>JAFIDM010003189.1:29456229-29477526 GCA_023159025.1 Thereuonema tuberculata | reverse complement strand
CACTATTTATTCTATTTTCAATTCTTCTATAGTAGAAAAGATGTCCATTTCTTAGTTCCAACAACTCTTCTCATTTCTTCTAACTTCACTCAGTCCCACGCCATCCCATTTGATGCTGCTAATCTATTCTTCCAACTGCTAACCTATTTTTCCTTCATTCTATATGGTTCGACAATTATACATAACAAGCTCATCAATGAATGGCTGCGTGATTCTTTGTACCATCTGCCTTCAAGCAGCGTTGATACCAGACCATTGCTGTGGCCAGGAACCTTCCAGCCTCCGGAGAATGAGGACCTTCATTTTGTTGTTGTTTGGACACACAGTTCAAAACTTGGAGGCGTTGCCCATAACTCATAACACAGACTAGTCCAAGTTGGTGATAGGCTATTCCCATTCGTTCACCATGTTCTCACATGGCTACTAACAACTTCAAGGTACGGAATAGACATTAGGCAATTTTTCAGACGGTTCCCATAAGCCATAAAAAGGAATTTAAGGTACCATAAAGCCATTATGAAACCCATTGTAATATACGCTATGTAGCTAAAAGTATCCGGACACCCAGGGCTCCTGAGGCACATATTAATATGATGTCGGTCCCCCTTTTGAATCGATGAAGCCTTTACACGTCTGAAACGACTTTTCAGGCTTTGATAGGTAGTCGCAGGAACTCACTTCCAGGCGGCCATCACAGCCGCGGAAAATAGGTGATGCGGGTGGGCACGTAACCATCGTTTTATTTCGTCCCACAAATGTTCAATGGTCATCGTCCCAATGGTTAAGATCGAGGCTCTGAGACGGCCACTCAAGTTGTGGAATATCCATGTCGTCAAACCGCACAAGCTTCGATGTGTGTACAGGACGGTTATCCTGTTTAAGAGAAACGGGCCTTCCCCAGACTGTTGCCACAGAGTTGGGAGGGCAGCGTTTTACAGAATAGCCCGATATGACGCACAGTTCATGTTGACCGTCACAGAAACTAAGAGACCCAGGCCGAACCACGAAAAACACCCCCACGCCATTACGCTGCCGCCACCGAACTTAACAGTTAACACAATGCAGTTTGATAAGAAGCGTTCGCCGGGTATCCGCCAAACCCATATGCGTCCAACGGACTGCCAGATCATGAAGCGAGATTCATCACTCCACAGAACGTTTTTCCACTCCTCCACCGTCCAATGACGGTGAGCTCCGCACCATTGCAACCGTTGCTTCGCATTGACGGCGGAGATGGTCGACTTGTGAGCGGCCGCATGGCCGTGGAAACGCAAGTAGTTTAGCTCTCGGCGAACAGTTCTGCTGCTTGCGACAAAGCCCGACGCATGTTTGGAACTTCGTCGTCATCATTACCAAAGGAGACTTGCGATTTTGCTTCCCTACTCTCTTCAGGATTCGACGGCTACGGCCAGTTTTCTCGGACTACTACATCGTGCAGATTTCGTTGCACTGCCTTGCCGTCTCCATTTTACAATTACATCACTCACAATTGATTTCGGCACGTGCAACATGTCCGCAATTTCCCGAAAGTTTGCACTTTCTCGTCGAGGATACACCTGAGAGAGTAAGTCGCAGGTGGAAACGGACGAAACACAGAAGAAGAAAGAAACATCCATGCCACTACCGGGATTCGAACCCGGGAACTGGCGCACTGACCACAACGGCAGACCGCCGTCTAGACCGCACGGATATATATATGTGTGTAATTAAATATCAACTGGGGGACAAGGAATGATGCCACACAAAATTATTATTTATTCCATCCAAATGTTAGCATTACTTTTTCTTGGAACTCACTAATATAACAGACAAAGAAATGGTTACCCTCTATAGAGTTTGAAATCACGATTTTGTTCGTGAGAGGAAATGCTCTGTTCTCAAACACAAAAATCTGTATTTGATGTCAGTGCCTAGGTCTATTGTTGGCAATCCCTATGGCACTCCATCTTTTTTATAATCTATTTTTTATTAAAGAACGGAACCAAGAGTTAGCCAGATCACTCGATATTTGACGACTTTTGGACAGAAAAATAAAATTAATATTGTATTTTGGAATTCTAGGAAAATTGAAGCCTAGAAAACTTCACCAGGCTAATGTGATAGTTAATAAATATAAGTTGGATTTGCTAGGAATGAATGGAGCTCGATGAAAATCAATTTGGAAAAATAAAACTGTTATTAGCGTGTTATTTTTGTACTAAGGAAGACCAAATGATGGATGATGAACTTCGGGAAGGAGTGGATTTGTTATTAAACAGGAAACTGACTACAGGTTTGATTGATTGAATAATTACAGCACTATTTAATGCAAAGATTCGAAATATTAGTGTAGTTTCATGCTGTGCACCAACAGAAATAGCAATGTGAATGTAAAGAAACAATTTTACAAGTGTTCAGTGAAATTAAAAATTAAAGATATCATGATTGTAATGTGTAACATCAGTGAAAAGTTGGAAAGCATTACACTGGTCTTGAACAGGTAATAGATAAATAAATATAGTCTTGGTAAAATAAATGATAATGGTGGAATGCTTGTCGATTGATGTGCTACAAAAGATTTGGTTAGTGATGGAACGTTATCCCCCATATTCGTAAAGTTTCTTTGGAGGCATCTACTTGAAGAGTACAAAACAATTTGATCATACATTGACAAATAGGAAATGGCTGCTTGATGTAAGAAACAAGACGGATAGATATAAAAAATCAGCATTATCTAATGTTATCCAGCTTCGGGATTAAAATCTGTAAATCAACCCTAAGTTTCCAACAACAGACGACATATTGGGATGTGCGAAAAACTAAAGAATAATTAGCAAAGAAAGATTTTCACATAAAATTCAGGAAGCGCTTTGAAATATTGGTGAAATGAAAGATGAAAAAGTAACACTGCTGAAAGTAAAGAATGTATTTTTAAAAACTGCTCCAGAAGTACTGGATTTTAAAAAACCCCAAAGTAAGAAGTGAATGAATGAAGAGATTTGTTAAAAGATTATGGAAAGATAAACTAATTTCCAGTAAAAAAATAACAGGTACAAAAATTAAACTGCAAAATGAATACAAAAAAAAAAGAAACTTGTCAAGTCAAGTGCACATGCAGACCGCAGAAAATGCAAGAGTGAGTTAGTGGAGATTACCCAGAAAGCTGCAATTGTAAATGATTCGAAAGAAATCTATCAAACTACAAAAACCCTTTTCCCATAAAACATTCCAAGAAATAGATCAGTGAACAATAAAAATGGAACATTAGTAATTAATGAGCGAGAACAATTAGAAAAATGGAGAGAATTCGTCAATGAAATCTTAAATATAATCATTACCAAAAAAAACGACACACTAGAAGGAGTCGTCCGATTGTAATGAAATTTCGTATGCAAAGACATTGGGACCGCCCATGCAAATGATTTAACTTTGGTGCCCAATGAATGAATAGCGAGAGCTACAGCGCATCGGAACTGCGCACTCAGCAGATATATATAAGAAGAGATTCTCAATCTGATGGTCAAAATTTCTGTTGCATTGCGAGTTAGGATACCTTTCAACGACTGAAAAAATGCCTCGCCGCAGGATTCGAGCTAATTACTTGCAACTGTCAGAGTTTGAAAGAGGTCGCATCATTGGATTGAAAGAGGCAGGTTGGGCAAATCAGAGAATCGCTCGTCATATGGATCGAAGTGATGTGGCGATTAGAAGATGATGGCAGGAATGAGTGGACAATGGCAGATTTCAGCGTCATGAAGGTAGCCGTCGACCTGGAGCCACAGCAGAGCAGGAGGATAGAGTGATTGTCAGATCAGCTGTCACAGAGCCTGAATCATCGTTATGACCCATCAGACGTGCGACCCGCACACGAGTGTTCACCATGACCATTCACAGACGGCTGAGAGAGCGACATCTACGCTCGTACCGACCGCTACGCCACCTGCCACTCACGTCTGCGCACCATCGGGCCAGTTTACGGTGGTGCTTGGCTCGATCCGGTTAGAATGATGCTGACTGGGGACGTATAGTGTTTAGCGACGAATCCCGCTTCCAACTGTGTCCTGACGATCGTCGCAGACGTGTCTGGAGACGCCCAGGGCAGCGTGCCGATCCTGCTTTCACTATTGCACGCCACACAGGTCCTCAACCAGGAGTTATGGTCTGGGGTGCCATTTCCCTTGATAGCCGGACCCCTTTGGTCGTCATTAGCGGCACACTTACAGCACAGCGATACGTCGACGACATTCTGAGACCTGTTTTGCTACCCTTCCTTTTGCAGTAGCCTGGCCTTATTTTTCAGCAAGATAATGCCAGACCACATACGGCACGTGTTGCTATGACCTGTCTTGCAGCTTGTGAAACACTTCCTTGGCCAGCCAGATCCACAGATCTTTCTCCAATCGAGCATGTCTGGGATATGATGGGAAGGCGACTGCATCCACCAGGGAATGTGGATGACCTAGCCCGACAATTGTAGCAAATTTGGCAAGAAATACCGCAGGAGACCATCAAGGAGCTTTATCACTCTATGCCACGTTGTGTGGCAGCTTGCATTCAGGGTAGAGGTGGGTCAATACCTTATTGAGCTCGTTACTTTGTAACTCTGTAACTCTGAAATAAATCATTCGATTTGTCTGAAATTTTAATCATTTTCTATTCTGTAAATAATCTTCTTCCAATTTTTGTCTCCATCGGACAACTCCTTCTAGATGTGTCGTTTTTTTTGTTAATGAGTGTAGGTCTTGTTGTTGATGTAGTCCTAATGTGACTGTGGGCGAAGTTACTGCAAACGAGATTCTGGGGTATTACCCACATCATAAAAGAGAGATAGCCCTGACCTGAAGACGATTCCTGAACAACAGGATGCGAAAGGCCTGGTCTATCTCTCTCTTTTATGATGTGGGAAATACCCAAGAGTCTCGTTTGCAGTAACTTGGTGTTGGTATCTGATTGTATAATTGTTTCGAAGACTATGAGTATCAGATGTGACGAACATTCAAGAGATGAGATCAGAGCTGATAAAGCAACACCAGCAGAGATGGGGGAAACGGATCTTGATATAAGTGTTAAATTGTTGTATTTTCTTTTTAAAAAAGGATTGGAATAGAGATCTGTTAATTAAGTTACCAAGGGGCTATTATAAATTGCAAAATTTAGAGGTATTACTTTGTTGTCCATAAACTAAACTTTTAAGCTGGATTATTCTAAATAGAGTGTTGTGGAAAAACACTTACGTGAGAAACAGGCAGAATTCCATTATAATCGATATAGATCATGTATAGATCAGATAAACGTTCTTCGTATAATTATAGAGCTAAGCATTCAACATGTTTCTAATAAAATACTCGTATTTTGTATTAACGTCTATAGGAAGTTGAACATAAAATATAAACGACACTTTGAAGTAATAATATTTAAAAATTAAAACATAAAACGGTTACATGTTGTAATTTTTAAATGTTATTTCAAAGTGTGTTCTTGCTTACATTACATACTTGTTTTATTATGTAACATATTTCTAATATTTATCTCATACTTTGAAAGAAATCTGCTGTCAATTTAATTTCTAAGGATTTCATGCAATTACTTGTTTTTCTATTCATTCATCAGTTTGTGCTCCGGATTTTATCTCTGTCTATGAAATCAAACGCCTTTTCAATGTTACATCCAATATTTTTTCTATTAGCATATATATTCATGGTTTCTAATAATAATAATTCTAAAACAATCAAAAGCCTTTTAAGTTTAAACTTTGTAAACAATTATTTTAAGCATTATTTTTCTTGAAGCGTTGTGCCTTCGTTTGTTTGCTCATTTCTTTGAATCATCGAGCACGTTAAATTTCGAATAAAAGCTACTTCTACTCTTGAAACATTAAAAAATTATATTTTTAATGCAAACGAATTTTCGAAAGCCTATTTTCCTTGCTTTCTTCTTCAAGTTTGTTTGATAACAATATGATTTCAGGTGAACTTACATTGCTTAAGCATAGATATCAACAATCACAATAATGCAATGACATCTACATTCTCACGTTAATATTACAATAATTGATAATTTACATTTCATTAAATTTCTTAATTATTACAGATTTTGTTCTTAATATTACAATAATTGATAATTTACATTTCATTGAATTCCTTAATTATTACATATTTTTTGTTTCCTTTGAAGCATTTTTTTACCATTTCATTAGCTAAATTTACAAATATACTCTCTACTTCTAAGCCACTACTTTTATTGAAATTTAAGTTCTTTGTATTTCTTATTATGAAGCTCTCCAATATTTTCCTAGTTTTACTATCCTTTTCTAACATTAAAATTTTGACCTCATCGTTAATCCAGTGGCCCGTTCGAGAACAATGATTAGCTACATCAGATTTGTAGTCTAATTTATTTTTAATACAGTAAATGTGTTCTTTTGATCGTTCAAGGGTCGTTCTTTTACTCTCGCCAATATAAATTTTACGGCAATTTAGACATTCTAATTGCTAAATTAATCCCATGTTTGCATTTTGACTATTTTCATTTATTTTATGGCATAAGATATTTTTCAATTCCTTCTGATATTCAAATGTTACATTTATTCCATGTCTTTTGCAAATTTTTTTTAATTCCCAACTGCTGTTGTTTAAATATGGGATTATTATTCTACTTTTATAAGGAAAATAGGCTTTCGAAAATTCGTTAGCATTAAAAATATAATTTTTTAATGTTTCAAGAGTAGAAGTAGCTTTTATTTTAATTATGATAAGCAGAAGAAGAGATGTAAAGAAGAAATATGGATTAGTAAAGTTAAATTTCGCCTCATTTTAAATAAATGACTTTTGGGCTTTCTGAAATGCCTATATTAAATTCCTTTTGTGCCTAGCAAATTGCAGGACAAGGAATATTTGTTTTTTTTTGTATTTTATTTAATTTATTTTAACTTTAATAAACATCATAAATAAAAAAGATGTCGATTTTTATTTTACAAAGAAGACTGAGCATAACTCTTTGAAAATATCTAATTAAACGTCGCTCCTAATTTGATATCAGATTCGAGGATGGTCAATATTATAATATAATAAACGAATTTAATTTCTTTTTTAGGCTACCCTTCATGAAGAAACTAAAGAAGCCACTATGTTCTCGTTCAACTGAAGTGAAATTTGTTATAAGAACTTACAAGAACCTACTTGAGACGATCTCTGAATTATGCCCTACTTGCCACAGGAAATGTCAACAATATACCATTTCTACAATGACTGTTTCCTACAAAGTTCCTGTATCTGCAACTCTTTATCGTTTTGTGTTTTTCAATAACATGTATTTAGTTTTCAGAGAATACTTTTCTTGGACTTTGGAAAATCTTTTTGGTCAAATCTGTGGAAACGTTTGTCTATGGTTAGATTTAAACGCCATTGTTTGTCTGGAGGTTGTGGAAATGTTTGGCAAAATCATCTTGAAAGCTGTAAGTACTAAATAAGAGCAATAGTATCTTTATCACAAAATAAATTTGTAGATCATTAATTTGTAGATTTTTTTAGTCAAGTTTCAAATATTCTCTCCTTGGAAAAACTTATTTGTAAAGTTAAAAAATATGGTTCTAAACTTCTGTTACAGATCATATTTATGGAAGATAAATTTTCAGCAACAGATCAAAAGTACTAAGTATCAATATTTTGTAAGCACATTAGTACAATCGTATCATCGTAGTACATTTTACCATTCCTTTGTAAAGATTACGGGTTACATGTCAGTAAAATGTTTACTTTTTATGCATTTGTCTGATGGTGTTTGTAAACTGCAATAACTTAGCGAAAATTTGTAAAAGTGTTTAGTTATTCTTTATAACACTTTTGAAAGCACCAAAGGCAACATAATTTTTGTCATTAGATCGCGTTGGTTTTGCTGTTCGTTTTACTGAATGGTGCAGTGATGCAATCAACTCTCACATTGATAATTCGTTTTATCTGATGATCTTTCTGGAGAATAAAATCTCATAGATCAGGTATTTTTCTCAATCAGAAAATTTAAATCATTTCCTAATGAGAGAGATGTAAACGATAATGCTTCTTTAGCAAGATAATGATGATTATATTAGATAAGAGGTAAATATCCATTAGCGCAAATCCTATACTGGAAGAATGTCTGAGCAACAGCAACAATAAAAAATCTTTATCCAAAATGAAAAGTTTCATTAATAAATATTAATAAAACATGTCCCGAACATGAATTTTGTAAAAATATTTCTATTTATTTTAGTTGTTGGTCCACTTTTTTAATTTGATACTACTACACACCGTATTCATGAATGAAATATTAGTATAACTTGAAATAAAATTACCATTTAACTCTCATAATAATTACTTTTTCACCACATATGTTTACCATAACTTAAATTACCATTAACGTACTTAGCATCATTTATCTAAGACCAAGAATAGAAAAAAAGTTTGATAATCAAATTAAATAACACTTTAGTCATTTTTCAATTAAAACTTCTTACTAACGAAGGCTGATTTCTTTCGCAGTTCGAATAAAGCTTTTTTTGGATAGATAATCATATCTATTTATAAATTAAAAAGCAATTCTTTCTTAACTCTTTCAGATTACGAATTTTAAAGAAAAACAAGATAGAAATAAGAATAAAACTACAAAATTGAAGTCGAATTATAAAGGTCATTTGGAGATAAGAAGAAATCCTGAACAGCAGCATTCAGTTATTTTCTTAAAACACCTCACCGAATTCCAAGGCAAGATTCCTTTAACGATTTGGTCTGCTTTTACTTTGGCTTTATTTATATTTACTATTTACAAGACAAGCATTTGCTTTGTTGATTTAATAGAAGGTAATCCAGCGATAACTCTCACCTTTGAAGAAAGACCAAAGATAAAAACACAGGCACTGACCTTCTGCAAGGATAGTCCCTTCACTTTAGCCGTTGATAGCCTTATTTCGGAATATAGAAACCTCAACAATGATGTTGACAACGTTGCCTTCTCTGATTTAATACAACTTTCTGAACACAATCTAACAACACTGTGGGACTACAAAGGACCGAAAATCAAGCACTTTGAAATTCGCTCATTCGTAAGTTTCCACCTCTTGTTATCAATCTAGGCTTTACAAATTTTCTCAATACTTAACTGAACTAGAATTAAGATTTTGGGTTAAGATAACAGTAATTTTTATTAATATTGTTTAGTATTAGTTATCTCAGAACTGAGAGAGTAATTGAGAAAATTGGTAATTACATAACTTTCGAAGTTAAGTCTTGCTTCCTTAATCGTAATGAAAATCATTTAAAAAAAAGCTAGATGCTTATTTAGAAGGTTTGAGGAGTTACCCGACATACTAGGATGTAAGAAGTACGTAGATAGATAAGTATCCGTTGGATATCTACTTATCTATCTAAGAGTTGTCACGTTTAAACACTCATAGTCTCACGATAAGTAGATAGATAACAAATGTGACGCTGTAATGTCGACCTTTATCCTTTCAAAACACGTTTTAAGACAATGCTTGTTCAACTGGAGAAGGAAGTAGGGACAAAAGTTTCAAGAATTCTTTTTTTTTCCGGATCGTATTTCTTCTCTAATTACGGTTAGATTCAAATCCTCCTTGCTTTCTGAAATGATTGCGCATGATATCTAAGTGATATAAAGCTCAGCCTGAGTCCAGCCTGAAGTCCGAGGGGCGACTTTGATGTAGAATTCACATTCAGTTCGTCCCCCGTCTTGTCCACTCTGAAAATATATACTATATTGATCTTCATTGTAAATTAGAATCATATGATATTTCTATCATATCCAACGATTCTGGCTCATCATTACGGTTTTATATAAAATGAAACACATGGGATAAAATAGTTATTTACACTGCTGCCATTAAAAGTGCAACATCAGAAAGGACATGTTCGATCTACCCAAAATTTGCTTGATGCTTGGATCATGGGAGCACATGTAAATGATTAGCAGCGCAGTACATATGCAAATAATATGAGCCAGTAACTCCTCCTAGAAGCAGTATAAGAATAAAAAGTTGCTGTATTGGAATCGAGTTTGATTGTCGTTCTTGGCATAGACGACTTCCGTATGATTCATCGAAGATACAACATCAGGTTTCTGAAGGAGAAATATGGTGCAATGAGATTGCGAATTATCCTTTCAAGGAATTAGTGCTCGTGTTTGACGAAATGCGACCACAGAGATGCGAATAAGGAATCGCTAAGTCGAGGAGAGACGAACTCACCGATGTAAAAGAGAGGACACCACGTCACACCACTGAAAGAGGACCACGTCACACCACATCATACCACATGGCTATTGAGGATCTTGCAACCACAGCACAGATTCTAGCTCAGGAATTAGGGTATCCTGCACAGAAACCAGGCTCCGGATTAATGATTCGACATCATCTACAGCATCAGGGAATTTTTCAAGGGATCTATTGCTTTGGCTACCTTTACTGTAGCCGACTGCTACTGTACTGCTGCCTCTACCGACTGTACATCTCAGCATCTGCGGTTGCAATGTTGCCTAGAATGTACAGCATTAAGGGACGAATGGCATAACATCGTTTTTTCCCACTTCTGCTTGCAGCATCAGATGGTCTCATCCGTGGCTGGCGGCACCGCTGCGAAAGACTAAATGAGTCCTGCATTATGCATCGCCAAACCGATCCGCCACCTGGAGTTATGGTATTGGATTCCAGTCCCGCTCGCGCATATTATGCATTCCCAGCACATTGAATAGCCACCATTACATCTCTGAGGTGTTGAAGACTGTTATTGTTCCTTATTTTCAGGGCCTGTCTGGGACCACCAACAGCAAAATGCGCGACCACACGTGGCACGGAGTATTCAATAATTTCTGAATGGCCACCACGTTCAATTTCTTCCGTGGCCTACACAGCATCTGTCGCCTATTGAACATGTCTGGTCCATCATCACGCAACGATTGGTATACCTGACCACCCACAGGAAGAGTAGTTGAACATTAGCACTTTGACTAAACCGCATTGTTTCACTTACCCCAAACTCACATCCAAAATATCTTCTTCTCTATAATGGGCCGTGTAACAGAAGTTATTCCCGCCAATGGTGGCTACACGAGATACTGATTTCTTTATATTCCGCAAGTCGCATCATTTCATCTTTATTCCATAAATTATCTGTAAAATAAATATGTCTTTGGTAGATCTTGTCCTTTGCAGTGTTGCATTTCTAATGGCGAGCAGTATATGTAGATCTGTCATTGAATTACATGAGACGTATTACCAGGAACAAGACGAAACGGTAGAACCTGAATACTTAAGCTCTAGTTAATATCTAAATAGCTAAAGGATTACATCCATAGGGCCCACGGGCGCGGGATTATAGGAAAGATATCAGTATAATTTTACAGAGTAAACTATGTTACCTATAGTATTTTGCAAAACAAAAGGGGTTTGCCATATATGGTCATTACGTAGCGATCGATTTTGTCTGGTACAAACGTCACCAGTTATCAACGTGAATTCCGAGCAGTGATTTTTGTGATCGCATAAACGTGACCAAGAAAGGACAAACTTTGTATAGCCAAGCAAGGGAAACTGTGGAACGTTTTTAATTATTTCAATTTTAATTATTATCATGTACTCAAAAACCAAAATGTTTTCCTAATGTTTATAAGATTCATTTATGGATTTTAGCAATAGATGGCGCTGTTACATCCTGGGAACAAAAATCTCTAAGGAAATTACGTCATCAAAAGCTATTCTTTCTTGAACTGATGTATAGGGCTCATCTGGACAAGTATGAACCTGGGAAAAATTTCTGATCTCCGCCTGGAATTGAAACCAATCGTTTGCAGTGCAGTGTTAAGTGAAATTAGAGGTAGATAGAACAAATGAATTCAATAGGTCAGGAAATTTATGTAGAAAGAAAATAAGTGTGACGCTTCTTAAAGCTAATTATACCACAACAACAATGTATGTAATTGAAAAACATGTATGCAACTAATGAGATACATGAAATCCGGAGAACAAGCCTCTTAAAAAAAGTCAGGCCTTTTCACAATGAAAGATCAAAGTATTTGCTCCCTTCAGAAAAACTAATTAGTTTGTCTTCTGATATGGTAGGAGAAAAAAACCTACGAAGGAGGTATGGAACAGTTATATAATTAGTTTGTTTTGTTTTAATTTTTTTACTTTTTCCAAGTCATGTTTAAAAATGAAGTAGAAGGTCCTACAAAATGTTAAAAATTTCTTATTTTAGTGCCCTCCTTACTCTGACACCAGTCAAGACTGTTACACATCCTCCACTTTAAAAGAGGTGTCTACAGCTGGAGGAAACTGTGTTACAATCGTTCCAGGTAAAGATTAAAGTTATATTTTTTTTTATAATACATTTGTTTGACTGTTGTTCGCATTTTGTTTTCTAATCACACTAGTGTAGTATTTTTTCTACAGGCTGAAATGCCTTTACTGATATAAATTTAGCTAGAAATATCTATTAACTATCAGTTGGTTATTGATAGGCGATAGGCTTAATTAATAGTCCTAATTAAGTTAAATTTATAATAATTGAATTTTTTGGTTGTATTATAACAAACTGCTACTATGTACTATTAATAACGCTATGTACTGTAAAAAATAATATATTTTATTATTTTAATATTAATATTAATATTTTATATCAAGAAAACATTTCTGTCTGCGAAACGAAATAATTTTTCACTTTCTGCTATTTATTCGGTTTATTAAGATAAACAATCATAAATGATAGAACAAATCCGTGAGGTGCTCAATGCAATCTACCTAAGAGAGTATAAAATGATCATAATATTCCAAAGCTTGTGAGTCAGAAACTACAAGTACTTTCTGTTTCATAACGATGATCAGGGGCAGAAATTATTTTAAGATAATTCGTACAATTATTTAATTGAAGATTTAATAATAGGAAAGCTGATAGCTGTATTCTTTATAGCTGAAGCTAAAAAAGACTGCAGGCTATTGCTTTATTTTCTATCCAATGAGCCTTTGATGAGAATTCATTCTGATACAGCTTCAAAATGGAATTAAATGACTTTGATTAAAAACAAAATACATAAATAGATAAGATAAGAAATTTATCTTTATATAAAAAAAAAAATTAGCACTTTAAAATACAACTTGTTTCTATAGTCTTAGCTGGACATTTTAACAAGTGAATAACTCAAGGATGTTAGGGTTTAAAAATAGAAATTTAAGGCGTATGGTCATCAGGTGAACCGGAGCGCCATCTGATAGCTGATGTCATAACTTCAATTTCAGAAAAAGTAACATCAAAACAGCATCTTGGAGGACCACGTGGATCTTTATTCTGACAAATAAAGGGGAGAGGACGATGACGAAAAGGAAAAAAGAAATTAATCATTGGGTGAGGTAATCCGATCCTTCTCTTTTCTAGGGGAATTATAATAGTAATGGGTTTTTACAGACAGTAGCGGCGCTAGGCGTCGGCCTCGCGCCTGAGGGGGGCCTCGCAAAAAAGTTTAACAGAGTTATTAAAAGTTTAGTTATTCGTATATATTTCCGTACGCGTGAGTAGTATTTATCCAGAGTCGGAGAGTGGTCTGGCAACACTATGAAAGTTAGGCGATACCGCGGGCGAGACTCGGAGAATCTCCGAGTTCTTTCTGTTTATTCATCGTTCACAAAATTCGCACACTCCTGCTTAATTTCACAGACAACAACAACATAATATTCATTATCTTACTGTTCTATAAAGGAATCAAACACAGAAAAACAATAGATCAAGAAATTGAGAGATTGATTAGGGAATCGCAAAAGTATTGGTATAACTTGTTTGAAAGATTGATAGATATAATAAACTACCTAGCCTCACACAATCTGGCATTTAGATCTCATCGACAATCCCTTAACCTTAATGATAGCGGCAACAGTGGCAATTTTATAGACCTTTTTAAATTATTATCGAAATATGATCTGACACTATGGGAGCACCTGCAACGTATTAATGAAAAAACAACTTAATCAATATTATCTGAGCCATGACATCCAAAATGAATTAATTACATTAATGTCTAAATCCGTTATTGACGAAATTATAAACAGAGTTAAACAAGCAAAATACTAAGCCTTCTTAGAGCTCGATTGCACCAGGGATGTGAGCCGTGTTGAACAAATTTCAATAACATTAAAGCCGTGCGAACACCACTCAACATTCCTGCAACTTAGTTGCGCGATTTTGACGTCACGAGTGATTTTGACGTCACGAGTTGCAATTTCTTTGCAACTTTTGTCATCGGAGTCGAGTTGCATGGACACCTGCATTTCCGCTGCAACTCGAAAAATTGCATCGAATTCCCCAATCACAGGGCAGCATTGGAACACGTCAGTTGTGAAACCACGCCCATGAAAAAAATGGCGTCGAAAATTTTATCTGTCGATTCGTTTTGAAGACAGCCTCATACTCAATTAATATCAGAGTATTGCGAGTTTCTTTCACGCATAAATAAAGTTTATACTGAAATGCAGTAATTGTATGCGGAAGAATTTATCAGAGAGGTTTCAAAACCTCGATTTTTTTGGATTTTCCACATCGGGTTTGGCAAACGCGAAGGCTGCTGACGCAGAATGCAAAAGTTATGACGTCATTGTTTCCAGGGGAGCATGGTTTCTTATTGGCTGTTGGTCATTCGTTACTTTTCATTCGAAATAACAACATGAAATTAAATTCCATAGCGGCTAATAATTTTAAAAAAATATTTATCATATTTTGCAAATCATTCACTCTTATATTATGTTTGAAACGACATAACCGAATTTTGCGTGACATCACACGTGACATATTTAAAATCTCCGTTGTCATGGGTCAGTTGCATTTTCGAGTTGCATATCCGAGTTGCAAGTGTTCGCGCTTGACAAAGGTTTATATCAACTCGTGACGTCAAAATCGCGCGACTAAATTGCAGGAATGTTGCGTGGTGTTCGCACGGCTTAAGATTTTGCAATTTTACAATATTACAAGAACTAGAAAGAAATATTCAAGATATCCGAAACTGTCGAGGACAGGAATATGATAACGGCGCGAATATGGTCGGCTTTAAGAAGTTGTCACAACTAGAATACTCAATAATAATCCAAGAGCATTCTTCAGGCCATGCGGATGCCACAGTTGGAATTTGCTTTTGATGGATGCAGCTAACCCTTCTACAATAGCCAAAACAATTCTCGGCTTTATCAATAAAATCTGTGTTCTTTTCAAAGTCAAGCAAGCGTTGGGATTTTGTAAAAACTAAATTAAAATTAACTTTAAAATCTGTCTGAAACACGATGGGAGAGTAGAATCGGAGCAGTCAAAGCGATATTTTTACAATTTGATGATGTTATCGAATGCGTTCATGACTTGAAAAATAAAACTGATGATTCCGAAACTCTAAGTGACTGTGAAGCAGTCTTAAGCGAAATTTTAACTTTTGAGTTTATTGTTGCAATACACGTTTGGTACGAGATTTTTTTACGTGAGAAATATAAGTAAACTATGGCAATCGGTTGAAGTGAACTTGAAAGTCGCTATTGACACATTACAATCATTTTATAGGATTCAAGAATTACGTAATACAGGATTTGAAAAAAGCGTTGCAGAAGCTCGATTGTTTGTAGAAAAAGGTAGTTACGAAATTGAGTCACAATTTAAAGAAAAAAGAATAAACGAATGTTCATTATGAATATATTGATGAATCCATACAATCTGTTGAAATGCAGTACAGAGTTAACTTTTTTAACACAATGATAGATGCTATCATAGTTGACACCGAATGTGGATTCAAAGCGCTCAATGAATATTATGAACGATTTGGTTTTATTTATACTTCGAGAAGGTGAAAACAGCGACATACAACCTTATAAACTGCATGAAGAACTCCAGCTTTTAAAATCCAATTCACTAAACTCTGTCAACGATGCAAAACAACTTACATTTTAGAAAATAATTTGGAAGAAGTATATCCAAATGTTTACATAACAATCAGAATAATGCTCACAGTTCCGGTCAGTACAGCTTCTGCTGAGAGAAGTTTTTCAAAGTTAAAATTGATTAAGACCTCTTATTAAAAACGCCAAAAATTCAATAAAAACACACCTAAACTATATTATACAAAGACTTCTTCAGGCCATAACTAAATTTTTACGAGTAGAGAAATAAAAGCTTTCTCCACTCCTAAAACTTTAGTTATGGTCTGAAGAAGTCTTTGTATAATTCTCCACTCCTAAAAATTTAGTTATGGCCCGAAGAAGTCTTTGTATAAAAAAAGACGAACTATAGCCAAGATGTAGTAGTAAGATATAGTTTATGTCTGTTTTTATTGATTAAGACCTAATTGAGAAGCACGATGAGCCAAGAGAGACTATCTGCATTATCAGTTCTGTCAATTGAAGCGGAAATAGCGGCTGGTGCTAATTATGACATAATCTTAAAAAAATTCAGTGAGGCTAAAAGCCGAAAAATTCATTTATTTTAATTTATGATTGTTTATGTAATTTTTGTCAACATTAGATTAGCAATAAAACTCATACATCAGTCTCAATCTATTTATCGTTTTCTTTCTGACTGGGAAATGAAAGAGGCCTCGCAAAGCTGATGTCGCCGACGTCTACATTTGGTCTAGCACCGCCACTCTTTACAGATATACAATCATTGTAACAGAATGGAATACTTAATATTACGAAGGACTCTATACATTTCTGCAACAAATGCTAATATTGCAAGAATTATTAGATCTCTACAGTGTGACTGGCGTCTCTGATGTGTGCTGCAGTTAATTAATTAGTCATTACTGTGGATACATTCAGTGAAAATACATTATCAAAATCTCATACTGTTATTAAGTTTTCCGTAAAGCGCCATGTCTGCACTTGCTGTAATGCAAATATTGTCCGCCACAAGAAATTACATTGAATCATGAAACAACGTATATCACTGAATACTAGAATTAAAAGAAATGTGCACTAATAGAATTCAAAGATTTGTATTCTGGAAGAGCAAAAATTTATCACTACTTCAATAATTACAATTATTTTTAAAAATCTTCAAAATCTTCAAGTAAATAAAAATAAATGCACAAAAAACAATACATTTATTAAATAAGCATCTGAATTTTCGAAAAGACATACATCTTCTTTTCTTCTTCAAAGCAAAACAACAACAATAAGTTACAAACAAATAGAGGAATACGTTACATCAGTATGATACTCCCGAAATTGTATTGTAACAAACAATTCTTACAAAGCGTTACTCTCCTAATTCTTCAATTATCACCTTATTCTTACAATTTGAACATATATTATTAAACTCTTTAGCCATGTCGACAATAAAATTGTGTTTTTTATTTATAATATTAAACATTTTATGTTTTCTAGCATACAGCAGTGTCCGTGGTCTTTCAACATTTTTAGAAATAAAGATTAACTATTTTGAGGACAAATCAAGTATTCGTTTGCTGCGTGTAAGTATTATAAAGTATTATAAATAGTAATACTTTTGAAATGTTCCAAAGTAAATAGTCTTTCAATCTTATTCTTTATTGTTTCCTTCAGCGTTGCTTTAAGCTATTAGCTGTTACAATCCATTCAGATAACATTGAAGTTATCTTTCACTGTTGTTTGAGATCGTCCTGATTCCAATCGTAGATTAATTTCACCATGTTTGCTTTTCGTTACGATGTACTCATTACATCTTAACTTTGTATTTGTTATTCACTTATTAACTGAACAATTATAACAAACCACTTCATTTTCGAGATGCAAAAAAAGTTAGTGACGTTAGAAATTCAACTAATATTAGTGTCAATTAACAGAATTACCAGTTCGACAAAATCTTATATTATAAAAGCGTTATTCTGTCTGTCATAAGACTTTACGTTTTTCCAATTTTGTGACCAAACTACAACAGATAGATTGGTCATGTAAATGGATAAAATGTAGATCTTTTTAAGACAAACAAAATGCTATAAAAATCTTTCGAAAAAAAATTTTTGGTTTCCAAGATGGCGCCTTTTAAAGGGTCAAATTTTGACTTTCTCAATTTAAAGGAAAAGTGCAAAAGTTGGAACAGACCATTATATTGAGAAAAAGTTGGTATTTGAAAGTTCTATCGAACGATGTATCACTCATTCACAAATGTTTCTGCGTTTGCAAGATACATGCAAAAATGTGAATTTTCGGTGTCTGACGCCGACTTGCAACACATCTGAGTTATCCGGAGAAGCCACAACGGGCTGGAAAGTCGTATATTACGACTCTGACGATCGCAACATTAATTTGCTAAATAAATAAAGTTTTTTTTTTTTAATGCTATATATGCAAGGGTTCCGGCACGAAGCGACGGTACGCGGCAATTATTATTATATATTATAAAAACGTATATTATAAAAAAGGTTATTCTGTCTGTCAATCTATAAGCAAAATGTTAAATTACAAATTAGTAAAACGTCGGAGCAACGAAATCTTTTGGAAAATGATTCAAGAATTTTCACAAAACACGTTATTTATCATGAAGTTTTGTAATAAAACCTAATAAGTTTGGTTATCAAAACAGTGTGTTATCAAACATAAAATATTAACATTTTAGCCATATATAAACCAACGAAACACAAAGAAAGGCAAATTTACTGAAGAATTAGAGAATCTATTCATAAAAAATGAAAATATTTTAAACAACTGTCCAAATATACTAATTGGCGACGTAAATGTAGATCTTTTCAAAATAAATAAAAACAATGCAGTGCAGAAATACCTAAAACGTATGTGCAATAATGGTTTCAAAAATTGTCTTTACTAAACAAGAAACAACTGTACAGTTCATGGAAATACGAAAACAAATATAGATCATATGAGGAGCTTAGTTTCAAAATCCGCCATCTCCAAAATTTAAAATTTTCAGAAAATAGGAAAAATTGTACGTACGTTATTACTTCGAATTTACAAATAAACTTTTTTTTGTATTGTAGGTTATAGAAAGAGTAATAAAGTGAACCAAGTCAAGAAAATCTGATTTTGACGGTTTTAGCGTTATATCCTATTCTTATGCGGAGAAGGCGGTGTTTGCTATAAAGTATTGGAGTTAGGGATTTTTGAAGTAAGCTTGTGTGCCGTATATCTCGGAAATACAATTTCTTACTAGAAACATGGCAGTTCCTATTCACTGCTGTTCCTGTTAAGTCCAAATGCGGCCAGGTTTGGTCCCTTCTGGTAACAATTATCGATCTAAGACTAATACCAACATCTAGCTAACCATTAGGTCCATAATTTTTTAAATAATTTCGGCAATGACTCGTAATATCACCATTCATAATAGAATATTCTTTTATTGCAATAAATGTGTTTTACATAATCACACTCTCACTCTAGGGAATTTATTTTAAGTAGTTTCCTCATCCACAGCGCTGCAATCGCATTTACTATCGGTTCTGGAATCTGAATATTCCATATTCTTGTAGAATTCCAGATCTGGGTTTTCTTCCCATTCTTTGCAATACCTTGTAACGAGGAGTTTCCGAACATCCTGGATTTTTTTCTGATTTATTTGAACTCCAAGGGAGACAAGATTCGGTGTTATCGACTGTAGTTTCCTTCCTCTCTTCGTAATCGAACTGAACTGCGAGAAATCGGTATTGTAATTAACTTCAGCTTAGACCAACACGTTGTTATTTGTTTTCTGAAAGTATACGCATTTTACTTTGGACAACTTGAACGGTGGAGTTGCTGGGGTTTTGAGAACTCCACTAATCGCAGTTTTTCAGTTAAATACAAAATTGCCAGTCTGTGAGAAATTTATTTACAAATCCGAAATGTTCGCATATTTGGTGGTAGTCTTCCGGTTTCAGCATTGCGTCACGTTTTCTGATCTCCTGTTCGATACACCCAAAAATGCGATTGGGTGATATGAAAGAGTTACCTAAGGTTGAGAAAACCATTGTGACAGTTTTAACGCTCTGAGGAGCACTGCACTTTAGCCACTGTTATCATTCCTACCATTGTGGAATTTTTATGCCCTTCACAGCCATCTGCAAAGAGCCTGATGTTTTCCACATCAGTTAAATTTGCATGTTTGAGAGTATCATTCATTGCTGATGCAATAATGTTTGACCCTTGCCAATGTCACTCTCAAGCCATGTAAAAAATATCAACATTTTCTTCGGGTATTTCTTTAGTCGGCGTGGTTTCTACACAACAGTAAAGTTGTTATATGGTTTTTATATGATAGTTTTGGATATGGCGGGGTTTGATAATACATTCGCATTGGACATGGCGGACTTTGAAGCACCGCTCGTATCGAAATCGTATCGCAGTACATTGTTATGGTGGATTTTGAAGTTATTCTGTATGCAAACGGCGAGTTTGATTTGAACTTAGTAAAAATCCCATTAGCTCGATATTTGTAATTTTTGGAGATGGCGGGTTTTGAAACTAAGCTCCTCATATTTTCATAAATAAGCATGGTATCGAAACACCAGGAATAATATGTAAAGAACGAATCTCGGATAATAAGAGTTGAAAATGAGAAAATAACAGATCCAAATATAACCTATAAGGAACTAATCAATGAAGTTAACAAAACAAAATTCATGAAAATCTACCTATATAAAAAGAAAATTGCTGACTCCCTCACTGACTGACTCTTCAACGCCCACGCCAAACCCTTGGACCTAGAAAGCTGAAATTTTGCACAGAGGTTCCCTTTATGATGTCGACAAGGAATAAGGCCGGATTTATCGAAATTCCCACATGATAGGGAATAATCTGGCAAACTGATCATGAAGTGTGTGACGGCAACCTCAGGTGTGGTGCGCCAACCCACAGTACACCTGAGTTAAGCGGAGAAGGCCACACCGGGCTGGGAAGTCGTATATTCTCCGATCTCAATCTTAATTTGCTAAATAAATACATTTCTTTTTTAATACCACATGCAAGGGTTCCGGAGCGAAGCGACGGTACCCGGCTAGTTACCAATAAAAACTAAAAAGGGAATGTTACAATAGCAATAATGACAATCTTAGAGAATAGCATTATAAAGTTCGACTCCTCACCTCCTCAATTTTTACTTATCTAGATTTTTTTAGTCATAAGATTTTTAGAGAAATTAACCGGTACATCTGTAAATGTCCTATTGTTATCAATGTGTATTAAATTTGCTCGATTCTCTTAGGAATTTACCTTCTTTCATGCCACAATGAGCTTCCCATTCTAATATTCCATTCTTAAAATTTTATAGAAAGCAAGTTTAACGTCCGTAATCATTTATAAATGGAGAGAAATTGCCAACCGGACAATAAATATGCCTTCGCCCA
>JAFIDM010003189.1:29442479-29455829 GCA_023159025.1 Thereuonema tuberculata | reverse complement strand
GAAGTGGAGCCAAGGTATTAAAAATAGCATACTTTTCACTATTTCAAAGGTATGGTTGTAATCCAAAACGTCATACAGATGACTATTATTTTTGTATATGTAACGTTACAGGCTACAATGCAAAAAAAGAGATCATTTATCCAAATTTGTTAAACACTCATCCCAGTTGAGCCTAATTTTTGTGTGTCTTCTCCATCAGAAGCTTTTAAAGAGTCACCATCATCAGACGGTACGTCTGATTGTAAAGGTAATGGCAGTAATTCAAAAACTGGACCTGAACCACTTCACAAACTTTACAAAAGGAATACTAAGAAACGATCATTTCATGAGAAAGATCCTCATGTGCAACAGAAGAAACTATTGACATGGAAATGTTTCTATTTCAAACAGCTACTTTTAGCTTGCAGTACTTGTTTGAAAGGTGTTTGAAAGATTACTAGCATTTGTTATACTTTTTGTTAAATTGCGAAAATTGGTACGAGATAGGGGAAAAGTAAGTGCATATTCAGATTCAGCAAAATCAAATTAGGGTTATTCACCTATTCTAACAAAAGCTCTAGACGAATTTTTCAATTGTTTAATTTTTTTAATCCACTGATATAAATACTATTTGACCCAATTCTCCAAAAGCGTTCTATTCTTTTTCAATATTTCGAAATCGTAACATCATTAGCATCCATCACTGCCATCATGTTCATCATCCATCAACCTTTCAAACATTTGATAAGATTCTTCCTTCAGTATCTACATTAGCTTTAGTAGGTATTTCTCTACCAAAGGAAATTATCTTGCTCCAAACGTGAGAAGCTAAACAAATATTACTTTTGCAAGCTTAGATCACAATAACAAATACGACAAAGCAGAATAACAGTAAAAGACTTCGGGTTTATGCAATAAGAAATTATGACTGCAAAATTATTTGTATTTATTATTTCTGATTTTCATTTCTACTTAATATAATCATTATTTTTGGAAGTTAAAAATAAATTTCTAATGGCTACTGAAATCGAGTTATTTTCTTTTTCCTAATAGATTATTTTTCATGATGCAGAAGAAGATCAAAAATATCTTGATCAAGATGCTGGTATTTCGTTAATGGGTGGCTTCGAGGCTAAATATTTCTACACTTTAATGGAGGTCATTATATAAATTTGTTTCCTAATTTTTTTTATCAAAAGCAGATTAATTAAAGACTTTAGTAAGATTAAGTTGTCACCCAATTCTTACGGTAGCGAAATGTTTCTAGATTTTTTTTTTAGATTTTAATTAAAGTCTGCAAATTATACCACTTTCAAAATTTTAAAAATTGTTTTCTTTGCTTTTCAAAATCTTGTAGATTAATCACTTGAATTTAAAGAAGTTGCCTTGTGTTGATGGAAAAACTCATGACAAGTGTCGACTGGATTGTATTACAGCAAATATACAAGCATTGAAGATACAATGCCGGTGGGTTTAACTCTTCATTTCATTTTCATTACCAATGAATAAAATAAATTTAAAGCAAAGTATGTATTCAAAAGAAATAATATTAAGAATTTTTGACTTTGATAGTAAAGACGTAAAATTCATGTTTGTTTTAATTTTTAATATTTGTTTTATTTTTGTATTTCATATTTAATTTATCATATTTAATTTGAAAGCCGGCAATAGCTAGCTGTATCCGGAATAATCTCCAATTTCCCCTCTTAGAAACCTTCTTATACAAACAATTTTTAGTCCAATTTTACCTTTCTTTTTTAAATATATAAATCCGAAAACCCTATGTGACTCACTGACTCATATATAATTCTCCTACTTCCTATATAGCCAGGATCCTAAAATTTGGTAGAAAGCTTTCTTAGGATGTATTTGGAAAAACTAAGCTATTGGATTTCGATTAATCAACCCTCAAGGATAGAAAAGAGGTGAAATCCCTGAAATAGCGCCACATTTTCATCTGGTGTCGACAATTGGAACTGAAATATTGTTGTGCATAATAGCTCTACATAGTGGCAAAAACTAGAACTAAAATATTTTTGTGGATAATTCTCTTCCCCATCTTTTTCTATTTTTGTCAAAGTCGAAATGATATTTATTACACTCAGCTAGGTATTCGGATCCTACAGGTGTAAACGCGGGGGTGGGGTGGGATCTTTCTTTCGTAGATCTAAAACCGCTGGAGGTAAAAACACGAAAGTTGTCATGAGTGTTCTATGTCAAATTGAAAAGATGCTTTTTAGATATCGAGCGCTGAGGGGGTGTAAACGTAGGGGGTGGGGGTTAAGTGAGGTGATGGGCAAACATTGTCGAAGGATACATCTATGGGGTTTTTGGATTAGATGTAGATTTGCAATGATTACGTGATTCTTTATGATGTGGGAAGGTTCGAAGTGATAGATGGTATGGAGAAGAGCGGAGAGTGATGCGAAATCTTAAATTCGATATTAATTTCATAAAAGCGCCTTAGTTGGAAGCACGAAATTTTATATGAGTGTTCTTTTTCAATATTGAATAGGTGCTATTTGATGGAATTTTCTATAATATTAATGGCAATTGATGGCCGATTTCAAGCTGCTGGAGTTGTTGAACAAGATTTTTAGGCACAACTTCTGTAGCTGATATGTAGATCAACCTTATTGTGATTTTTGATAAACCCCACATAATTTTTAATTCTTGTTCTAAAGCTATGTATTTATTAATTTCATCCGCGTAGACCATATGAAGATTATTATTAAGAGGCACAGTAGCATTGATGAGCTCGGCAGTTTTCTGTGTTTTGTCTAGCAATACACTGTCTAGCCTATTGGTCATAACTGTCTGATCGATACTAAGTGATCGATCCCAGTACAATTTGTAAGCTTGACTATCAAGAACTACATCAGGATTACATTTATAGTAAGGTTTTGGAAACTTACTAAGCCATATCTTGCGACGAGTGACTGATGCACGATCTTTGCCACATTGTTATTTCTGTGAATGTAATCCACACTAGACAAAGTCGTACAACATCCGATAATACGCTCAATTGTTTCACTTGCCAGTTCACATCGTCTGCAAGTATCATAATTGGAGTGCTCAGAAGCCAATCAGTGTAAGTCATTTTTTTTAAATTGAATTTTTTTCTATAAGTCATACTCTAATGTTTATACTTTCGGTTGAAAAAGTGCCCAAATCAATCCTCCAAGTGTATAGTTATGTTATCTTTCAATAAAAAATTTATTCTTCAAAATTACAAACGTTGTTAATTTTTGGTACATAATTTTTAAAAAACCTATTTCTTTTTTTGGTTTATTGACTTACACCGATTGGCTTCTGAGCCCTCCAATTGTTCCATCTTGCATGGTATATTTCCTATACATTTCCTATAATTTCTAAGGATGCTACGGTTACGCAATAAGAAAAGAAACCAATCCTGAATAGCTACTACAGAACCTTCTGTCTTACCAAACAACAATCCATGATTCAGTCACAAGTTCTGTACTGTCTACAAAATCTTCATTGAACTGGTGTGGATGGGAGCCATAAAGTTCTTTTTGCTTCCAAATTATTTGAGCAGTGACAGACTCTAGTTCTCTTAGATCAATAATTTCTGCTACAGATTAAAAGGCGAAACCCTTGATCATTCTTTATAATAACTTTATAAAGATTACAGTTGACTTTGCTGTGAAAGTAATATTTCATTTTTGTTATCAACCTACAATGCAGATTCCTGATCAATGAGACCTCTTCCTCCTTTCTCGTGGGAAAATCTAACTCTTTCAATGGGTGATGCATTCGAAATTTTGTAAGAAGAACTCCTAAGTTTCTATCAATTGCTTCCAATCCTTTTGTGTCCTTTTTATAACATCAAACGATTACGTTAAAAATGGGATAACAAATTAATATTATTATTATGTAAAAGTTTCAAACCTTGGGTTTTCCCAGCAAATACACCATGGTGGGTCAAGGACCAAAGCACATATTTAACAAAGTGTAATATCCATGATCTCCATTGTTTGTTTATTTTCCAGGAGCGTAGCAACCACCGTTGCCAAGTTCTCGCCGTTCTCACAGCAATACCTTTCGTTTACATGTTTCTCCTGCCATCGTAGCAATCATATTTGGTGCTATGCATCACCATAACATATAATAATTCCATTGTTTCGCCAACGATGAATTTATTGAAAGTTTGATTTTTGAACCAAAACCTCCAAGCGGTGGTGTCGCTATTTACACCGCTTAGCATTCACAGGGGAAATGTTTGGTTTGTGAGCACCTGCTCGACCACGAAACCCCATTCCTGTGACCTCTAACGAACACTCATGGTGCTGGTTAAAGTTAGTACTGCTGTGAGACTCACTGCTGATTCTTTCAATCGATGTCTGGCCATTTCCACGAACTAACGTCTTCAACACGCGACGATCCCGGCCTGTCAGTACAGGCGGCTTATCTGGTCTCGGTTTTACTGGGGTAAAAAACCTTCCTGTTTTCACTTCACAATTATTTCATCAAAAGTCGATTTCGGTAACTTTAAAATGGTTGAAATGTTCCTGACAGATTTATTACTCATGTGGTAGCAATGACCAGTCCACGTTTAAGGTCATTAAGCTTTGCCGATCGACCAAATCTCCTGTTACTTGATATCAATTAACAGCACAGGACTCCCTGCCTCTTTTTACAATGGTACGTTACATTGCTGAGCCATCTAGGCTTTAATTCATTATTGCGTTGTTGTGTTCCAATATTTTTGATCGTATAGCGTATTTTAGTATGTATTGTAAATCATATTAAAACGCCACTGAAACTCCTGAATCCGGGATCAAATCGAGAAGCTGTCTTTCAATACTTCTTTCAGTATTGTATTCCTCTCTTACAATGTTCTTAACCTAGTAGTTTGGAAAAAAAGATCCTAATTCAGTTGAACACCATATTGTAAAAAAAATGCTGTTTGTTTTGTTTTGTTTTTCTTTATTCATTCAATCTGTTGGTAAGAGTTAATGGCAGGATTTTTGCAGTCAGAAGCTGAAAGAATTGGTACCGGTATGCCAATCAAAAACCACCTCGAAAAAATTACCTGCTTAAAAATATAACATGTCCAGTGGCGATGCGTAGTACAGGAGAAAGCCAAGAGCCAAGACAAGATGAGATAGGAAAAATCTTGCGACAAATTATCCTGCATTCTATCACTTCTTTTGCATCAATTACAAAAATTCAATTGGAATGTAAGTCTATACAAGAAATTCGACTGAACATCATAATCTAAAATTATTGGGATTTTTTTAATTATAATTATTTCTATTTCATTTTTTTCTTTTATTTCACTAAAGTGCTTTCCAAACAACGATAAAAACAGCATAATTTTTAAGGTACAATACTTGAATTCTCTCTGTATTTTCAGGTTACCTTTCCTTGACAATAATTTGCCTTATTGCAATACATCCATCTCTATAAATCAAACATTGCAGGCAGTGACGGATACTATCAAAAAATCAACTCATTGTAGTTGTCCACGGAAATGCCAAGAATACATGTACAATCTAGTCATTGATGAAAATTTTGGTAATGTAGGAGCTGGGAAAAGTGCTATAATTTCCATCTATTACATTGATCGATTTCTCCAAATTATAAGTGAATACAAATGGTATAATTTTGAACTATTCCTTGCCAACGTGGGAGGATTAATAGGTTTTTTCTTAGGATTAAGTTTGCTAAATGCTTTTGAGCTTTTAGAAATACTATATAATAAGTTAAAAATTCTTAAGCATTTTTAATGTAAAATAAAAAGAAAAAATATTTTGTTTCTGTTTTATCTACACATCTTCCAATAGAACTGACCAATTTTTGCTTTTGCTACTATAGATAACACTAACTGATAAATATTTATTTTGTTTTATAATATTAACTTTCTATCTTATTAGAGAATTCTGTGTATTTGTATCAAAAATGTTTAGATTTCAATGTTGGATTTTTATTTTTTTGCAAGTTCATATCACATCTTTTGGATACGGTATACTGCCTAACTCTTGAATCTGAAGCAGATATTCTACCACTCTCCTCTTGGAAATAGAAACTGCAAAGATTGCCTTTCATTTTCCTTTACATTCATTTTAATGCATAAATAATCAATGTAATGTTACAAAACGACAATTGTCACTTAGCACAATGGGAATATAATTATAAAAATTGCAAAATTTATAGCAAAATCGCCCCACCCCCCAAAAAAAATCAAGCTGTTTATTAATTAAGAAAAAATAATGTTTAAATGATTCCACCAAATTATTTCTATATTGATTTAGTAGAAATGTTTTAATGAAGTAATAATTTAATAAGTATTGTATTGGTTGCATAATTATTATCAATATTTTCTATTCCAAATATTCCCCCTTGGAGTCTTAATGAGCTATTTCAAAGTTGTCAGATTCTGTTTATCGAAGGTTACGATTTTTACAAGGAGAAACGAGTTACAAGAAAAAATATAGCTTTTCATAAGTAAGATAATGACTTCTGAAAAACTAAGAGGAAAAACTTCCCCTTTCTTTTTGTCATTTGGCTTTATTTATTTTTTTCGTTCTCCTTAGATAACAGGAATGATTTTTGTTTTTTATAATATCCACTCAAAAATAAATGTTGTATATGTTAATATAATTAATATGGTAATTTGTTGTACTTGTTTTTTTTAATTATGTGTGTTTCGTTAAAGTGATGATCTATAAATATGTTAACTTTCTTTCCATCATCTGTAACATTATCCCTTTTAATTCTTTACTAACGTTTGCCAATCATTTGTAAATAGCTTTTTTCTTTAAACTGAATAAAGAAATCAACAACAGCGCTTATTTTGTTTCCTCTGATGGTTTCATTACAGCCTTAAAAATTTTAAATCCCTGAATATCTTAAATGTAAAACATGATGTGATACTCCTGTGAGTAACTGATCAGTTACTGTATCAAAAAGTGAACAATTTAAAAGCACAAATTAAAACATTTTACCAAGATCTCCTTAAAATATTGATCAATACATCTTGGCTTAAATATTAAAATCCAAGAAAGAAAATTTTGGTTCAAAGTTTTATGGAAATAAATAAGCTCGTTGTAACAAACTGAATTCTTATAAAAGCTTTATACGTACATCAATTATAATCTCAGAATTTGTGTTTTTTATTGTTAAAGTTTTTATATTTTTTATTTATATTTTTCTCTTTTATAAATTGGTTGTGATTTTTCGGTCTTCAATTCGTCTTTCGTTCATTTTCAACTATTTTTTATTTTTCTAGTTATATGGATATCTTAATTTCATTTATGTTATCTTTCATGTAAATTAGATGTTATAATTTTAATAAATTAGATGTGGTAGTTTTTTAGATTTGTGATTTTATTGGTATTTTGCATGCCAATTTTGTTTATTTCTTTAATAAATTGTATTAAGATAATTAGGTATTTTAAATAACATAAACAATATTAACTTTAAATAATTCAACGCATAATAATAATAATTGTTCATAATTAATAATATTTTCACTTGTACAAAATTAATAATGATTGTAAATAAAGTAAATTCTTAATTGCACTCTTATCGTTTGCTCTCTCTCTCTAATTAATGTAGACATTTACATTTTATCTACATAAATAGAATCTTTACGGTGTACCAGTTCAGGTACGGAAGGCGTATCTGTTTCAACGTATCAATTTCTTCTCTCTTCTTCTCTCTCAATTCAACTTTCCTGAAAACCATCAAAAAGTTACTCTTACAATAATAAAATCATAATTCGATAGGAAACAATCTTTACACTGGAAGATATTAATTCTATGTATCAAAATAGGCTAGAAAGCATTTTGAAGAAGGAATTTCGAACGATATTGAATAATATTGCGCATGTTTCTACTCAATCAAACAACGAAAATGATATAATTATTGAATATGATAAAATTCACCTTTAGAAATCAAGAGAAATTGAGCAAGATTAACCTGAGATATTTTATTTTTGAATTATTAGATTTGTTAGGATTAATTCTTTAATGCTTTTCTAGCAAGAAGTCGGCGATCTCAGAATTCCATGTGAACATTGCGGACGCTAAGAAATTTTAAAAAAATCTTGTTTTTAAGTACTCGCTGCTATATTCTGACGCTAAAAATTCAAGTATTTAAGTGTAAACTTTATTTCTCTTTGAAAGATAATGTCAGTGATAATAATTTCAGATAAAGTGGAGGCAAAATTAGTAGTAGACTCGACGAACGGATATGACGTCACGACTGCCGTTTTCTAATGAATCACTGTAATTGTCAGTGATCTTGGTCTTGTTTGAATGAATTAGAAAATTTCGACCGACCAAGAGAGGTGTCTACTATGGCTCATTTAGTTTACACTATGCATGAACTATAGGTGTCATCTTATTTCTTATTACTATAATAACAGCCTTTGTAGGATGTTTTGCCATGAGGACAGATATCCTTTTGGGGTGTCACAGCAATTACCAATCTATTATCTGCAGTACCATATGTTGGTTCTACCTTAGTTCAATGAATATGAGGCGGATTCGCAGTGGATAATTGTACTCTGACTCGATTTTTCTCATTCCATTTTATTCTTCCATTTATTATTGCAGCTTTAGTTATAATTCACTTACGTTTTCTCCAACAAACAGCTTCAAGTAACCCTAGAGATATTAATAGATAAAATTTCTTTACATTTTTTTTTCTTTAAGAGATTTACTGGGTATCCTATTTATACACATTTCATTAATAGTAATTTCTTTTTTTCCTTACTCTCTAGCTGACCTAGAAAATTTTACTCCAGCCAATCCTCTAGTAACTCCAATTCATATTCAACCAGAATGCTACTTCCTATTCACCTATGCCATTTTACGATCTATCCGTAATAACTTAGAAGGAGTAATTGCCTTACTAATATCTAGTTTAATTCTTATAATACTTCCATTTTCACAAACAGATAAATTTAAAAGTTTTATTCATTACCCTCTTACTCAAATTTTTATTTTGAAATTTTATCTCAGCTTTCCTAATTCTCACATGACTTAGAGCCCGAGCAGTCGAACAATCTTACGACAAAGTGGACCAAATTTTTACTGTCATATACTTTCTTTGATACATTTTTATTCCTTTATCTTTAAAAATGTATTAATATCAAGAAAAAATATTCTTGTAAATAGAGCTTAAATCTACCGCATCCTTGATAACTGTATTGAACATAAAAATTAATCACTGATCTGTTTTTAGTTTGTTTTCTTTTATACCGGGATCAGTGATTCCTTATTAATGTGCGAATATGTTTTTCAATGTAATGTTAATATTACTTCCGCACCTTCAACTGTTGTTAAATGTATTCTTTTTTATATAATTTAACCCTTCCCTAAGTACCGTATTTGGTTGCATGTTTCAATGGGGTGGCATTTTGCCTCCCCAAAAATTCTTCAAATCTATGTTATCATTCGAGTTCTCATCAATATGTTGAAATTTTGTAAACTTTAGAAAATAATAAACTTTATTTTTACTTTTCCTTTACTTAAATTTCTTCTTATAATCGATCAATATCAGCAAATAAATCACTTTCTGTTTAACAACAATCATTGATATCAAAGTAATTTCCATAGAACGTTCGTTTATCACTCAATTGTTCTTTCATTCTACAGTAAAAGTTGATGGAATTTGGATCATAAAATAATTGCTTTATAACATTACAACCAGGATGAATTTTTATCATTCTTTCTTTCAACGCTTCGTTTCTGACATCTTATAACATAGAAGTCATAATCTTCTGGAACGAATAATTTTAATAAAACAAAAGTTGGTCTTAATTTTTTATTTAAAGTTTTTGGAACTATGTTTGGTTTTATAGCGTCTTCTAAAGCAGCCTTCAGCTGCGTTGTATTCTCTAGTTCCTCAATTTTTTCTTTAAATTTCCTTGTATTTTTCCATGTTCTTCTTTCAATTTATGTTCATACTTTCTTAAAGAAGGTAAAACTTCAGATGTGACCCAATTTTTAAACCTCTTTTAAATAGCTTCATCCTATTTAGAAGTCATAATAAGGGAGTAAAGTCCTGAAATGTTTATAAAAGTAGAATTTGGATGAAAGGATCAAGGGTATCTCCTAGAAACCCTTGTGTATTTATAATTTAAAATGAAATCTTATCATTTTCATCAACATTTTTTTACTACAGCTTGTCTTTATTTTCATATTCTAAAATCTCAGCAATGTCTTTATCCTTAAAACCAAGGATTATTATTTGTATCGATAATAAAAAATATTTTTTGATTTTTAAAAGTAATTGAATTAAATTAGAAACTCCATCTACGGATAAATTTCATTTTATTACTGGTGATATTTCGCGGAGAATACCATCTTCCCGCTTTTTCAAACCGTTTTAAATAACAAAGATTAACTTCCATTACATTCACTTGGTTTGCACGATACAGACATATTATCTTACAATAATTAAAGACATTTTTATAAAATCAATTGTTAATGATTTAACACAACCTATATTTACTAACAATGTAACAATGTATTATAATTTTAACACAGCCAATTTAACACAGAAACATTTTAACACAGCCAATTGTTGCTAACAAGGGACAATTTATTAAACAACTTTTTTTTATAACATAATACTGCAAAGAAATCCATTAATATCAGATACAGAACTTCGTGAAAGATAGCGTTAAAAAAAATATTTAATTATACATACAACGAACTACATTTTCAAGTGAATAACATTAAAACAATACAAGAACATTACGGTTCCCAATTCCTTCCCATAATCGAATCGGAAAAGCAATTTCTCTTTTAATGTGAAGTGCTGAATTTTTTTTTTTTATTTACTTTATTCACTGATTCTTACAGCACGTTAAATTCCTTTTCTTTAATACAAGAACATACTACATCAAATTTTAAAACAAATAACAACAATTCTTAAGAAACAATAAAACAAGATAAAACTGCAACTGAAGGATAACAAAAAACTTTCTTGAACTTAAATTAAAAGATAACAAAAGCTTTAAAAACATACAGAAAACCGATAAAGACAAAATAATATGATTTACATTGAAATAAATCGGTAACAACAGGAATTTCAAATTTTTGAATAAATTTTGAAATTAATTCGATATGTAAAACACTTCTTTTTACATGTAATTTCTGATATTTTTTTTTTAAGGAATATCATTTATTTCGTGATGATGTGAATTCACTATATCATTTTTTATACTTTTAGCTTTCAGAATTTCTTGTCGTTTGCATGGCCATCCTTAAAGCTTTTGTTTTTATAAAATTCATGTGATTATTGCGAATGCAAAAGTTACGACTGTTGCGGTTATTATGATATTGTTGCAATTGTTGTGCTTGTTGTAGAGCTATATTATAAATGTGATTGTTGCACATGCAAAACACGCAATTCTTGCGATTGCTGTGCATTGCATTGTTTTGATTGTTGTGCGTTGCATTGTGGGATACATGTCCACAGACAAAACGGAATTATAAGTCTTCTGATCTTTATCAGAAGACTAAAAATAACTGGTACGGGATGTATTAAGCAAAAACAAGGAGGAGGAAGTAAAAAAACAAGCAAAAAACTCACCGAGGAAAGTAGTTTACCAGCATTATTAATCTAGACAATTCGAATAAATCAGGAACCCACTGGATTTACTATTACAATGACAAAAAAAAATGAATATGTAGAATATTTCGATTCTTTTGGATTACAACCACCTGAAGAACATTCAATAAACAAATAGCTTTTAGTTCATCACAAATTCAAGATTCTTCGTATACAAAATGCGGATTGTATTGCATTGATACAATCAAAGAAAGAAATAAAAATAAAACTCAATACGATTTTATTCATAAATTTAATCAATATTCTTCAAAATTCAACGAACTTCTTATTAAAATTTTTCAATTCAAAAGTAACTAAGAAAAATAAAAATAATTTAATTTTTACACAATTATAAATGAAAGAAAAAAATATATCACTAGAAGAAATCCTAGAAAAGAGATTGTATGCATTTAGAAGAAGTTATAAATGTTTTAAAAATATCGAATTAGTATTATCTGTTGGAAAAATTATCTGTTGTTTTTGACACTTCTAGTTTTTCTACTATAGTTTTATTACCTTTAACTGCATTAACTGGATCAGCAATAATAGAGACAATAGATAAATCTCTAAACATAACTATCTGTTATGAAACAAGAACATAAAATTGCCTACAAATTCTATAAAGCGTTAATATGAAGTTACCATTTTCACAAATTATTATAAAAAGATTAAAGATAAAATAAAAATAAACAAATTACAAGTTTCGAAAACCTGTATCGGTTTCCATCATGAAAGTCATTTTTATTACAGTTGTACGTTAAAACATTCATTATTCTATAAAGTGTTGTTGAATTTATATAAAGCTAAGTAGTTAACGGACGAAGAGGTTTATATTTAAAGATTCAGATTTTATTAAAAATTTAGAATTCTTTCCGAGAGAAAAATATATTAAGCAAATAGGAATGAAGGGCTATTGAATGGCTATAGTGGTTCATTACAACCGATCGTTTTTTAAATTCTAATAAATGTTGCTGAAAAGAAACCAGTAGATCTTGTGGGGATGCTTCAAGATAAGTTCCATTCGCCTGAAATGCATTTCCTGGATCATAATTTTACTGATACTTTTACCAAATTAAACAAGAGATTAAATTCCGATTTAACTCCTAAGCCATGGAGTAAACCCATTAATAGAATTGGTAAGACAGCGTTAGACACTAAGTTTGCTATTCAAAAAATGAGATACCAAAACTAGAAATGAAGTATGCGATAAGAATATATTGAACGAATTAGATAATATTCAGAATCCAACATTTAGAGAAAGAATAGAAAGAGGTATCATTAAACCCATCTTTGGAACCAAAGCGAGATTCGGTCTCAGTTTAAATAATAGGTCCCTGAAATTTTGTTTCAAATGTAAATGAAAAACCAATACTTTTGATTTGAAATAGATGACTAATAAAAAAAAACGGAAGACTAATGTGGGCTGGTAAATAAGTTGTATGGGAACTAAAACATAAGTTTTAAGTTTTTACATAAGGTGCCAGAGCACTAAACTTTATTACGAAAAGCTTGTTTCTGGTTCTCTGGTTTGCTGGTTCACCTTTCTTTCCTGTTTGATACATTCCCAATTCTCTTACGTTTACTCACCCATTTAAATTAGAAATAAAAATTATAGATGAAAGCTAAGCAGTCTTAGGTTGCGCCTATTTATCGAATTAATATTGACTATTAAAGGGGGAAATTTCCATGATTTTTTTTTCATTTTTAAGAATTTTTGAATCAAGAAATTGTTTAAGGAATTGGACAAATCTAATTTTTTTTTATTTACTTATCAATCATTGT
>JAFIDM010003189.1:29419722-29433874 GCA_023159025.1 Thereuonema tuberculata | reverse complement strand
TTTTTACAAGAAGGAATCATTTCTGCATACATAAACAAATATTTTGCTTTCATTTAATGCAACTGATTACTAGACAAATAGCTGTAAGAATTTAATATAGTTTACACCTTATCATAGACTATTCATATTTTTTCTGGTTTACATGTACTACATCTAAACTACTAGAAAATTAGAACCAATAAGATATAGTGTATATTAATTTTAATTAATTTTTCTGTAAACGAGCCTTGTTTAATGCATCATACAATTCATATACATATCAAACAAACATCTGAGATATCTATTCACTTTTTCCTCATCCACGTAATAGTACACAATATATTTAATTATATCATTATTTATAAAACTCAATGTTAAAAGTGAATATCAACAGATTTACAAAAACTTAACTTCTAATTTTTTCAGTGTTCTTTGAATTAAAGTAACTAAAACAATTACTTTCATGGTTATTATAAACTACATTATTTAATCTGTACTTTAATTCACCTACTGGCGTTAAATGTAATGAAAGTCAATAAGTTTTACTGCTGAATCTTTGTATTTAGGTTGAACTTTCTAATGACAAATACATAAATTTTTTTATATTGGCACTTTTAAATATTCAGTTTTTGTAATGTAGTTCTGAACGATGATGTATAACTTTAAATAAAGTAAAATCGCTCACCTCTTTAGCTGATTTTACACGTCTCATAGACTTCTCTCGTTTGCTGCTTTCCGCCATGATCTCGGACCGAATGGTACCCGTTTTGATTTCGCATTCACTTGAAGTTGTGTTTGTTGACAATTTTATAAATATTTTCTAAAGATGCTTTCCTTGCGAGTTTGTTGTAGTTAAAAAGTGCAACAGAAAATCAGTGATGTTCTCAACAATCAATGAAAGTTTTAACAGCTTCTCAATTCCACGACATTTTAAAAAATGGCGCTTACCATCGATGTTGTGGCGTGAGGTCATTACTCCGGAGAGCGTGATTGGTTGTTGTTAATTAAGTACAAGTCACGCGGAAGAAGTTTCAATGTGAGTTTTTATGAGGCACACAATTAACTGAGAAATGTTACTGTGTTATTTCTTTCTCTCTGTGTTTTCAGTGGCAGAACTGGAAAAGACCAAATCTCACGGTAGAAGTTTCTCTATTAGTTTTTATTAGACTCACTAATACTGGAGATATGTTACCATGTTATTTACTTCTCTTTGTTTCCAGTGGCAGAATTGTAAATAGAGAGAATTCTATTTTTCTGTCTCTTCACATCAAAAACAACCAATTACGCGCTTCCGGAGTAATGACGTCACGCCACAACATCGACGGCAACGAAGTATACGCCATTTTCAAAATGTCGTGGAGCTGTTGAATCTTTAATTGATTGTTTAATTAAGTCAATTAATTTAATTAAACTTAATTTTTAATTTGAGTTTATTAATTTTTTTTTTACAAAATTTTCATAAGGACCTGTGAATTCTAGACAGAGATATTACCAGAACGTTGGATCTCGTTGGATTTTGTAGAAAATGCAGAACAATCACACGCAGTATTCCTTCCAGTTTCACTTCTCATCCGGAATTCAAATTTTTTCAGTGATAGAACGCAATGAATAACCAAAGACATAAAAATAACAGTTAGATCACCATGCGCCATTGATCCAGGGAGACAGAAATGGCGTCATTGGATCTAGTCGCTGATTGGTTCTTTGGATGAAAAAAGCAGCACCAATCACATACAGTATTTCTTCCCTTATCTCTTATTATCTCTCAATTTATTTCAGTGGCAGAAGCACAAGGCATAACATAAAGGCAGAAAACTCACAGAGAAATTTCTTTCGTGTGATCTTAGCACTAGAAGAGACAAAAAAATAGGAATCTCTCCATTTCCAGTTCTGCTACTAAAAACACAGAGAGAAGCAAATCACACGGTAACATTTCTCAGTTAAAATAAATATGTCTCATAAAACTCACAGAAACTTCTTCCATGTGACTTGGGCTTTACTTTTCTTCCCGAAGTAAATTTAATAAAAACTACTTCTACTCTCGAAACATTAAAAAATTATATTTTTTAATGCCAACGAATTTTCGAAAGCATATTCCTTGCTTTCTTTTTCAAGTTTGTTTGATAACAATATGATTTCAGGTGAACTTACATTGCTTATACATAGTTATCAACAACCACAATAATATAATAACATCTACATTCTCACGTTAATATTACAGTAATTGATAATTTACATTCCATTGAATTTCTTATTTATTACAGATTTTTGTTATTAATGTTACAATAATTGATAATTTACATTTCACTGAATTCCTTAATTATTACAGATTTTTTGTTTCCTTTGAAGCATTTTTTTTACTATTTCATTAGCTAAATTTATAAATATACTCTCTACTTCTAAGCCACTACTTTTATTGAAATTTAAGTTCTTTGTATTTCTTATTATGAAGCTCTCCAATATTTTCCTAGTTTTACTATCCTTTTCTAACATTAAAATTTTGACCTCATCGTTAATCCAGTGGCCCGTTCGAGAACAATGATTAGCTACATCAGACTTGTAGTTTAATTTATTTTTAATACAGTATATGTGTTCTTTTGCTCGTCCAAGGGTCATTCTTTTACTCTCTCCAATATAAATTTTACGGCAATTAAGACATTCTAATTGATAAATTAATCCCAATGTTTGCATTTTGACTATTTTCATTTATTTTATGGCTTAAAATATTTTTCAATTTGTTCTGATATTCAAATGTTACATTTATACCATGTCTTTTGCAAATTTTCTTTAATTCCCAACTGCTGTTGTTTAAATATGGGATTATTATTCTACTTTTATCATCATATCATAAAAGATAAAGTAAAATAACACACAATAACTAACAACAAAATTTCACCAAGCTGATCTGATTTTAGATTATTTTGCTGGGTAACTGAGGACGACGCCGTTTCAGGTTTCACCACCCAGCAAAATAATCTAAAATCAGATCAGCTTGGTGAAATTTTGTTGTTAGTTATTGTGTGTTATTTTACTTTATCTTTTATGATATTAACATTGTACACACGTTAAGTTTGATTTTATTTTTTTATCATCATATTTCCCTATTTCTTTCATTTTAATTTTATTGTAATCATTTATTACTTTATTAACAAACGTATCTTCGTAATCATTTTTTTTCAATTTTTCTTTCGTATTTCTTATTGCATTTTCAAAATCTAAATTTTGGCTGGAATTTTTGTCTAATCTATAAATGTAATTATCTACAATATTCTTTTTAATTACAAAGCTATGGCTAGACTTAAAATTTAAAATATGATCGCTCTGGAACTCTTTCCGATGATGTTGAACATATAAATTACTAATATTCTTTTTTATTAGACATACATCTAAAAAGGTTAATCTTTCATCTTTTTCTTCTTCTAATGTAAATTTTATGTCAGCATTCTTTTTATTTATAAAGTTAAAAAAATTTTGAAACTGTCTTTTTGTTCCGTACCATACAACCAATATATCGTCTGCAAATCTGTAGTATTCAAAATTAAATTTTGATTCCTTTAATATCTCATTTTCAAAAAAAATTTCATGAAAATATTACAAAGGCTACCCGATATGGGTGAACCCATTGGAAAACCTTTGATTGGTTGTAGATTTTCTTCTTGTGTTGAAAATATTTGTTGCTAGTAATAAGTCTAATCCAATTCATAAATTCAATGTTGTTTAAATTTAGATTCACTAATTTTTTATTATTCTCATATGCCAGTTTTTCCACAATTTGCAAAGTTTCTTGAACAGGAATATTTGAATACATGTTGTCAATGTCTAAGGAATAAAGATAAAATTTTTTCTTATTTTTGAAATACAAATGCTGTAATTTCATTTCCAAATCTTTAGTGTTTCTAATTATAATATCTTCCCTTGGCAATTTGAACTTGTTCACAATTCTGTTAAAAAATATTGCTACGTTATGTACAGGACTACCGTATGCGTTGATTAACGGTCTAACAGGGTTATTGATTTGTGTATTTTAACTCTACCTTCTAACAATGGAGTTTTACATGCATCTTTTAAAATTTCATTTTTTTGATTTTCGGTTTTCTATGAAAACCATTGTAATCTAATTTTAATAGATATGATTTGATTATTGATAGATCACTTTCTCCTAAATTCTGTTTTTGATACGTTCAAAACTCAAAATCTTGTTTAATTGGGACTTTCTTGTATGTTTTATTTTCAAAGAAGACTCACACATCAATTGTTGTTGATGTATAATAATAATATTTAAATCGCATTCAAACTAATTTTATCTGAAGATGAAGAATCAAATTTTTGGAAAAGAGTTTTATATTATTTAATTTTAAATATATTGTTTTTCATATAATATTTTTTACTGGATTATTTATGTTTGCTTGAATCAACATTTAAGTCAATATTTTTTTTTTCTCACTTAGGAAGTTTTAATCAATCATCAATGAAATTTTCTTTTACAGATTCGGCGGCAACAAATGAAAAATGTATTTGTAAAACTTCTCCTAATGTTTCGGATATTTGTGTGATTGACGTCAATGGAAAATCTGATAACAATAGAACAGACATAGACTTTGTATCAGAAAATATCTCCAAAGAGTTTAGTACAAATTGCATGATCATTACATATGCATTTGTGGAAAATTCTTCCATGGAATTAAAGAATTCTTCAATATTTACTGTAGGAACTCCTGCTTGTAATTGTTCATACCATGCAGAATGGAAGATAGTGAAATTAATATCTTTGTTAGGTAAATGAAATGATGCATTTGGAGTTATTTGAATCCGTCATTTTTTTTGTTATTTAAACATGAACAAGATTTTTAACGTGTGTAAAAACTTTCGTTAAAGCATAAAATATAGCAACATACATAATTAAAAAACTTTGGATAAAGTTAAAAAGATCATCGATTTCACTGACAATGCGCAACTTCAGATGAATATTGGCAAGACAGTATCTTTCTAAATTGGAAATCCAAGATGCTCCAATCAATCACTATGCAAATGGGGTAAACTTAGTTGCATCTGCTGCCGTTACTTTGAGAGGAAGAGACCATGTGAAGAGAGGGGTAGATCCAATATACTTACTGCCATTCCACTGGAAAAAGCAGACGAACCAACTGCTAGGTAAAAAACTAATATATTACCCACACCAAAAAAAAAAAAGGAAGGGGAAAAATTATTAGGGTAAATGTAGGATAGTGGGGTTTGGGGGAAAAAACACACACAAATATACCAGCTCACTATTGTACAATGCCACACTGAGTCACAGTCTGTATAGAAACATTACTATTGTAAATATTGCTTGCCATCAAGATATGAGTAACTCAACACATCACCTATGGCCAGCTCTGAACTTATCGCTTAGGCAGTTATGAGATACATCGAAACAAAGGCATTATAACTTTTACAAGAACAGCAAGTTCATATCCCTTTTTATTGTCGATACATGGATGATTTGTTTTTCTTAACTGATGATGGAATCTAGGAAGGAATGCAATACATTTTTAATATGATATCTGATGATATTCAATTTGAAATTGAAAAGGAGTGCAAAGGTGAAATACTCTAACTCGATGTTCTCGTCTGCAGAAAGCTTAGTAAAGTATATACGATCGTTTTTTCGTAAGAAGACCTATGCTGGTATTACCTTTAACTTTAACTCTTACGCTCCACTAAGATATAAAATTACTATAGTTAAAATGTTGACGACACATGCAGTTAAGATTTGATCTCTATAAAATTTGTTTTTCAGACAATTGCAATATATTAACCAGATTTTACGAGCTAATTAATATCCTGAACATTTCGTTAATACATGCATCAAGCGTACTCTTACCGACTTACATGGCAACAGCTCCGTTAAAAAATAAGTAATCAGAAAGAAAACTTAAGGATATATTACGAACCCATACCATCAATACATTTTTTCAGCTTTATCTAGAATTTTAAAACATTTGGACATAAAAGTAGCAGCTAATAATCCTATCCTTAACCGCTTTAAACCCAGCTTGTATGTTGTGCTAGTAATAACCCTAATATTCAGTGTTTATGCTGTTCAGTGTAAAGAGCATAACTGTCTGTATATTGGAGAAACTAGTAGGCCCTATAGACCCGCATAGAAGTACACGTTAGAGATGTCCGCAATGGTGACTTAAGCTACAATAGGGCATCCAATGTATAGGCTACAGGTCACACGTTGGAACTCGAAAATCCGAAGATTCTTGCCAGAGTTGATAATACTGTTCGTAAGCAATGTGTTGAGTCATTGCATAGCCTGATGGCTAGCCATGCTTACAATAGTAATATTTCCAAACAGACTACGACTCAGTATGGTTTATAGAATAGTTAGCTGGTGTATTTGTGTGTGAGGTTTATTTTTACTCTAAACTCCAGTGTCCTACATTTACCCCTTTTTTCCTCTTCCTTTTCTTTGGTGTGGGAATATATTTTTTTTTCCACAGCAGTTATCTCGCCTACTTTTTCCAGTGGATTGGCAGTAATTATCTTGGATCTATCCCTCTCTTCATATGGTCTCTTCCTCTCAACATAACGGCAGCAAATGCAACGAAGTTTACCACATTTGCATGGTGCATGAAGATTGGTTGGAGCCTTTTGCATTTCCTATTGAGAAGGAGCCTTTCTAACCAATATTCATCTGAAGAAGTTGTGCATTGTTAGTGAAAACGATGATCTTTTTAACTTTGTCCTGGTTTTTCAATGATGTCTTTTATCTTTTAATGAATATTTATTATTTAATTTAATCTGAAATTACAAATTTAATGATAATTTTCTTACTTGCTGATTTTATGATTCAATCGAACCATTTATTGCTACCGAACTTCAACAGATTTTTATTTCCAATTTAAAATAATTATAATCAAAAAATCAACTAAATTATCATTAGTCGTGTTTAAAATTTAATTTTAGTTTGGGAAAATGAAAGCTGCTTTCAATAATTTTCAAAATTTTTAGTAATAATTAAACTTATAAAAAAATCGAAAAATACTGCTGCAAGATACACTCTCAGATAAATCTTCTACACAGAATTCTTTAGTTCCTTAAATTGTTTTGAAAGATAACTTTATTTTCGAAGATGATTTTGAAAAAGCTTTTCTAATCATCAATAATTTACATGTGTTTTCCCTATCCCGATAATAAATTATTAAGTTTTCATCTCTAAAGAGAACCTTCCAAAAAAATCAAGTCCAAGGAAGTATATTGCCTATTGCATTTCGAAGACCTAATTTAGAGATAGTTAAATGGCTACCCATGACTGTCCATGGCAAGAGGTTCAGAAGATAGAAGGCTTCCGAAAGAAATAGGTGACGGTGGTAAATTACAAAAAATTGCATGTTCTTGTGCAAAATCTTATTTTTCTGGGAAAAATTCAAAGACACATATGCATCATTTAGCTTATAAATAGCTTAAACATAATGGTATGATGAGGCAGTGCTTTCAGACACAGTTTAACGCATACACTGAAGACACCTAACCGGTAAGCACATATTGAAACATGATCTCCTGTAAAGTTTTCAAAGTAATATACCAGAACCAGTGAAAAGCTGAACCTTTTACTGGCTTTACATGTAGGTAATAGCATTTGAAGAAAGAGAACTTAATCAAGGTCTTGAATATTGCAGTCATGAACTGGTAATGAGTTAAGGCTTGAAGTTACAAAAAATTGTCACTTGACAAGATGTTGAATTCTGTCTGATAAGATAAGCGCTGTCAATACACTCACAAAGTTTTTAAAAGTTCTAAAAGTACACATGAGAGGCTACATCATGCTTGGGTAACCCGATCGAATTAGCTCAATTTTTAAGTCCGCTCCTAGTAGTATATTTTCTTGCAGAAAATTGAGCAAAAATTTAAATTACAACATTCTTCGACTTCTTATCTGCCAGACTTATCCACAAAACTTCGCCGTAAAACGCCGTCAAGTTTCTTTTATTCATGTTTTCGGTTTCCTTGATAGTCTTAATGCTTGGAAGTATTAGAATAAAATATTATTAAATACTCAGGGGAAACTCGCCTTTGACTTTTGCCACTAGAACGTACATTGGGGACAAGAGGTCTCCATCAAGAGAGATACATGACTGATCATTTGTTGACTGTTGCAAAAATTGATCAACAACATTGTACACTTATTTCACATCTTTGGATCTCAAAATGTGGTGAGCATGGACTTGCTTTCCTAACTTCGTTTGATCAGCATTGAAGAATTGAGAAATCTCCATCCAGCATCACTCGATCTTGGCTTGAAAAATGTCTTAAAACATGGCTCCTTCTTGAAGTAGCTTATTCCAACATTATATGTGATTATTTGAAAACCGATGCTGTAGCTTTCAACTTTGAGACCCAACGTTCCGTTGCTTTAAAATTCAGTCTATTATCTAGATCCATAGATTGCTTGATGCCCACACTGACATGGTTTTGTCATGGATTGTGGATGCAGAACTTTCTTTTTTCCTTGAAGTACTGGAAGACATTTTTTGGATGATATATGCCATCCTCACATAAGAAGATGAGAAGTAATACTTATTTTTAATGTTTATGAGATCAGAAGCTGTCTTTTGCTGTGATGGTTGCATTTGATGCTTTTCGCAATCCTTCGCTATTGACCTTCCAGATTGCCATAAAATAAAATAAGACAGAGAACTTCCCCCCTTTGTTATCAGTTGTAGGATGTTCAAGTTTCAGTGGAGATGATACATAGACAGACTGTTGCTGTTTGCTTGGTTCATCAAAAGAATATTCCAGTTCTACTTCAACGGAAGTGCTTGGTTTCTCATCTTAAAAGGTGTCATTAAGAACAGCAATACCGAGATACCAGAAAGTCCTATCTATCAAACACAATATCATCATTAAGGAGTTCTTCTTTGATTTGGTTAAAACCTTTACATCTTTCATGGATGGAGTCACAAGATATGTCAAGCATCATCCCAAAAAGAGAAAAGAAAAGAATAAAATGACCATTTTCTGATGTTTTAATAAAGTCATCTACTATTGGTATTGCGAGCACTTCAGAATTACATGCGAACTAACTTCAACTGTCAAACCAGGAATAAAAGTGGCCTTTCCCTCTATTCTTTGACTGTTCGCAACCTCCATTGTTTCCTACTCTCATTCCCTTTTCTTCGCTTCTCTTCCTCTCTCCATGACGGAGGGCAGCCAAGATTTTGTAAATGAAATATTTGCAATCGGTATGATTTCCCTATCGACTTTTCAGAAGATTCCCTTGCTAGAGGAAACAAATTGAAATGTTTCGTTCGCGAAATTTCTTAATTGATATTAATTAATTAATTTAATATTAAGATGATAATTTTCTTTCAAAAATCAGAGTCACACATTTCAAAATACATTATTCATTGGATTAAAAAATTGTGAATGAAAATTTAAAAACATACTTAAACAAAGTGATGAGGCTGATGATGACGAAAGTAGTCGCTAATCGAAACTATCCGATTCCTTTCGTTTATGTATATTTTTAAATTTTTATTCATAACTTTTTAATCAATGGATAACATTTTTAAATCTCTGATTCCGATTTTTAAAAGAAAATCGTCATCTCAAAACAATTAATAAATTTTATATGTTAAGATATTTCTAATTTTTTTTATTTGTATCAGTTTTCTTAATTCTTTAAAATAACGGCTCGGGAGAATCTCTAGCTTCTTCTAGGCATTTGAGCTTATTAATTTTTCTTCGAAAAAAAATCTTCAAAAAGTATGTTGCTGTTTGAAAAATTACAGCATTATTTGCATGTCGGTATTGTAGATTCTATAGAAAATGAAATATAAGCCCATGAAATCAAGATATTTTCAATTAAATATATGTTTACATTTAAGTAAATTACGTACCTTTACATTTAAGTAAATTACATATCTTTTCATTTAAGTGAATTATGGAAGCATTATCTGATGAAGAGGTTTTTTTTTTCATTGCATGTTAATAATTTATTTCAAATAAGACAATAATTGATTTTAAGGAACTTTTAAGGAATCAGCATTAAGACAATTGAAGTCAAGTTTTATAATCATTTTTCACTTTAATTAGATAGTAAAGTTAGCAAATAATATTTTTTGTTTTTAACATTTTGCAGAAACAAACGTCGATTACTTACTCACAACATTGGCTAAACCCTATTCTGATTACTTAACAACAGCCAGTTTTAAGCCAAATGCTAACCTCTCAACTACAACAAATGCTAAATTAAATTCTGATGATTTCATAGCAAGAAATGCTAACTCAAGTACTTTGCAAACCACTGAATTCGAAGCTTATGAAATGAACACTACAGGAACACATACTCTCAGTACAAAGGATATCTCACAAAACGTTCTCAACGTAGAAGGTTTTAAAAATGCAGCCCGTTTTAAGCCAAATGCTAAATTAACTTCTGATGATTTAATAGCAAGAAATGCTAACTCAAGTACTTTGCACACCACTGAATTCCAAGTTTATGAAATGAACACTACAGTAACACTTTCTCTCAGTACGAAGGATATCTCACAAAACGTTCTCAATGTAGAAGGTTTTGAAAATGTTAGCGATGATGATGATTATGGAGTCCAAACTCATCGTTTTCCCAGCTGTAACGCTGCTAGATATTTCGTTGCTTTTAAAATATATCCTGTACCTATCATTTTTATCTTTCTAAATCTTTGATCACTATAAAGCTGTTATTGTAATATTTTCGATTATGCGAATTACTCGAATAAAGATTTTCATTGAACGTGTTGCTTGTAATCGAAGACCTTACTAAAATCAAGCTTAATTGTGAAATTGCATTTAAGTTTTCTACATAACATCCAATTACCTTGAATGTACAAATAGACCTAATGTAACATTTGATGAAGGATTCTGTCTATTTCAGGGCAACTTTAATTAGGTAAACTACATAGTTGGTCAAAATATTGACTATGAAAACAGTGTAAAAGTTCATGAGATTGCGGGACAAAGGTTCAAGGAACCGAGCAGAAGTATCGAATTAACTTCAACCGGAGTGCAAAAATCCCTCCTCAAACATTATGTCATTAATTTGGATATTCAGTTATAGTGGCCTATTGTTCCTTCAGATCCAAATTACCCAATTACCTTATAGTTGCGTTCTCAAATGCTGGGCGAACACGTAGCAACAAGCGGCAATATTGCTGGACAATATTGCTCATTTTTATTGCTAATTGATATTGTCAGTTTATATCAAGCGCGAACACAGAGTTTTTCCGAAACGAATATTGCCCTGAATATTGATGGTTACGGCGCTTCGTGTTTCACTAGGGAGCCCTAGTCATTACACACTCAGTAAGAACGCCTTATAAACACACCACACGAGCAGAGCATAGGTGCACTGGGGACAATATTCCCAGCAACTGTACGACATCGGTCTTATTTACACAATTTATTTGCGAATAAAATGGGAGCTATCCAGTGTAAGCGTACTTGCGGTTAAACCTAAACTTGTTACGAACGTACAGAATCGATCTAGTATTAAACGCCTTACCGCAGTAGAAATCAATTAAGATTCTTTCATTATCAATTGACAAAATATTGTTGTTTGAATTATCTTTTTTGGGCCGACCCATTTTACTGATTTTAAGCCTTCTTTCTCAAAAAAAATGGTCGGAGTGAGTGAGTTAGTTTCCGATTATCAAAGTCCCGCCTTCCTTCTACGTCACCATTGTCACGTGATTTCATCCGTTCATGTGATTCGCTCGCGAACCAGCAATATTTCTTGACAACCAATATTGTTGATTTTTTTCCAGCAACAACAATATTCTTGAAATGGACAATATTGTTCATTTTTATTGCTGGAAACGGTTGTCAGCAACAAAAATGAGCAATATGTCCAGCAATATTGCCGCTTGATGCTACATGTTCGCCCAGCAAAAAGCAACGGAATCGATCACAACTACCATTGTTGTGGAGTTTGTTTAAAGATTTAACTATATGGCATTTAAAATCTCATATCGAATGCTTAATACTTCAATTATTAGATACTAATTTGTAATCTATCTATCTATCTATCTAACAGCCTTTAACAGCCCACTGCTGGACAAAGGCCTCCCTCAGACAGCTCACTGCCTCGGGGGATGAAAGTCTAATCTCCCACGCTGACTTTCAACTGCGGGCTGGGAGATGCATTTTAACCCTAACTGCCAGGGTAAAGAAACAGACAGAAGGAGAAACAGAAGAAGAAAGAAACATCCATGCCACGACCGGGATTCGAACCCGGGAACTGGCACACTGGCCGCAACGGCAGACCTACCCTCTAGACCGCACGGCCACGCCTGCACGGCTAATTTATAATCTATTATATTTAAAATCCTTTCTGTCTGTCCGCAACAATGATCGTTGCCGTCTGTCCGACGCAGCTCAACAATAGACAAGGGCGTGCCTGTGTAATTGTTGCATGCCTGTGGCATGGTTGCGAGGAAATTAAAAATAAATTAAAAGTAATTCATCAAATAACATTAAACTAAATATGGAAACCGATTCCCGGAAAGAAGCAGCCATAAGAAGCAGTATCGAGATGAACAACGGGAATGGAACCTGTAACCGTTTGAGCCGCGGTCAGACATCTTATCCATTAGATCATGGGGACTACATTCAAATGAATATCACTTTGTTCCATAACCGCTTGGAATCGAGTCTTCTTGGCGTATCGCATACTTACCAGGGGAAGACGGGGTGGGTGGGCTAGTATAGATTTAAAATGATTGAATTTAAAGGTCAATAATAGGTAATGTATATTCAAATTTGTAAGAATTTTGATCCTTAATAAAAAATAATTTAATATCACTGCAATTTTTAAATATAATAGATTCAGATATGAATGGTCATGAAAGGAACTTTTTTTTCATGAGTTGAGCTTTACGTCCAATTATGTCAAATCATTAGCAAAGCGGCTGATTTTGGTTAGACGTCCTGTTTCTAAAATCAAAGTTAATCAAAATTATATTTATTTCTTCGAAAAAAAAAAATTCTTGCCTTGTTTCCTTAATTTCAAATGTTACAACGTAAAATAATATAAATATCAGTCTAGATAACTAGTTCTGTAACGCCTTTCAGTGATTATTCGAGCCAAGTGACAAAGAGATTGAACACTTTCTTTTAGCTTGGGATGAAGAGGAAAAGACCAAGAACTGCTACGGTGAAAAGTTAGAGATAAACCGAAATGCTGGATCCTCTCTCCATTTCGGGAAAGAGGTAGATAAAAGCAGGATCGTGAATTTCCCAAAATAAAAATCAAGAATCCGACCAACGGAGAGAAAAGTTACCGGAGCCATCTGTTTAAGAAGAGGAGTGTAGGTCGAAGTGGAGTTGGAGTTGGGTAGTGGATTGTCCAGAACAGACCAGTGCCTAAGGAAACGAAAGAGAGGCTGACAGAGCATTGTACTGCGGTTACACAAATCTGGTTACCCTTAGCAACCTTATATTCTAACAATTGCGTAGTGTTATGGAATTCAATGCGTTTAATTACATTTGTACTATAGACTGTAATTGTATTGGCATCTATGGTTGCGTTCATGTAATCTAATTGTTAACCATTGTTATTCTGCGTATTTTCTTTTTAATATGTATATCTAGTAGTTTTTATCTTCCTATATATGTAGTATTTTGGCCGTAAGCAGATTTTAAGAGAACGAATTATTACTATGCCAAATATTTAAGTCTATCAATTGGGATAATGATTTAACAGGAGTGTAAATCAAATTTTAGAATAATTCCTGAAGTGGACTCACGCTTTTAGGTCATGAACGCAACAAGTTGAAAACACTTGATCAGAATGACCTGTGTTCGTCTTCAGAATTTTGAGTTGAGGGAAACGATTATGTGAAACTTAATCAGATTTATTTCAATCGGATTGCCTGGAGTTCATATGAAGATCCATCATCGAACGAATAATGTGTCACCAAAGCCTGATCCCACGAATGCTCTTGATATTTTTAGAAAGAAAGATGTCTTCCAACCAACTTCACCTTGAGAGTAAAACTGATCCAACTTGATCCTATAGGTCTCTCAACCACGTAACATATTGAGTTTCAATTCAACATAATTATGACAGCATTAGTTAAGATAAGTATTAACTTTTATATATCCCTTTGATGCTTATTCTATTTCGGAACATTTAAGAAAACTTCAG
>JAFIDM010003189.1:29401107-29415859 GCA_023159025.1 Thereuonema tuberculata | reverse complement strand
GTCGATTTTCATTTTTTAAGGAAGACTGAAATAACTCATTCAAAATGTCTAATTAAAGATCAATTTAAATCAGCTAAACATTCGAGCATGCTCAATAATGAATCATTGTTAAACTTTGTTATATTGTTAATAATCTAGTATGATTTCTTTATAAAGCATTAATTGATTTTTATTTGTTTATAAGGCTACCTTTCATGAAGAAACTGAAGAAACCACTTTGTTCTATTTCAACAGAAGTGAAAATTGTTATACGAACTTACTTGAACCTACTTGAGAGGATCTCTGAAGTATGCCCTACTTGCCAAAGAAAATGTCAACAATATACCATTTCTACAATGACTGTTTCCTATAAAATTCCTATATCTGCAAATTTTTATCGTTTTGTGCTTTTCAATAACATGTATTTAGTATTCAGGGAATATTTTTCTTGGACTCTTGAAAATCTTTTCGGTCAACTCTGTGGAAATGCTTGTCTATGGTTAGATTTAAACGCCATTGTTTGTCTGGAGGTTGTGGAAATGTTTGGCAAAATCATCTTGAAAGCTGTAAGTACTAATTAAGAGCAATAGTATGTTTATCACAAAAATTTTGTAGGGCACTAATTTCTAGGTTTTTCAGAAAAGTTTCAAATATTCTCTCAATGGAAAAACTTGGAGAGTTTTTATTTAAACGTTAAAAGATAAGGGTTTAATGTTCTATACAGTAGTCCATATTGGAAGAAAATAAAAGATAGATGTTAAGCAACAAATCAAAAGTTGTGAATGCGCACTGGGACAATAATCTCATCATAGTACCTTTGCCATTCCTTGGCAAACATTATGTGTACTTATCATTAAAAAGCTTAAAGGATTAAAAAGCTTTTTTTTTGGCACTTATCTGATGAGGTCTGTAAAGTATTGAACATGAAAATAGCGAAAATTTCTAAAAGTGCTTTATTATTCTACTTTTGAAAGCACTTAGACATTGAAATTGTCATTACGTCGCATTAGTTATGCCTTCTCCTGCAATGTGATGCAACTTAGCATAGAAAACGTGAGTCTTGAGCTGAATGATACAGTGACTTCACTATTGAAGTGACATAATTACCTACAATTAACTATTACCTATTATACTATACACAAAAAATGGGTGACGAAGATTTTCAATCAAAGTAAATATACATGTTCGGGTCTTGTGTGATGCATTTTTCACAGAGTTACAAAATGTACATTCAATTCATAAAAAGGAACACGCAATTGAAATATAAGTAATATAACAAGATCTCACACAGAAATGATTAGAAACAATCAACAAACTAGAAACATGACAATATTGAAATAATTACAAGCAATACAGAAATATAGACAATTATAAACAATTAATTGTTAAGAGTTTTGTAATTATCAGAATTTCATGTTTACTATTAATGAGAAAATTGTGATGTTTTTTCATTAATTGAGCCTCCTTATTTTTTAAATGGTAAAAATGTTCCACTTGTCACAAATTTACAGGTATGTCACAACGAGTTCTTTTAAAACATATCAAACAGCATCAAACACAAATTTCTTTAACCGTAAAAGTCATTTATTAGAAAACTTATCACATTTTTGTAATTGGTAGGAAATCAAAATTATAAGTACAGATAAAAATAATTAAAGAAGCTCTATTAATCAAAAACATCACAATATTCTCATTAATTGAAAACATGAAATTCCGTTTATGCAGATTTCTTACCGATTGATTGTCTATAATTAAGCATTGGTTGCTTGTAATTATTTCTGTATTGTTATTTTTCTAGTTTCTTGATTATTTTTAATTATTTCTATGTGAGATCTTGTCATATTGTTTATATTTCAATTCCATGTTCTTTTTTATGAATTGAATGTATATTTTGTAACTCTTTCGAAATGGATCGCAGAAGATTCGAAACATAGAATTTACTTTGATTTAAAATGTATGACACCCATTTCTTGTATTTAGTATGAATATGTTATGGGTTTCTTTCAATATTTAAAATTGTTATCTCTCACAGTGATAATTAATTACCTTACGATTTTTCTGGAGAATAAAAACTCCATCATAGACCATGTATTTTTCTCAATCAGAAGACTTAAATCAATTAATAAGAGAAATGTTAACAGTAGTCACTTCTGCCTAAGCTTTCTTAGCAAAGATCGTTGGGAATTATATTAGATAAGACGTCAATATCCATTAGCGGAAATCATGTACATGAACAATGTGCGAGCAAGATCAACTAAAGAAATCTTTATGTTATGCGAAAAGTGCGGAAGTTTCATTAATAATTAAATTGTGAAACCAAATTCTTGAAACATAATTCCTACATCATTATTCTAATTACTTTCATTTTACAAGTTTTTACCATTATTTAAATTTACGATTAATCTATCTTACATAATTTATCAAAGGTGAAGAATACAAAACAAATGATAAGCTAATTAAATAACACTTCGTCATCTTATCTTAGTTACAAATACTTTCTAATTCAGGCTAATTTCTTTTGCAGATCGGATAAAACTTAAATAATCAAAAAAATGTAATCACAGCATAAATAATAACAGCTAAGTACTTTCGAATTAAAAACTAAGTCGCTCTCTTAAATCTTTCAGATTACAAATTTCAAAGAAAAACAAGACAGAATTAAGAATAAAACTTCAAAATTGAAGTCGAATTGTAAAAGTCATTTGGAGATAAGAAGAAATCCTCAACAGAAGCATTCAGTTATTTTCTTAAAACACCTTACCGAATTCCAAGGCAAGATTCCTTTAACGATTTGGTCATTTTTTACTTTGGCTTTATTTATATTTACTGTGTACAAGACAAGCATTTGCTTTGTAGATTTAATAGAAGGTAATCCAGCGATAACTCTCACCTTCGAAGAAAGGCCAGAGATAAAAGCACAGGCACTGACCTTCTGCAAGAATTTTCCCTTCTCTTCAGCCCTTGATAGCCTTATTTTAGAATATCAAAATCTCAATAAAGATGCTGACAAAGTTTCCTTCTCAGATTTAATACAACTTCCTGGATACAATCTGAACACGCTTTGGGATTTCAAAGGACCGAAAATCAAGCACTTTGAAATTCGCTCATTCGTAAGTTTCCCCTTTTGTTTACACTCTGTGTTTTACAACTTTTCTTAGTATATAATTGAATAAGGATTAAGACACGTTGATTTTGAGTTAAGTAATAATAATATTTTTATTATTATATTTTTATTAAAATTGTTGAGCATTAGCGTAATGCTCAAACTGAAACTGAGGTAGCACTGGTAACTGAGAATTTTTTCTACGGAGTTAGTTGTTTCTTTCCTAATTATAGTGAAATCATTAAAAAAAGCTAAAAGTTTTATGGGAGGTTCGAGGAGTTTCCCGAGATACTAGGATATGTCAAGAATGTAGATATCCGTTGGATACCTAAGAATTTTCACGGTTATATATTCATTGTCTCATGACGAAATGCATATGTGACTTTACAATCTCGACCTTTGTCCGTTCAAAGCATATGGTCTCATACAATGTTTTTCAGCTAGAGAAGGCAATAGACACAAAATTTACAAGAATTCATTTTGTTCCAGGTCGTCCTTCTTCCCTTACAAACGGTTATGTTGAAATCCTTCTTGCTTTCTGAGTTGATTAAGCAAGATATCTAAATAATAGAATTTCTATTTAGATATCTTGCTTGATAGAATCCAGCATGAGTTTAAGTCCGAGGGGCGACTTCGATGCGGAAGTCACTTCAGTTCGTTTCCCTCCCCTTCCCGTGCGTTCTGAAAACATTGTGGTGAATTTTATAGTACAAAAGACTGACTGATAAATTTTCCCCAAAACAAATAAACACCTGTGTGAAATGATAATGTAAAAGGAAGTGGAAAACAAAGGTCATCTGCCTTACAACAAGTTACAAGAAACGTGGTGATTAAAAGAAAAAGATTGAACGGAGAATTGTTACAGCAGATTCAGTTAGAAAAAGGTAGGTTTCCAAGATGAGGGATCTGGAAACAATATTTTATAGAGATCCGTTAATCTCTATAAAATATTGTTTCTAGATCAAAGTTAAAAATTAATTATTGGGAAAGAAAGAGTTTGAACAAACAAATGAATTCTGTAAGTTAGGAAATTTATGTAAATATAAAATAAGTGTGATGTTTCTTAAAGCTATTATATCACAATAATAAGGTATGTAATTAATAAAATAGATACATGAAATACAATGAATAAGATATATGAAATACGGGATAACAAGATGAAACAGCTTATAAAGAAGTGCTGCGGTATTGTGCGGAACGCATACTTGGTATAGCAGAGTAAAGAAAAATATTAGCAAGAGGTAAATTAAAATCTTAAAAAGATTTATTTGAGTGGACATTTAAAACTCGATAAGGCTTATGTATATATTTTCAAACTTCAATTCCTCTAAAATTGTTGTCTTCTAAGTTCTGTACATAGTTCATTAATCATATAATGAATAATCAATAGTTCTGAGACTTATTAACTGTTCCGACATCACCTTGATATCACATAAACTAAATTGGCATAAATCACAAACTCTGTGATTGACTTGAAATTAATTCCTCAATTAAATTCTATTTAACAGTAATTATTGACTTGAGCACGCTTCCTAATATTATAAGAATGAATGTTGAAACTCTCTATCTCAATTAAATAATAACTAACTATTTAATTTCACCGTTTCATCAAACGCGAGAGTTCGTTTCCGTTCTATCTCTATTTGAAATAATATTTCACTGGCTTTTCTCTTTTTCACCTGTGTGAATTCTAAAGCGCGTGAATAATAATGACTTTTATTCTATTCACCTGTATAAATTATTCTTAATATAAGTAATGGCTAATCTCTATCACTTGTGTGAGTTTTTCCGCTTACTATATTTACTGGCTTTTATTATTAACACGTGTGTGAAATACTATTAACTTTATCCTCAATAATAAAGTTCTCTAAATATATTTCCGCTCTCTACAATTAATGGCTTTTATATTTAAACACCTGTGTGAAATATTATTAACTTTATTCTAATTAATAAAGTTCTCCTCCGCTGAATCAGCTTTTCTCACTGTCACTAATCGGTAATAATTCTCGTCCGTGTCCGCTCACACGTATTCCCACCAAAATGGAATAAGAACTTACTACTTACAGTTCGCTGTATTCTGACGGCTTTTCACCTTGGTGTATCCTTCCTAGTTGAATTCGTTCGGTCGGAATTCTTCCTTCAGTATCCATCTATTCGGATCAACGCTGAATCCGGAACCTGCCTTCTGTCGGCTCACTTTGAATACGGCGCGTCTCACTGCATCAGATGATTTCTTCTCCACTTGATACTCCCACAATGCACTGGGATTTATCGTCTGCTATCGGTGGCAAAGCTTCAAATACTGACGGCGCTTTTACTTCGATTGGTTCGAAGGCTTTTCACTTCGTGTGAAATAATTCTCTCGGATAATCTCTTTCCAAATGAATGCTGAGTTCCTTTCCTTTCAACTTCAGATAATAGTTAGTTCTAGTTCTTAATTACTATTTCTTCTAGTTGCCATTATTAGAGTTTGAGCTCTCATTCTTCTAATTACCCAGTTAGGTTCTAGTTTCGTCTGCTTCCTTCTACATTAATCTCAGGGTCGCTCTTTAGGAGTCGCTCTCTTTCCATTAGATGTGTAGACTTCTGAAGCTCATAGGTTTTCTCTTTGGGGCTCGTGCTTTCCGACTCTAGTGCTTCTATTTCTGTGTTTCTCTCTAGTTTCAGAATGAGGCTGTGATGCACCTTATATCTCGTGCCGTCTCGATACGTAATTAACCTCATTTATATATTCAAATTTTATAATTGAATTTTCACGAGAAAAAAAAATAAAATGAAATAAATTTCTTTTCAAGCTCTCTCGATAATTTATAATATAACTAATACTAATTAAATTATTTTTATATTAATTTAATATCTCAACAAGAAGGTAATAACGCTATTGTTTTCGTAAAGAAAGATCAAAGTGAAAATTGTTTGTTTTTCTTAATTTTTCCAATTCATTGTTGTTGAAGTAGATGATCTTAAAAAATTTCTTATTTTAGTGCCCGCCTTACTCAGACACCAGTCAAGACTGTTACACATCCTCCACTTTAAAAGAGGTATCTACAGCTGGAGGAAACTGTGTTACAATCGTTCCAGGTAAAAATTAAAACAATAATAATATTACATTTATTTAAAATGCATGTGTTTGAATGTTGTTCACATTTTGTTTTCTACTCCCACATAGTCTTTTCTATAGCCTTCAATGCATTTTCTCTTAAAAATTAACTTGAAATATCTGTTAAATTATCTATTGGTTATTGATAGGCGAAGGATTCTACCAGTCCAAATTAAAGTGAGATTGAATTCCTTATTAATTGTTTGGTGTTTGGGTCATGTTGTAATAAACTTCTACTCTATACTATGTTAGCTACTGTTAGTAAAAAAATATTTTATATTAAGAAAATATTTCAATTTGCGAATCGAAAAAATAATTCTCGGAAACTTTTTGCTGTTTATTCGGATTATTAAGATAACAATTACAAATAATAGGACAAACCTTTGAGATACTCTATCCTTATCTACTTCTAAATGGGAATTTTGATTTTCAATTTTTTCTTGGTGTTTCGTTAGAAGTCACTTCATTTTAAAACAGTTCTGAATGCAAATAATCTTCACAGCTGTAGCTCTCGTAAGAAAATATAAATTATATTCCCTCTTGAATAATAAAACTGTACTAATAATATTGCAAAGCTTGTGAGTATTTTTACTTTCTATTTGATAAAGCTTGTCAGAGACAGAACTTATTTTTAATTATAGAATTATTTAAAATTTAGATTTAAAAAAACCAAAAAATGGTGATAGCTGTATATTTAGATAATTAAAAAACATAACTAATTATCATACCTAAATCTAATACTGTTATTGAGTTTTCCGTGAAGCAGCAAGCCTTCACTTACTATAATGGAAATATTGTCCGCCAGAAGAAATTATGTAGAATCACAAAGCAAGATATATCACTGAATATTAGAAATAATAGAAATGTGCATTAACAGAAGCCATAGATTTTAAATTCGGGAGGAGTAATTATGTACTGATAAGTACTTCAATAATTGTAATTATTAACAAGTTCCAATTTTTAAGTTGATAAAATGAAACATAGACGTAAAGGACAAATATCAACCATTTTCTGGATACTTATAAATCTATAATAGAGGATTTGCCATCCTTTCTTTTTCCATCCTATTCTAATATAGGAAAAGTGATTTCTGATAGCAGAGCTATTAGTCCAGTCGACAGGTAGTTTTAGGTGGAAAAAGGTCGGAAGTTAATGAAACTTTGGGATGTTGTTCAGGGACGGTTAATTAACATTTTCTCAAGTTTTTGACCTCGAGGACCCTGTGCGAAAAGAGGGGGGAGGAGGAAACTGCAAAAATTTCGACCTTTCTCCGGTTTTTCCTCAATAACTTTTTTCCCTTACGTCCTACGGCAAAAGCATTCCTATACTATTTTGTAGAGCGTTAAATTTCCTACAACTTTTACCATTCAAACATGTTTGTATGTCAATTCGTTATTGAGAAATGGCGCTTCGAAAAAAATGTCATTTTTCAAAATTCGCAAAAAAATGCCCAAAAATGCAGAATTTAACCTTATTTCTTCTGTTATACCCGAATTATGATGAAATGTTATTGTAGGTATGGTTCCTGGTTACAATCACTAACTTTGGACATCCCCCCATCCCCACCTCCGCTCCCCCCTTTACCCACCCAACCCCAAATCAGAAAAGCTAATTTTCTTCTCTGATGGAAGCCAACCATATTCACATCATATTGTAATTGATATTAGTAACTTTTCGGATCGATCCCCCCCCCCCCCCAACTACAAAATTATCCCAGGGCATGTTTAAAAAAAGACGTAGTCCTTTCGTGGAAAAAATTATTGTTGATGAAATTAACAATATTAAGGTATTCACATGGCATAAATTATATTCAGGAATAGAGATATTATTATTGAAAGGTACTCATATATACATGTAGATATCATAGTAGGTACTCATTTGTACTCATTACAGTTCATGTCGGGATTTCTTAGCCGTTGATTCTGCTTCTAACAACTCGTCGTCCTCCTGAGCGATCAAGCTGTCAATGACGTCCTCGCCGTCGTCGTCGTATTCATCTACTATGTCTGGTGAGTCCTCCTCGTTCAAATCATTTGCAGGGGCGTTTTCGCAGGAGTGGCCTGTGCAGTGCTTGCACATTGCTGAGCACTGGAGACCTGCTTTCTTGCAGCTGCAAGCTCCGGTGCTACAGCCTTTGCTGCATTTGCAGGAAACAATCTGGAGGATGTCATCCGGCGCAGCATTTCTGGTTGTGGGGATTGGTAGTGCCCCTCGCGTGGCTAGGCTCCAGCCCCAAACTCATGGGAGAAGTTCATTGCCTAACCACGCCTATACTTGCTGGTAAGTGCGGAGGGAGTGGTACTTGGCAGCGTCCCTTGTTGGTGGTAGGCGGACTAGTTGCAATTTAGCCTTCGTCACTGATCATGTGAATAATCGGTACCGCAGGTAGTCGAGGTTGTCATTGTTAATGTCGCCTCCATAATCTGCTACCAGGAACTTTTCTCCAGCGTCGCTGATCTGCTGAGGAGTAGCGTTTGGTGTGAGAAACGGAGCCACTGCTGCAGAGAGGGAGGTATTCTTCATGTAGGTGCTGCAAATTTTGTTTTTCCCCAATCCATACGGTGCTGACGTGGTATCACAACCATTCACAACCATCCAAGTGGAGGAAAAGTATGTCCTTGGGGGGAAAGGAGCAGGAACTTGGCGAGTAGAGGACACTGGGGACCACTGCCTCTTCCCCTTTTCTGAAGATAGATGTTCTAATGCTGTCAACAGAATAAGTATGTCCACATCTTCAGCAGTAATGATGACGCTGCCGAATTCGCTGGCCTTGGATATGGCGGTGTTGACGATCATCACGTCGGCGTCCTCATATGCGTGCTTCACTTCGATGCTAACATCCGCCATTCGTGTCATCAACATCGAAATGAATGCGCTCTTATTGTGATTGTTTGCCAAGAACTTTTCTTGTGCTATGGTCACCATGATAGATGAGGAGAACACGACTTTGGTTGCTAATTGTAATGCAGAACGGCGAGCTCGTTCTGCGGCTTTGGTGCTTTGAAAGCCGGCGTTAGTGGGGTATCCATCAAATACAACAATCACATTGCTACCAAAGTGTCTCTGCACGTAGTTGATGTACGTAGAGCACAGCATCTCGAATGTGATTGTGGGAATTTTGTTCCACACCATTTTATGTAACAGGTATCCTCCATCAATCACGTTACATTTCCTGTTGCCAAGGTTGACTTCCTCTATGGGAGTGAAGAGTGAGTACATTGCAGACTTTGTTCCCTTGCGCATTCCCTCCTCATTGAAGAGTGACATGGGGAAGGGTGAGAGTTCAAACTTGAAGAGTTCTTTCAGATCTTCTTCAGATTTTTTGACTACGCAGACACGCTGGAAGAGAGTGAGAGGATCGACAGTGAATTTTTAACCAGCAATTTTCAACGAGCAGGCAACGGAAGCGAGAGTCACGACCTTGTCCTTCCGTTTCAGTTTCAATTCTTCAAAATTTCCCCCCACCACTTTCTTCATGCATGATATGCCTATTTCTCGAGCTAAGTGACAGTTCACTTCGCCATGACCAATTCCTGTGCTCAGAGAAACTATCGCCTCGATGTGAAGGAATGGGGGGTGTTCAGTGAACCATGCGCGCAGTTTCCCAATGTCCGTGTTGTCTCTCACTACTCGGGTTGGTCTCATGTCCACATGCTGCTCAGATGTCTCTGAGCGAACATCAGCGAACAATTTGTTCACAAATGCTTTGAAGGCACAGCATACCCAATGTCCATCTAGCAAGCACAGAATCACTTACACCGCGTCCACAAGTGAGTCCTCCATAGCTTTTCGTAGGAATTGTGAAAATTGTAGTAAGTCGTCAATGTAATATTGTGGTAGTGTGAAACCGGGGTGTCGGAAGCCTTACTTACACACCATAGGTACCTATGACCCAGCAGCCCTGGGATAGTTTTATAGTTCGAGGGGGGGGTATCGATCCGAAAAGTTACTAATATCAATTACAATATGATGTGAATATGGTTGGCTTCCATCAGAGAAGAAAATTAGCTTTTCTGATTTGGGGTTGGGTGGGTAAAGGGGGGAGCGGGGTGGGTTTGGGGGGTGTCCAAAGTTAGTTATTGTAACCAGGAACCATAATTACAACAACATTTCATCATAATTCGGGTATAACAGAAGAAATAAGGTGAAATACTGCATTTTTGGGCATTTTTTTTTGCGAATTTTGAAAAATGACATTTTATTCGAAGTGCCATATCTCGATAACGAATTTACATACAAACATGTTTGAATAGTGAAAGTTGTAGGAAATTTAACGCTCTACAAAATAGTATAGGAATGCTTTTGCCGTAGGACGTAAGGAAAAAAAGTTATTGAGGAAAAACCGGAAAAAGGTCGAAATTTTTGCAGTTTCTCCCTCCCCCCTCTTTTCGCACAGGGTCCTCGAGGTCAAAAACTTGAGAAAATGTTAATTAACCATCCTTGAACAACATCCCAAAGTTTCATTAACTTCCGACCTTTTTCCACCTAACCCCACTTTTTCCTACCTGTCGACTGGACTACATCTATTCTTCATCATTTCCTTCAATTAGTACATTTTAAAGACATATTAATTTCTGTTATGTTTTCTAGCATACAGCAGCGTCCGTGGACTTTCAACATTTTTAGAAGTCAAGATTAACTATTTTGGAGACAAATCAAGCCTTAGTTCGCTGCGTGTAAGTATTCTAAAGTATTATAAATAGTAATATGAAATGTTCCAAAGTAAATAGCCTTTCAATGTTATTCTACTTCATTGTTTCCTTCAGCGTTGAATTAAGCTATTATCTGTTACAATCCATTCAGGTAATAGTGAAGTTATCTTCCCTGTTATTCCAATTGTAAATGAGTTTGGCATAATTTAATTTGAAGTATTAGTGATGTTTTATATAGTTTTATCAGTATTTATCTATGTTCTATCATTATGATGGAATTTTAATATTACTTGTTATTTTGTTAACATATAAAATAAAATAAAAAATACAGTTGTTCACTGTAATTATATCATCTCTCACTGCCTTTGATAGAATCTTCAATTATGTACAACACCTATAATTGAGACATTCCTGGCATTATTAACAATTGTAGTTATGAATCGATCAGCTAGATCACCAAATGATTTCAAGTCTTTTATTGGTATCTTTCGTACAATTGCTATTACATCAATATTGAATGTTGTTGGTCTGTTAGCCCAATTATTTAAGTAAAGATTTCTCAAGCTCAAGCTCTAGCTGAGACTTTTGTGGCTTGGTTAGCAAATCTTTTTTTATTAAGAGATTACTATTGTGTCCAAAGTCATATGAAAATAATTTTTGAGAATCCATTCCCCTTTCCGTAAGTATATCCAATATTCTCGGTGTCGCAAAATTTTCCTTCTTGTTTTTTTGGGGTTTTTTTTCTTAATCATTGGCAGTCTTTTCTTTGTGATGAACAGTTTTGAATGTCAGTAGCTTTCGATATTCACGTCACAGTGACGATTTTTTTTTCTAAACTTTCTAATACCTTTCTTTTCTAAACATTTGTACATTTTGTAAATGTTTCAAGTAACGTATGTTTATTTTGGGATACATAGAAATGGAAACATAGAAATACACAGAAATCATATAAGTATCTTAGTTTTCCTATGTCAAAGACCTTCGAAGTTTCAGAATTATCGATTTTACAGAAACTGAAATGTACACCCAATTTTTTCCTGTTGCTGTGAGATACTTCTAACTTATTAACTTATTAATGGGCGACACACACACTGCACTAATGTTGCACAAAGCATATGCTAGCCAGAGGATTAATAATGTTTTCATGTTTTTCATTTTCAACAATTTTCTTGGTGTTATGTTCTATTTTTTGTATTTTGATAGCTTAATATCTGAAACACATTTACAAATCAAAGAAGAGATATATGCTTTATTAGTAAAAGTTGCTTTAAACTTGATGATAGGAAGGTGTGCAAACAAAATAAATATTTATAATATACTGTTGTTTTTCATGTTATTTATTGTTTTTATTTTTTTTCATTACTGTCCAGTTATTCAAATTCGCCAGGATTATGGCTAATTTATATGCCAGCGTCTTCTAATGGCTTTTGACAGAAAACTTTGTATTTTTGATTGAAGTGTTTTATTACAAGAACTAATATATCTAGTTAATAATACATATATTTTACTATTTACCGAGAGCAGTTTTAAAAACAACAAAAAGTTCAATTAGTTTTGATGACGAAATTTGGCTTCGCTACTTTAATACTTACAACAAACAATAATCAGTGATAACCCATTGTTGTTGCACTGATTGTCAAACTATTTGGACCAATTAACCGACGGCATTCTATTTTTTTTGCAATATTTGAAAATCGTGCATCATTATGTTGTTTTGCATCCATTCCTAACCATAAACTTTATCATCCATTACTTTTTCAAACTTTTAAAAAGATTCTTCCTTCAGTATGTACATTATCTTTTATCATCAGCAGAATATACCCTTGATGTTTGGCTCAGTTGCGCGAAAGCTTTACCTAAAAGCATTCTCGATCCCGGAAAGGTGCTGCTGCTGATTCCTAATAAGGAGGAAACAACTGTTCAGAATTCCCGTTGATGTTGGCTCAATGTGCGAATGCATATTTATTTTCTCTCCATTTATAAATAATTACGGACGTTAAACTTGCTTTCATTGAACTTATGATGTTGCCTTTTTGTAATTAATTTCCTTAGTGCCTTTCAGTGAAAGGACAAGGGATTAACACTTTGGATCTTTCAGGATCATTTTTTATTTTATTGTTTTTTTTCCCGGCAGCCCATTCCCGGGATCGAGAATGCTTTTAGGTAAAGCTTTCGCGCAACTGAGCCAAACATCAAGGGTATATTCTGGTGATGATTCCTAATAAGGATGAAACAGCTGTTCAGAATTCCCGTTGATGTTGGCTGAATGTGCGGAGACAAATTTATAGTCCGTTGGTGAATTTCTCTCTCTATTTATGAATAATTACGAACGTTAAACGTGATTTCATTACTTTTTGAAGTTAAAACTAAATTTCAAGTGCACTAAACTATTGAAATGTAATTATAGATTATTTCATTTTTTTATAGATTATTTTTCATGATGCACAAGAAGATCAAAAATATCTTGATGAAGATGCTGGGATATCAATAGTTGGTGGTTTCGAGGTTAAATATTTCTACACTTTAATGGAGGTCATTATACCAACATTTCTTTCTTAATTGTGTTTGATCAAATGCAGATTAATTAAAAACAGGAGTGACGACATCCTACGAAAATAGCATTGGAACTTTTAGGGAAACTACTTCCTAACAGTTCCAATGCTAGTCAAATTGGACAGGATCACTCGAATGAGATGAGCTTGTATCCATCCGCCAACGATTTATTTATTCCTTAAAGGGAGTTAACGAATGAAAAATGAGATTAGTTTTATATTAGTAAATTCGCAATCAGCCTAAAATCAAGTTTTTATTATTTTTTTTCCATTGCGAAAATACTTCAACACAACTTTGTAAATATATCAACTCCGCTGAAAATAATTTTAAATTAACGTCAAGGTTTAATCAACATAGAATTAAAAATTGAAGTTTTTTTTGTGCGCTTGTGTTTTTTTTTTCTTACCTTTCCTTTTTTTTTTTCGTCTAATTTCAGTCACTTTTATTATTAACTGATAAATACAAACTGAATCAATTTTGATGCGAATAAAATTTTACGTAAATTTAATTGTAAATATTTTACAATTGCTTTTTATTATTATTATTTGTTCTGTAGTGATTTAGAAAAAGGGAGGGAGAAAAAGGAAATGTCTTTTGTCCAATGATTTGTTAAAATAATTTTATTATTATAAATCCTACGTGAGGAGCAAATTGATTACTCTTTCTCAATATTTGTTAACCTTGACAAGGACTTTGCTTTTTTCTTTCAAATAAAATTTTACTCCGTCTTCTCAATTCCGCTGAGTCCTTCTTCTGATCACAGGAATCGGATTTCATTTTTATAATAAAATTCATATATCTTTCCCCGGATGCAAGACAGATCAAAACTATCAAACTTTTGTGATCCTGGCCGCTGTGGTTCCGCCATCTCCGGTCGTGAATCGGAGAACGAAACCCTCTGCTTAAGACTTGGATCTGTAAACTATCGATGGATTCATTCTTGTAAAGTCATTTATCACTCGATTAATAGCACAGAGAAGGATTATCTTTTCGAAGTGTACAATATACATTCAACATAATTTCTTTTGAATGGCTATGTAAAGCAAAATCTTTGCCAAGATCGTTGAACATCGCAGAATGCAGCCATGTTGAATCATTAATTGAATTCATTCTTCAATTTAAACATCATTCTAAATGAGACGATTGTATAAATGATATCAATGTACGATGATTTTACAAAATGTCATTTCAATATCCAATTCATAACATAAATACATAAATAGGATAAAATGTGTGTAGCAAATGTGATAAGATTCATTAATGTAAGTATCTAGTTAGGCCGCGTGGTTGGCGTTATCGCTATGACATTGGCCTCTCACCTCTGTGTACCGGGGTTCGGTTCTCATGTGGGTTTCGTGATGGTGG
>JAFIDM010003189.1:29381167-29395859 GCA_023159025.1 Thereuonema tuberculata | reverse complement strand
TATTATTATTATTATTATTATTATTATTATTATTATTATTATTATTACCGTATATACAATGTTTATCAGAGATCCGAGTTATATTCAAATCCGACCTTAAGACGTTCTCAGGAACGTATCTCGTCCGTAACCCCTCTATTTAATTTGAATGCCAATAATAGGTGGATCCATTCTGCTGTTACTTTTTATTAAATTCCTGTTAGTTTTTATCATTTAACAACACACGGCTCCCTCACTCCTTTTTTACCGCTACGTGACATCGCTCTGTTATCTAGGCTTCAGTGCACTAGAAGCCGGATATGAAGGATGTCCGGATATTTTTGATCACATAGTGTTTATTAGTATGTATTGTGAAGCGTTTTAAAATGCCACTGGGACTACTGAATCCGGGTTCAAATGAAGAAGCTGTCTTTCAATATTTCTTCTTTCGGTACTGTATTTTTTTCTTACAATGTTCGTAATGTTTCCTTGTATTTTGAACAAAAAGAGATCCTTATTCGGCTAAATAGCATATTGTCAAAGACATCAGTGTTTGTTTGTTTGTTTTTCTTTATTCATTCAATCCATGGTTAAAAGTTAATGTCAGAAAATTTTGCATCATTGAGAAGCTGAAAGAATTAGCACCGGTCCAATCATTCAAAAACGCCATGAAAAATTTACTTCAATGGCAGCGCATAGCACAGGAAAAATTCAAGAACTAAGACAAAATGGGATAGGAAGAGGTCTAGCTACAAATTTATATTCGAGCATTCTATCACTCTTTTTCTGCATCAATTGTAAAAATTCAATTGGAATATAAGTCTATATAAGAAATTCGACTGAACATCATGATCCGAAATTATTGGGATTTTCTTTCATTAAAACTATTTCTAATAAAACAATTTAACGTGAGTGAATTTATTTAAGCTTAGAAATTGGAGTAAATAGACACAATAGACTAATTAAAAAATATATATTAAAATGCTAAAAATGACCACGTTTTGCTCTGCTCCCAGAGCTTTTGACTAGTAACAAACAACAAGAAGAAATGGAAATTTAATAATCAAAACAAGAGAAAGTCCTCTTGATCATGTGACTGGAAAACACACACAACGCATATACAACAATCAAAATTCAACGTACAAAACCAAAAATAAGACACCTATTACTGACTCAGCAGACCTTTATTCATTGCTGAAGCCGTAATGATTAATAGTCTGAACTGATAACTTGTCAATATAACATGTTGGATCAGTCAAAATAAAAAACTGAGTCTTTACATTTTCTTAAAATTTCATTGCTCCCATGACACACAATAATGGGTTTCTTATAATTTAACAATGTCCCATATCATATCAGTAAACATAAATCCCAGCATACCCTTGTGTTCGGAACAGTGATTTAAATAAATTAACGGTGAGGCATGTGAATGAATTTTATTTTTTGTAATTGCGTTGTGTGTGTGTGTGTGTTTATTTTTCAGATATCTAACAATGCTCGCTCACTGTGACTTTCTTTGACAAGGCATGTAGTTTCTTACTAGTCAAAGGTCTGCAGGACAGAGCGAAGCGTTGTAATTATTAGCATTTATATATATATATATCCTATTTAATTAGTCTATTGTGTGTTGGCCTCTAATTTTACTTTATCTTTTACTGCACAAAAGTGCTTTCCAATTAATGATAAAAGAGCATTATTTTTAAGGTATAATACTTGAATTCTTTCTATATTTTCAGGTTACCTTTTCTTGACAATAATTTGCCTTATTGCAATACATCCATCTCTATAAATCAAACACTGCAGGCTGTGAAGAAAACTATCAAAAAATCTACTCATTGTAGTTGTCCACGGAAATGCCAAGAATACATGTACAATCTAGTCATTGATGAAAATTTTGATAATATAAAAGCTGGGAAAAGTGCTATAATTTCCATCTATTACATTGATCGATTTCTCCAAATTATAAGTGAATATAAATGGTATAATTTTGAACTCTTCCTTGCCAACGTGGGAGGATTAATAGGTTTTTTCTTAGGATTAAGTGTGCTAAATGTTTTTGAGCTGTTAGAATTACTATTTCATAAGTTAAAAATTCCTAAGCATTTTTAATTTCGTAAAAAAAAAATGTTTACATTAAATCTTTAAATTTTCCAATAGAACGTTTTTGCTTTTGCTACAAAAGTAATAATTGATCATTTCATATAGAGAATTTTTTTAATACTTCTAATCGGTAACAGTATTTTTAATAGACTTTGATAAAAAGAAGTTTACTATAGATATAAATCATTACAATTAAGTAAATGATTAATATTCTTTGTTTTATACTAGGAATATTAAAAATTCTGGAAATTTTATATCAAAAACCTTTAGATTTCAATGTTGGGTTTTATTTTTTTCTGTAAGTTCATATAGGCCTACCATCTGTTGATTACACTGTCTGATTCTTCAATTTGAAGCAAAGATATTCTATCATTGTTCGGAAGCAGAAACTATAAACATTCATGCCATTTTATTTTATATTTAGATTATTTATGCATTAAAATGAATATTTTTTATGTAATATTGCAAAACGACAATATTGTTACTTAGCTCAATAGCAATATAATTAATCAAGCTGTTTATTAATTAAAGATCTATACCTACAAAAGGCAAAACCCACTGCCTGCCTGACACTAAATCATCAATGCACAGCCAAAACCACTGAACCTAGGAACTTGAAATTTTCGGGATGGGTTTCCCTTATGACATAGGCGCTCACTAAGAAACGATTGTTAAAAATACCACCTTTAAAAAACGGGGGGAGGATAATGTTTTTTGAAGATTATGCATATCTCAGAAACGATTTGAGCTAGAAACACAAAATTTGACATGAGTGTTCTTTGTCAAAATCAAAAAGACCCGTATTCGACGAATTTTCGATATTGACGTCCTAGGAGAAGTAAATGGGGGGGAACAACTTTCTTGAAAGGTATGCTTATCTAAGAAACTATTTCAGTTAGAAACACCAAATTTGACATGAGTGTTCTTTGTCAAAATCAAAAAGAACAGTATTTAACGTCTATTCGACATTTGCGTCCTAAGGGATGTAAACGAGGAATGGGACAATTTCTTGGAAGCGCCACATATGCACCTTGAGACGACATTTGGAACTACAAAAATTGTTCAACAATTGGAACTAAAACATTGGTGTGCGTAATAGAGCCACATATTAACCCGGAGGCAAAAACGTTGGGTGTAAACGGGAGGACAGGGAGGGTATGAGCAAACATTGCTGCAGGATACTTCTTCGTGGTTTTCGGGATAGATATACTGTAGATTTGTAATGATTACATGAGTTTTTATGAAGTAGAGAAGATTGAAAGTGATAGTGAAAGGGGTGTGGAGAAGAGAAGAAAGGGATGGTAAGTCTTATTTTCTCCGATCTCCATATTAATTTCATATCTAGGGATCTCGAGTTACAAAATTCAAATATAACATTACTTCTTACCCATCACGTGATTTTAATACCAACTAGAAAAGTGATCTCACATTTCAATTTATTTCTCATCCACATCATTGTAACCCGTACATTGCTAGCAATGTACGTATGTAATGATTACATCATATTTTTTTCTATATTAATTTAGTAGAAAAGTTTTAATGAAATAATAATTTACTAAATATTAAATTGGTTGCACAAGTATTATCAGTATTTCTATTATAAATATTCCCCCTTTCGGGTCTTACTGACATGTTTAAAATGTGTTAGCTGCTTCATTCTGATCATCGAAGGTTGCGATTTTCTTTTTGTAAAAAAATTTAAACGCTTACAAGGAAAGCTTTCCATAAGAAATATAATGACTTCTAAAAGCTAAAGAAAAGGGAAAAGCTTCCCCTTTCTTTTGTCATTTGTCTTTTCTACTATTTTCCTTATCTTAAGTTAATAAGAGTGAGTTTCATTTTTTTTATATATATCCACTTCAAAATAAATGTTAATATTCTATATGTTAAAATAATTATAATTAATACAGTAATATGTTGTAATTTTTTTTTTAATTATGCATGTTTCGTTAAAGTGATGATCTGTAAGTATGTTAACTTTCTTTCCATCATCTGCAACATTATTCCTGTTAATTCTTTACAAAACTTTGCCAATCATTTGTAAACGACCGATAACTTTTTTCTTTAAATTGAATAAAGAAAATAAACAACACATGTTTGTTTTGTCAGATGGTTTCGTTATAGCTCTAAAACTTAAAGTCATTGAAAATTATGAAAATGTGAAAATTAATATGATTTCCTTAAGTAACTGAGCAGTAATTTTTTAAAAAAAATAAAATATTTAAAAGGACAAATAAAAACATGTTACCATGATCTCCATAAAATGTGCATTAATAAAGGCCTATCTTGCCTTGAATATTAAAATTCAAGAAAAAAAATTTTGTTTCCAAAATTTTCTGCAAATGAATAGGCTCGACATAACAAATTGAATTTTTAACATGAATTGAAATTTTCTACGTATGTTTTATTTTCATTATTTTTTTTTTTTTTTATATTTTTAATTTATATTTATTTTTAATTTTTGGCTTCCGTGTTGGTTGGGATTTTTCTATATTTAATTCATATTTCGTTGATTTTAAACTATCTTTTATTCCTTTTTTTGTCTAGTTCTAAATAAAAACATTGCATTCTCTCCTACATGAGCAGATGAGCCTTGGACCTTGTGACAAAAGCCGATCAGGGGTCATAGACCACGAATATATATATGCCATTCAAATTCTTCTTCCCACGATATTCTATATATATATTATTTCCACTTTTTGACGATTTTTCCTAAAGAAATTCAAAATCTACATCGGAAGCGCAAAGGAAAAAATTCACAATGATAAACTCACCAAAGTCATTGTGAATAATTTGGTCTCATCCATTGTTGTTTTAAATTCGAAATCTGTTCACGAGTTTTTAGGGGGCAGGTCTTTGAAGTGGGCGTGACCTCAAAGTTGTGACGTGGATAACTGCCGTAAATTTTGAGCTTTTTAGCTAAACCTTTTGTGGTGCTAGATACCCGTAAGAACTCGGCTGGTGTTGTATTCAAGCCAAATCGGATCAACCGTTCCGAAACGGCGGCCGATAGAAATTTCAACTTTTTGACGTTTTTCTAATCTTCGAACCCTTATCCTGACGTTGTTTTTACAGCTTTTGCCATAAACTTTTTACAGCTTTTAGAGCATTTTAGTGTAACTACAAAATAAGAGCAACGTCGACATCTGTTCACGGGTTTTTAGGGGGCGGAGTTTAGAAGTGGGACGTGACCTCTTAAATTAACCTTGACTTCGGATGGCTGGTTGATCTTTGGGAAATACACTTAACGCGGTAGATGCGCGACAGATATATATTAACTATTTGTTATTTTTTATGTAAATTAGGTGTTAGTTTGTGGGTTTTATGTATTTGAGATTTTATTAATATTTCGCTTACCAATTTGTGTTTAGTTCTGTATGTTAACTAACATAAACAATATTATATTTAAATCATAATAATTGTTCATAATTAATAATATATTTCATATGTATAAAAATAATGAAGATAGTAAATAAAGTAAATTCTTATTTGCTCTTTTATCATTATTCCCTCTCTTGCTAATTAATGTAGACATTTACATTTTATCTACGTAAATAGAATCTTACTGCGCAGTACGGTATCAGTTCAAGTACGGAAGGCTTCCAATCAATTTCTTCTCTCTTCTTCTCTCTCGATTCAACTGCACTGAAAATCATCAAAAAGTTATTATTACAATAATAACATCATTATTCGATAGAAAGCTATCTTTACACTGAAATATATTAATTCGATGCATCAAAATACGCTAGAAAGCATTTTGAAGAGGAATTTCGAACGATATTGAATATACGAGATATTATGCTGTAATCAAAAGTCCACAATATTTTTAAAGTTTTGAATTTGGTAACTATTGAATACAATAAAATTCACTTTCAAATATTAAGAGAAATTTAGCAAAGATTCAGTTAGGATATTTTATTTCTGAAATTCTTAGATTTGTTAGGATTCATTCTTCAATTGGGTCATTCCACAGAAAACGTACCTTTTTAAGTACGAGGCACTTATTTACTTAAGAAATATTCAAAGTTCTTCTTTCAGTGGATATAAACAGCAATACAAGCCAAGGAAGATATGAACATTGGTATTCTTTGTTCTTTCATTTTACTTCTATTAAATTTTTAAACAACAGTGAAGAGATGTATACCTCCGTTACGTGTCACAAATGTTTCGTCAGAATGGTGGTTAATTATTGCACGAATTTAAGGAAAAATTGAATAAGTGAGTCACATTGTATTTCTTACATTAAAAGGTGAATTGCAGTTCGACATAAAAAAAATGAGAAAATATTAGCTTAAACATATGTTTTCAGTTTTGAAAGTTTGTCACTGACTTTCCCTGTATCCTCCGTTCTGAAGATATTTTAACAAATTCCCATTAGACGGCAATAGTATTCACAAAGAGTGGTTGAAGGAGGAAAAGAGGCCACTTTGTTTTAGATCTGTCTTGTGTTTGGAGAAAAATAGTGTGGTTTAACTACATTCTATTTAACAGTTTCTTCGGGATTGTCAAGACGGTTCTCATCTTTGTGTACCCTCCGTTCTCAACTTAGACAGGTAAATAACATTGAGAAAATACATAGAATTTGTTGAAATTATTCTTGAATACGATTCAATTACATTTTAAAGGATGTTCGCGAGCTAACCTCACAATAAGGATGACAAACTAGGGAAATTTTGCAGAGTGTATCCTCCGTAGATGTATCCTCCGTTACATTAACATTAAATGTAGGATATTAATTTCGTAACAGAGGGTACAAAATCATTTATTTAAATACTATGAGTCTCAATAATTGATTTAGTATATGTACTATATTGTTTATTATCATTATCTCAATAATTAATTTAAAATATTTATGATATTGGAATATTTGTTTATTATTATCGGTAAATTTCTTTTCTGCTATTTTGCGATAAGTTAATGTTCTGTTTAACCACTCAGTTTCAGAATAAATTGAAACTTTGCTTAAATTATAAGTTATGCTTTTAAAATATGGTAGATTTCATTACTGTATCTTATACTCTGTTACAGTTCTGTATCCTCCGTTCATATCAAAATTTCATTTTATTCCTTATTACATGAAAAAGGAAGAAACAATATAACAATATTATATTATATTTGCAGCAATATTGCATGAACTTATAAAAGCCATGTTTGAATATGGAACTTACCCAAGTATTTGGAAAATTGCGAAAATAAGTCCAGTATATAAAAAAGGAAAAATTGATGATATAAAAAATTATAGGCCAATTTCTGTTCTTTCCAATATGTCAAAAATTATAGAAACATGTTTAACTAATTCAATATATAACTTTCTGTATAAATATAAATTACTAAAAAAAGAACAATTTGCATATCAAAAAAACTTAAGTACTGATAAACTCTTTCAAGATTTCCAAAATATCATAAATTGTGCATTAAATAACGGTTATTATATATATATATTATTTTTATAGATTTTGAGAAAGCATTTGATAGTATTAATCATAAGATATTGATAGAAAAATTATTTCATATTGGAATAAGAGGCAACATGATAGAAATATTAAAAAACTATTTAAAAAAATAGAAAAATAAGAATTAATTTAAATTCAAAATTAGATAAAACATATAAATTAAAAACAGGAATTCCTCAAGGTTCAAACTTAGGACCACTTTTATTTATTTTATACTTAAATGCATTATATAGTACAATATCAACATCAAAAATTTTTGCTTATGCTGATGACATCATATTGATAAATATAAATGAAAATTATGAAACTGCAGAATATAATATACAAAAAGACTTTAATAAATTAATTATTTGGACACACAATAATAAAATGAAAATAAATAGTCAAAAAACAAAACTAATGATATTGAAAACAAAAAATAAATTTTTACATACAAATCCAGTAATAAAATATCATAATTGTAATTGTTTATTAGATGATGACATAAACTTTCAAAGTTGTAATTGTGAAAATATAGAAATTATTAAAACAATTAGATATCTAGGTTTATATATTAATGATCAATTCTCTTGGAAAACACATTATTTATATATATTAAATAAACTTAATTCATTAATATATATGTTCCAACATATAAAGAGTATCTTTTCTATACGATACAAGATGTTAATATATAAATCATTTATAGATTCATTAATAAATTATGGATTATGTTGTTGGGTACATTTAGGTAATACAGACACTAATAACATAAATAGAATATTAAATAAAATAATGAATTACATAATACAAGATTATTGTATATTAACAAAGAATGAAAAAATAGGAATAAAATATAAAATTTTAATGCCAAGAGAAAAAATATTATATTCTTTAATAATAAATAACTTTTATAAAATTAGAAATCAAATTAGAAATTATAACTTAGAAAATATTACTAGAAATACATTAATAAAGATTTTATATTATGAAAATCCTAAGAACAACTTTGGATTAAGAAATAAAAATCGAATTCTATTAAAGATTTTTATGCAAATTACAAATGAATTAAAACAAAATAAATTTAATAAAATAAGTATATTAAAAAGGCAAATACTGAAAAAAATAATATTTGGCGAAATTATCTGGAATATTTAGGTATTTTTGATTATATATATACTATATTTATATTTTGTTTGTTTTTGGTCTTGTGTATTGATATTTTGTTTATGTATTTTTTAGTTGAATAATTTTGGCATGCGAGATTGTTATTTAAAGTTTTATTTTCACAATTAGATTTAGAAATTTTTAATGTTATACAGTATAAACATTTAAAGAAAGAAATTGTAATTAGAATGATAAGTAAAAAATAATTTGGCAACCTTAAATTTTATTGTAATGAATGATATTTATAATAATTTTCTTTTTGTATTTGATTTTCTTTTTGTATTTCTGTGATATATTGATTTTTATATAATTATATAATTGAATATAATTTAAGTATAATTTATATAATTGCGTAATTATATAATTTTTATATGATTAATGCTTTTTAAATTACAAATATGAATTATTTATACTTTCAGCACCTGCATCACAGGATTTCAATTTGAAAACCTAGCAGGACTGTAATTTTAAATTTAGAAATAAAAAAAATAAATAAAAATTTAGAAATAAAAAAAAATAAATAAATAAATAAAAATTCATTTTATAATTCATAGGAGGAATAATACTGATTAGAAACTAAATTTCAGATTTGTTTGTCAATATTTTTTTTTAAACATTTTTGTCTCTTAAAAGATACGTTTTCTGTGGAATGACCCAATTACGGTATTTACTAGCGAGAGGATGGCGGTCGCAGAATTCCATGCGAACATAGCGGATGCTAAGAAATTAAAAAAAAAAAATTATATTCATAAAATTCATGTAAGTGTAAAGTTTTATATCTTTTCCAAAGATAATATCAGTGATAATAATTTCAGATAAAGAGGAGACAAAATTTGCAGTGGACTCTACGAATGGGCTTCATGTCAAGACTGCCGTGTTCCAATGCTTCCAGACAAAGAAGCTATTTTATAGTGGAACTAATAAAAAAAGGTAGGAATGGAATTGGTATTGTAGTGGACAAGGAGTTACAGGGTGTAATGTGTGAGGTAAATAGAAGAAATGACAGGATTATGAGTGTTAGGATGGAGATCAGAGGAAGTTTGGCCACAATACTATGTGCGTATGTCCCCAAGTGGGTTGCAAAGAGGATGAAAAAGATGATTTCTGAAGAGAACTAGATCACATGATATCAGAAACATCTGAAAGCGAGAGACTCATTCTAGGTGGTGATCTAAATGAATATGTTGAAAAAGGTGGAGTAGAGGAAGAAAGAGTGCATGGAAGGTGGGGCTTAGACGGAAAGAACGCAGAGAGAGAATGAATTGTTGTGCTTGCGTTGACTGTCAATCTGTCGATAGTTAATATACATTGAGAAGAAGGAACATCAGCTCTTAACGTATGAGAATGGTGATAGACTAGTCGGATTGATTGCATCATGTGCCGCAGAAAACATCTTGAAGAAGCGAAGAACAACAAAGTTATTAATGATGAAAGTGTGACCACACAACATTGTCTAGTAGTTGTAGATTGGGAGATAAGTAATGTAAGAAAAAAGAAACAACAGGAGCAGAGAGTACAAAGGATAAAGTGGTGGAAATTGAAAGGAGGAGGCCCTAGGAATTAATGTAGAGAAAAAGGTCCTATAGGAAATTAAGTTACCGGAAAGTGTGCAAGAATGGTGGGAACAAAACAGTAAATGATTAGAAAAGTTGGAGAAAGTTTCAGGGTCATGGGAATACGCCGGTCATGAGAGTCCAACTAGTCCTAAGTGCAGTAGACTGCATCGAATTGTGTAGGCAAGCAAATGCTACACGTGTTGCAGTGCTCCATTTGGTGAGGAATACATACGTTTAAGATATACAAAGCTTATAATAAAACTTGTATTTCAAAAAGCATTACAAATCTGTCAAAGTTGACTTCCTTAACTGTAGTCTTCGAAAATCATAAATACAACAGCCCTTTCAATATTTATATACATAAGATTAAACAAATTAGAAAGGACTGTCCGTAACGTATTCTTCCTTATAAGGCAAAGAACATGAAGATAAATTCTGATTGAGTAATGTGATGGTTACTCGGTGATCTTCCAAATATGGGCATAAAGAAGGCCAAGACATCTGATTGATAGTTTTCATTCCAAACTCATCTTTATGTTCTCTGTCCTATAATAAGCAAGATTACGTTAGCGATAGTCCCTTCTATGTTTTGGGTATTCGGAAAGAATGTTAATCATAATTTAAAATACCAATCCAGATGTGATCATTATATCTGCTATTTATTTGATATTTATGAGTTATTACATGTAAATTAAATGTTGGCAGTACAAAAAAATGTTTCTGTGATGTGATCGAAAGTCGATTTCTAACAAGTTATAACTTGGATTATAATAAAAACTACTTTTATTTAATCAAGAACATCTCGGTTTTTTACGCCATCAGTTTTGAATTCAGAAATAAAAACATAGAACTCAAGACTTCAATAAGGTTTTTACATATTATAAGCGTGAGGAAGCTGGCATGTATCTGATCTTTCAGAATTTTTTTTAAATATGTTCCATAAAATTTAAAAATTTTGAAATGAAACTCTAGTCTAAATCGAACCCGAACTTTTCAAATCTAATGTTAAAAGTTTGTACAATTCTCCGCTAGATGGTACAATTTGCAATTTTCGGAAATAGGCGTCCAAAATTTCAGCTGTTGTCGAGCAGCTAAAAACAAGTTCGAAAGATATGTTTTTTTAATGAAATAAACTAAATCATGTTGTCATATTTTATCTACCTGAATTATATTTTTATCTTTTATAGTTTTGAGAAAAAAAAGTTTTAAAAAAAACCTTTATTTTTTTGGTTTTTCTGTAATGACTGTAAAGCGCATGCGATTGTCGTGCCAAAACTTCCAAATCGGTGCTTGGGGTAGATTCACATAGAAATTGGTGAAGCTTTTTAGTTATTTCATATTCAGAACTCGGTATCGACAGTAATTTCTTTTTTGATTCTTAGTAAATGTCGTTGATGTTATTTAAAAGTTAAATTTATTTATGTATATTTTAAATCAAGTTCCATTTTTCTCGTGTAATATCAAGGCCGGCAAGCTGATGAATATTGATAGAAAAAATACTTACTTAAATGAAAATACTTACAAATTAAAAAGAGAAAATTTCTTTTCATTGTTACAGTCTTTGTTTTTCCTATTAGCTTACAGAAATGTGTCCTAATAATGTTGTAATAATTCTAATAACATCGTAGGTTTTTTTTTTTTAAATTAAACCCTGCACGTATTTATTTGAAACACATGCTGACATGAAACTTCTTACAAATGAAATAAGTTTAAAAAATTAGTTTAACGTGTGCTGTATTTTAAAATTTATATTTCTAAAAATCAATAATAAAAAGCAATTTTTTAATGTTTTAAATACAATTTTTAATATGAAATGGTGTGTTTTTATTATTGATTTTTAGAAAATTAAAATAAGCGAAAATTTCTTCCCATCTTGTTTGTTACATTTTTTTTCTATTAGCCTATATTAATGTGTCCTAATAATGTTATATTAATTCTAATAAAACCGAAGGTTTTGTCAAAACCTGCAGATATTTATTTTAATAAATATTAATATACTTTTGAATTGTTCAGTGGTGGTAAGGTTTATTTACTGAAAGGAATTTCATAATTTTTAATTAGTCACTAAAAAAGTTTTAAAAGTTTAGCGGCATGGCTCTAGGATACAATAGTTTTATTGGTTTATTTTAAAATGCGTTAACAATTGCTTGTTATATATTTTAATCGAAGCTCATTCTTCAAAATTTTAAGTTTATAAAGATATTCCAATCTTTAATATTTATCAATTATAAATATCTTTGCAAAACAATGAAAATAAAAAGATGGCGATTTTGATTTAATTACGAAGACCGCCAATAATTGAAAGAAAATATCTGATTGAATGTCCATCTTAAATTCGTTAGAAGTTTGAGGCTGATCAAGAAAAAAATATTGTTCTCTTCATGTTAAATTGATAGCAATATAACAAATCAATCTAATATCATTTTTGTAAAGCAATAATTGATTTTAATTTGTTTTTGTTTTTTTTAGGCTACATTTCATGAAGAACCTGAAACAGCCACTTTGTTCTCTTTCAACAGAAGTGAAAATTTTTATAAGATTATTTACTGATTATTCTTTATTATTTCACTTGAAAATGTTGTAAAATTGTTGCTGTGAAACATATTGTATTTAATAATAAGTAATTTTTATTAACCCTATTATCTTATGAAGTTCTAGATCTAATATTAATGTTTTTTTTTTACATTATTACGTTATAAGAACTTACATGAATCTAATTGAGATGATTTCCGAATTATGCTCTATTTGTCACAAAAAAATGTCAAGAATATGCTATTTACTTCTTACGCATTCCTGTATCTGCTTCTGTTTATAGTTTTGTGTTTTTCAATAACATGTATTTAGTTTTCAGGGAATGTTTTTCTTGGACCCACTGGTATCGGTTTACCATTCAAAAACGCGTCGAAAATTCTGTTTTGTTTGTTTTTTTTAAATAAAAGATATATCGCCAATGGCGGTGCACAGTACACGGAATACTCAAGAGACAATACAAAATGAGGTGGGAAGAGGCTTAGCGAAATTTTTCAAATTACAGACTAGAATTCACTCATCTTCTGCATCAAATGTATAAATTCACTAAAAGATAAATCATAAAAAAAAACTATTGAATATCGGAAATCTGAAAAATTTATTTTAAATTTTCACTTAAAACATATTTCTATTTCACTTTTCAATTCATTGTACAAAAATAGTCTTCAATCAGTGATATGAAGAACATCATTTTAAGGTACAAAAATATTTTAAATTTTTTCTTTATTTTCAGGTTATCATTCCTTGAAGATAATTTGCCTTACTGCAATACATCCATCTCTCTCAATCAAACATTGCAGTCAGTGAATAACACTATCAAAGAAGCATCACATTATAGTTGTCCATGGAAATGCCAACAATATACAGTAATACCTCGTTAAGTCGTCACCCGGATAAGTCGTCACTCCGTATAAGTCGTCGTTTTCCTTTGGTCCCGACAAGGTCTCATACACAATAATGTAAAATAACCCTCCTTTACCCGTCACCAAATTTAATTCTACTCCGGATAACTCGTCATCCTCAAAAATGGCCAAAAGCATCTCTTCTCCATACTGCATGCCATCGTGTTGTCTTTTCAGCCCCTTCACTTTAAGAAAGCCAAGCCTTTACGGGGAATTTTCGACTATGCCTGTCACTTCATTCCTTTCCTACCCCTTCGGAGGATTTGGATTCTTGGAATCTCGCTGCTAATCATTCAAAGCACACTTCTCGCTGCGACTCTATCGAGTGTAAACCGCTCCTGCGTGTGACTTCATTTCATAGCGAGTAAGCCTCGCTCTAAGGGCTATTTTTTTCTGTTGCAATTTCGTGGTTCGATTACGTTTTTAACATACAAGGGAAACGAAAACTTCCCTCGTTATCTTTTAAAGAAAAAAAAAAAAGATTTAATTGCACTTTTTGAAAAAATCAAATGTTTCGAAAACAGCTTTTGCCAAAGGACACCATATTCCCAGGACTACATTAATATTCGTTCATCGGAACAAGTAATTGATGAAGCTTACTGCAAAAACAAAAGAAAGAGAATGAGGAAATCGAAGTTTGACGAGATCGAGGAGGTTTTAGTTCGATGGCTAAAACATGCCAGATCGCAAAATGTGCCGATTTCTGCCGTGATTCTCAAAGAGAAAGCCATGTAAATTGCTAAGGAGTTGAACATTGCAGATTTCGGCGGCAGCAATGGTTGGCTGGAACGTTTCAAAGACACGTTAATATGGCCTTTCTTTTAAAACGATTAAAATATGATAACTATAAAGTGGATTTTTTTTACTATCCACTCATTCATTTGCATAAATTGATTTCTGAAAATCTTGTTTTTCTCACCGAATCCTTACAGCAATTCATGAAAATACTGAATTTCAGTGTTTTTTTTTCCCACTCCACCTAAGTCGTCACTCCGCTTAAGTCGCAAAAATGTTTGATCCGTTGAGT
>JAFIDM010003189.1:29370434-29380767 GCA_023159025.1 Thereuonema tuberculata | reverse complement strand
AATTACTTCGTTAATTTTACACGTTAAAAACTGAACAAATGGTGTAATTATGAACTATTTCTTGCCAACGTGGGAGGATTAGTAGGTTTTTTTATTAGGATTAAATTTGCTAAATGTTTTTGGGATTTTTAGAAATATAAAATCTTCACAATGTTAGAAATACTATTTAATAAGTTAAAAAGTGCTAGGCATTTTTATTTTCGTAAAAAAAATATTAGTTTTACGATCTAAAAATATTTCCACATTTAGATCTGATGAATTATTACTTTTACTGTAAAAAGAGATTATCAATACAATCTGTTATTTTTTTAATTGGTTTTGTCAAAAAAAAAGGGTTTTACTAAGCCTATTAATTATTTCAATTAGTAAAAATTTAATGTTCAACTTTGGATTAACTTATTAGAGAACGTGTATTTTTTTAAAACCTTAAATTCAATGTTGCATTTTTATTTTTTTCTGGAAATCCATTTCGCATCTATTTTTGGATGTATTGTCTGATTCTTGAATTTGAAGCAAAGCCAATCCACCACTGTTCTCGTGGAAGCAGAAACTGCTAACATTTCCGTCATTTCCCATTATATTCAGATTATTTTATATTAAAATGAATATGTTTTATGTACGATTGCAAAACGAAAATTATCACTTAGCACAATAGAAACTACACTTACACAAATTGCAAAATAAGCAACAAAATCACCCCAACTCAATAAAAATCAAACTTATTAGTTACATAGAATAGTCTAAAAACGATTTGCACAATGTTATTTCTAAATTAATTCACTAGATGTGTTTTAATGAAGTAATAATTTAATAAATATTAAATTTGCTACATAAACATTACAATACTTAATTGAATGTTTATATGTTTTCCAATGTAAATTACAAAGACTGAGTATAACTGAGCTGTTTCAGCCAATGCTATGACATATCAGGGAAAATGCAATGTAAACATAAATAAAATGACCTCTTAATTTTCTCTTGAAAGTGTTCTTTTGAAAACAAGATTTCCTTTTGTGATTTTTTCCCCCTTATCTTTAGTTATTGGGAATCATTTTCGTGTCTGTGATTTTGTTCTCTATAATTTTTCACTTGGAAAACAAATAATACATAAACTTTCTTCCATCATTTGTAACCTTATCCCTTATTCAACTTTTTCAATCACCTGAAAACACTGATAGTTTATTTTTAAATGAAAATAAAAAGCTATCCTAAACAAATGTGTTTCATCTGATGTTTAGTGATATCTCTAAAATTTCCCAAGATTTTTTTTAATTTCGAAACAACTATTTTCTTTGCATTAGATCTAAAAATCTTCTATATTAAAAACTTATTAATTATTAATTTTGCTATAAAAGATACTAATCTGTTATCAATATTTTTAAATTGATCTGGATAAAAAAATTATTAAGGACATAAATGATCATAATTAAGCAAATAATTAAAAAAAGCAAAACAAGAAATTCCTTTAATTAATGTCTTTTAAAAAAACAAATTTTTGAAATATGAAAAGATTTTAATCAGATTTTATGAAAGACAAAATGAAAATATCTTGATTGTAATAATAACTAAATATTAAAATCCAAAAAAGGAAATATTTGTTCAATTTGTTTATGCAAATGAAAAGTGTTATTTTGTTGGTTGTGATTTTCTGTACTTAATTCGTATTTCATTCATTATTTGTTGTTCATTTTTTTTCTACTTTTGTAGATTTTTTAGTTTTATTTGGAGTATCGTTAATTTAAATTAGATGTCAAGGTTGTACGTTGCTTTTGATTTCAGATTTTTTAATCGGGATTTAGTTGTTGGGTGAAATTTTTATCTAATTATTTTGCTTATCAATTTTGTATGTATTTATTTAGGTATTTACGCACTTTAAATATTCTTATTTCATCTTAATATTGTTTGTGTTAATTGTTCATAATTAATAATATAAATAACTTCTATCAAATTAATAAAGATTGCAGATAAACTAAATTATTATGTTGACTTTTATTATTATGCCCTCTCCTTTATTAATGATAGATATTTACATTTTTCCTACATAATAGAATCTTCGGCAAAATCCGAACGGCGGTCCCAAATTATGAAAACCTTTTTAATGACAGATAACAATATAACTGTGAAGGACAACACATAGCCAGTTATTACATATCAAATCATATAATTTTCGATCAACTTATTTAAGTATTGTCCGAATATGTGTGACTTATGACTAAAGCGTTATTACTCTTGGTGCTTGCGATCTACCAGCCATGACACCAGGCAACCCCCCCACATCAAAATCCGGGCCCAGGTACCAATTGAAATACCGGGCCTTTCCCCACCTCCTCCCCCCATGTTATGAAAAAAAATCATAAATTCTTAGCCAAAAATTTCGCGAAAATACCACACGATTTCATACATCTACAACAGGGGTGGGCAGGTGTTGTGGGACCAACTGACCCCCCTCCCTTTGTGGGAGCCCTGCATGGCACGTTTAAAGTGATTTTTAAGCAACAAATTGCAATGTTTTATTAATAACAACGTTGGGACCGCATTCGGAGGATTTCATAATTTGGGACCGCCGTCATAATTTGGGACCGCCGTTCGGAGTTTTGCCGAATCTTCTTTTCAAATACGGAAGCCTTCAAATCAATCTCTTCTACCTTCTTCTCTCCCAATTCTTTTCAATATGTTACTGCTTCATTTTAAAATGATGCAAAGATTATTTAAATTAAATAATAATTTTACCGATATGTCAAATTTAAATTTAAAAGTTAAAAGAGAAATTTTTTTATTTATATCCGTATTAGTGAGTTCTACTAATAAAAAGGGTAGAACCATAACATCTTCAAATGCAAGTTAAAGTCGCAGTAGAATGTTTCAATACTTTTGTCCGTTCGTCTGTGACGAAAACTATAAAAACTGAAGCTGATATTTTAGAGATTACTTTAAGAAGATCCCTATTGATTCTGTTTTACATTCGATCCATATCTACCAATAGAACTAGGAACAAAAGTAAAAGCTCTTAAAATAATAACAGTAACCGTAGGATATGTTTTTGGAAGTCCGATACTTATAAATATACTGTATGATAGAGTTAATACAGTACGTAAAACAAAGTACATTGAAACACTAAAAATTGAGTAACACTGTATTTGGTAGAATTACTTGGATCTGAGTATGATTTTGAAAGTTGGCACTCAAACTATAAATTAATTATAAACATAATCGAGATCCAGAAGTTAATTATTTATTCCAGGAAACTAATACAATATCTTAGATTTATCTTAGAAGCTTGTGTAATTCAAAATTTCGAATGTTTAAATAAACAAAAAGGTATGGAAGTAAAGACCTTTGAAATAATCGTTTTATTTTAAAGTTTTGGAGCCTGAGGAAGCAAGGGAAGTACCCTTGCGAAATATCGCTTTGTAGTTATTGAAGTAAACATGATTTAAATAAATTATTAAATTAAAAACTTTTAACTTCCAATTTAATGAAGAACAGGAATCATAAAAAAAACATAATTTCTGGCAAACAATTTTTAAAAACTGATTTAGTATTAATAGAACTCATGAGTAAGAGGTTTTTTTCATTTATAACAGAGCCACAACTTGAATGAGACTTTTAAACTAATATCCAACTGTATGAGCGAGTGTAGATGTCGAGTATATTTATTTAGAGATTTTATCAGTTTGATTTAAAACAAGCCTTGAGAAGATTTTTAAAATCAGGGATAAAATTAATAATTAACTTATGTTTTTAGTAACTTTGTGAAATTGATAAAGTATTTATGTTTTGTTTTAAATATAAATACGAAAATCATTCAATTTAAAATACTTTGCTTCTTTTCATTAAATATCAGGTATTTTCGGTGCTTATCTGTTTAAATAGCAACCTGAAGAATATCACCGATAAAAAAATAGTTTCTGATAAAAGAAAAAAAAATCTGATAGGGTGTTAACGAAATAAATGCTTTCGTAGTTAATCATTTCGAATTTTACTTAAGCCATTTTAAATTGGATAAACTGAATCACTTTAATATTAATTCTACAGAATTACCCGGTAAGTGAATTCAAATCTATTTATTCTACAGAGCTCAATGGATTTAATTTATTCTTCCAAATGTTTAATTCAAATGTTGAACAATGTTATGTTCAAAAACATAAGTTTAGAAACGTTCTCTATAAATGTGTAAATGGAATAACTATGTAACAAATCTGCTTTGTACAAATCCCTCAAATAGCTACTTAATATAGAACTGATAACTTTCTAGCTATAAATTTCAGAATGTTTAATCTTCCTTTATTAGTTAATTGCGGATCTTTCATATTGTTATCGATTTAACGCTTTTATTTATAAATATAAAATTGTTAATATATATGTGTTACAAATGATATATCAATCAAAATCAAGTCGAAGTAAAATTTAAATTTAATGTTTTTTATAAATTACTAAGTTTAAATTGTGATTAAATTGACTTATTTCCTAACAAAATGCTGTTAGTTTGTACAGGATTTAAAAAAAAAAAATAAAATAAACGTAAATAAACAACACTAAATATTAAAACAGTAAAATTTTATTTTGATTTAGAAACAATAAACAAAACTAATAATAGGAATATTATTATATATAAAAGTTTATTAGACAAATCAATAAATGAACTGAAATATTTTTTTTCTTAATATGAAAATCTTCTTTTTGATTTTATAAATTAATAAAAGTCAAAACATGTTGGTTTTGTTTTTATTATTGTCCTCAAGTAAATAACCTAAAATCTTTGTTTTTTTCAATTTCACTTGACTTTGATTGCTTGACTGCTGAAATTACTCAATTAATGTCAGAAAATCTAGAAATAAGATATCAAAAAAAAACTTAAAATTCATAAGTCTTATCTAATAAATTACAATTTGTTTTTCATTTTATTCCAATTTTTTTTTTTAACATAAAAATTTAGAAAATCCAAAAACTAAAGGAGAGGAGGTTAACCTTGGGCCTTCTATGCTTTCTTTTCGCATATAATTTGAGACTCATACGTGGTTTCAGTACGAAACTTACAAAAAGAAAAGTTATATAATAAATAAAATTGAAAACACTAATGGAAAACTAACTCTTGAAATAATTAATAGTCAAGAGTTGAAAATTGAAAAGTTCTTCAGCAGAGTACTTAACAAAACTTATTAAAATAAAGGAGCTCAACTATTTGTATTTCATCATACCTTGACAGAGTTAGGTTCCTCGAAAACATGACTTGAAACTTACTTTTCGCCAACCGAATAAGCAATTTCTATACACATTATAATTCTAGGTATGTTCTTAGAAAATTGATCTTTACTATTTAATAAGAACTAAGTAAACGTGAAAAATAATTAATAAGTCACTAAATATGTTTTCCTCGTTTGTATACAACACAATTTGGGACCTCATGAAGGTACCGCAACGTAACAGCTGATCTTCCTGGCCTAAGCAGTACTAATGATTTTTTAATTTAACCTCCCGTTTAACTTCCCACAGTAGTTGCTTTCGCTTCTGATAATATCCAGTCAAAATTTAAAAAGATGAGATATGCATTGTTTCATGGTTAATTTCTCCTGTCAATCTTATAATAATCCATATTTCTTGCAGTACTTCTTATCTCTTAAATTTATTAAAGAAATTCATTAAACTTTAATAAATGCAATGCAATTATGTTTTATTTTTACGCCTTTTTTTTAGATGAGTTAGAATTGCTGTTTTCTGATGGTACAATGCATAGAGAGAAGTTTAATTGTATGAGGATGCTGAAACTTCTTACTTTGATTTTATTGTTAGGATTTGTTTATGCAGGTAAATAAATGGTCTAGATCAATTATTTATTACTTACATTAAATAAATGTTGAAATTTCGATTTTACACTATAGAAAGTATGCATTATATTCAAACTATAGACTATTTCTAATTTCCGATATTCTTATTTTCTATTTAATATCATGATAGTTTCAAAATTTTAGTAACTGGAATAATTATCGGAGTCGCAATGGTGTCTCAAAAGCCTAAATAAACAATAAAAAACTTAGCAATGAAATAATAGTAAAAAAAATCATGTGACAACAGACCGCCGGCTTCAGTGACTTTTTTTTTTAATACACAAATAATTCAATCTGCGCATTGAATTACAGTAGAACCTCATTATGACGGACTAATAGGGGCTGAAGGTTGTCCGTTTTAATGAAAGTCCGGTTTATAACAAATAATTCTTATAGGGGTATAATGCAGCAGGGTGTACCTCAATGAAAGGACAATAGTTAGCTACAAAAAGTGTTTATTATATAAAAAATAAAAAAAAAAAACCTTCAACATAGTAGGCTGAATTGAAAAAGATGTGTACGTATAAACTGCCTTAATCTTTAAAACAAGAAGGTCCTGATTCATGTTGATTGCTTACATTCATTGGGTTCAAAAAAATATTTTCTGCTGGGTTTCTTTACTGCTTATTTCTTCAGTTAATAACTGAAAGTGTTCATAATATGCAAACACATTTTCAAACACATATGGTTGGAAATGTAAAACTCGTCAGATAAAAATAAACATCCTTTATTACTATTACAATTTTTTTTTTTAAACTGTCCGTTATAAGCGACGTCCGTTATAATAGGGTCCGTTATAATGAGGTTCTACTGTATTAATAAAAAATATCTGAGACCAAATTGTTTACCAAGTGACATCCTGGCACAGCTGTTTCACGCTCTTTGGAGATCATCAGCTAGGAGCAGTCACCAGTAAACAGCGAGGTCTCAATACTGAGGATAATAGGAATAATCGGCGGAATCGCAATGGTGTTCCAAAAGCAAAAATGAACAATAAAAAATACTCACTAATGAAATTATGAGAAAATTCATATACTAGCAGTCCGCTTGTCTCAACTATTTTTTTTTTAATGCATAAAAAATTCAATCTCCGCATTGAATTATTAATAAGCAATTGCTGAGACTAATTTCTCACTATTATTTCATTAGTGAGTTTTTTATTGTTAATTGTTTGCTTTTGAAGCACCACTGCGATCCCGACGATTACTTGTATTAGCTTCAGTACAGACAACTCGTTTACTGGTGACTGCTCCTGGCTGATGGTTGCCAAAGAGCGTGAAACAGCTGTTCCAGGATGTCACTTGGTAAACAATTTAGTCTCAGCCATTGTTGTGTGACTTGAATTTAGATTTTTTTCCGTTTAACTTATAAATTGCAAAATCTACGATAAACAATGACGAGCCTGATAAAATACTTATCATGATTTATTCTGATAAATAATTTATTATAGATATCGGATTTACTTTCAAAAATTGCAATGAATATTTTTTATAAAAATATCTTGAATTTAGAATTCATTTGACTTGTATGTTGTCTCAAACTCATATTTGCAAATCAAAGGTTAAGATTTCTTTACTGCAATTAAATGAGAATCAAATTAGATTGTATTAAATTATTAGAAAGCGATAATTATCAGAAACCAAAAATACATAAAACATTAATAAATTAGATATCTAATTATTAATTAATAATAAGTTATGAATACAATAAATTATTTATTGTATTAATATTGTACTGTTTATATGATATTCACGGGATATTGTAAGATCTAAATCTCGTAACTTAATAATATATTGTATTAATATTGTATTGTTATAATATTGTCACGGATATTGAAGTTCAAAATCACGTGACTTAATATTAATATTATTATTTGTAAAAGGCTTGAAAAAGAGGAGGCGTTTTATTTTCTCCTCGAAAATTTGCTGTTTTTTTGAAATAAATGTTGTGTTTAAACATTTATTTCTGGTGTAGTGGAAGATGTTTAATAATATACTTTACAATAGAAAAAGGTTTGAAGACGAAATATGGGACGTTTATTTATTAATAAATTAGAGTTTAAACAAATTATAGTATATAATTAATCCTTAAGTAATTTAATATTTTACACCAGGCCACTTATATGCATTAAATAAATACTCTTTAAATCTTGAAATTCAGATAAAAATAGTTCTTTATAAAGAATTAGAAAACAACAGATTGGATAATATTCAATAAGTGTTTATTACAGAAAAATTTAGAAATTAATTATAAAATTAAAAAATGAAATTGTTGGTGAAGTACTTTATGACATTTTGAGATAAAATATCAGGAAGATTATCAATACATAATGACATCAAAGGGAGAGAATTGTATCTCTTATTCTTTTTTTTGGAACTAATTCATAAGAAGACAATTGACATCCATAATCTTACGACTTACCTACAATGATAAGTGCAGATCGAAAATTCGAATTTACTACAAAACAACAAGTTGAAGAAACTTTAAAAAGCCGAAATACATGAGTACAAGGCATTAAGTAACTTACTTAATGTAAGATTTAAGTAACTTACTTAATGTAAAGCAAGATAAACATGCATCTGAATCTTGGCATCTATCCTATCAAAACTCATATAACAAATACTGTTCGTTTTGAAAAGCGAGAGGTACACAACACAGACAATTCTACTCCGCAAAGGGATTATATGCTGAGATGGGCACTTTCATAAGACATGTTTTTCTTTTAGTATCTGTTATTTTTGCAAAAACATATTCTTTATTCTTTCCATAATTCTTTCCCGAAAAGCGCAAATAGAACGCAGCTGCTAGTAAACTAACGCTGATAAAAAGTAAATATCCTCTCTATTTTTCCTCAACCATATTTTTATGAAATCCAAGGAGACCTGACGCATGCGCAAAAAGCGTTGAAGGCTCTCGTAAACGAAAACGAACAGTAAATAAAAAGAAAATGAACAATCATAACCCAGAGATTAAGCTATGACAATCTTCAACATCACAGCAATGATGAAAGATTCAGAATAAAATCCGAAGACCAATTAATCAGCTTGGATATTGCATAATACCCTATTTTTCCACAACGTTAATTGGACAATGATTTAATTACTGCAGTATAACTGTGTGGGTTAAATCTGCCTAATCCCCATCGTTACAATAAATTCCCGTCTATCTCTGGGTCGTGAAGGGTTTCCAAGGTTTCCTTTCATTTTGAGTATTCTTACTTTGCTAATGCTAGTTAGTCTAAATTCAGTGATAACATGGTTCATCGTTGCTAGGTTTTTTAGAATTTGTTCATTCTAGATTTTAGGAGCTTGTGTCTATCACTTGTTGCTGCACACATTTAACAAAAGTTTTAAAGAGATAGAATTCTCATTAAGATCGTGTTTACAAATGACATCCCAAAACAGCTGTTTCTCGCTTAATTGGCGATCATCAGTTGGGAGTAGTCATTGTAAACACACTATATCTCATACAGAGGTGAATATAAATATAAGTAGGCATGGGAAAATGGCACCTCCAAAAAAACTAAACTTAAAACAAAATACACATTAAAAATAAAATAAATAAAATTCTTAGAAGCTGCCGGAGGGCAGCACAAGAATTTTATTTATTTTATTTTTAATGTGTACTTTGTTTTTAGTTTAGTTTTTCTGGAGGTGACATTCCCATGCCTACTTATATAGATAGAATTCTCTCTGATTTTATGTTTTGATTTTATATACTGAATGATGTCTGGGGTTAAATGTAATTTAAATGTTAAGCAGAAGATTCCTTTCCTTTAAAGTAATTAAGTAAAATTATCAAGAAGACCATTTTAGTTATTATTGAAAGTCAACCATACTTGCACAATATTTACAGATTAAAAAGTTTAAAAAACAATCAACACTTACTTAACTACTTTCCCGGTCTACATATTGTTTGAGACCCATTCTCAAGTTATCCCTGGGAGAATGGGTCTCGACCAATTTGGAGACCAGAAACACAGTTAAATAACTGTTCATTATTTTTTAAAACTTTTTAATGTGTAAATATTGTGCAAGTTTGGTTGAATTTTAATATTTTTTATTAGACCATTTTAGCTTTCAATTTTTGTTTTTAAATCATTAAAAATAACTTAATTTTATCCAATTATTTTCTTCTTCATTAATTTCTTTGATTACTATCAACCCTAATAGATTGATCTCATCGAATCTAATTATGTATATCAGTTATTAAAGTCTTTCCACATTTTGAATGTGATGCTCATGTGAGGGTCTTGAAAGTAAAATCTTTCGACCGAATAAGCATCAAGCTTTGTGGTTTATTTTCACCAGTAATTCTGATAAACTTATATACAGTATGTCTATTCGGTCCAAAAATTTTACTTTGAAGACCCTCACTTAAGCATCACCTTCAAAATGAGGAAAGACAACAATAACTGATTACATTAGATATTTCCCAGAACACTTTGGTTTGGCGTTTATCTGTAAAATCTCTAGTTTGTAGTCTATCAAACTCTAAGACCTGTACAT
>JAFIDM010003189.1:29326154-29354636 GCA_023159025.1 Thereuonema tuberculata | reverse complement strand
CAGGATATAACCCTTCAAATTTGGCTTAGGTTAGCCAAGTTAGGTTTACTTAGCTGCAGGATGTATGGATTGATAAATAACCACGCCAGTCCGAAAAACAAAAAAAATAGTTCCAAAGCTGTTCCCTAAACTGAAGTTTAACCCTTGATTGTTTTTGTGAATGAAAATTATTCACAAAAACTATTACATATCCAAAGAATGTTTTAACATAATATTCAAATCTACATAATGTAATAATGTACTTTATATTTACTTGTCAACAGTATCTTTCATGGAACTCAGGATACTTACATATAGTACAAAGTCAATATGTAATCTTAATTTCTCAAAAACACTGTTCTTTATCAAAACAAAATTAGTGTACTACATAACATATGTTTGCTTGAACTTTGTTGTTGTTAGATAATATTTTTTAAAATTGAAAATACTGTGTAATATTTAATCTAGCAGTAACACAGCATCAATTAAGATAAACGTCACCATAGAACAGAAAACACATTAACTAGATTAAAGTTGATTAAATAAACTGCAACTTATTGTAACATGTCCTTAGTTGATTAACATTTCAGTCATTTCGCCGTCGATCATTAACACTTGGTAATATCTTTACCTCACATTGAGACATTTACTGGCTGATTTATCAGAAACAATAAAGAATGTCTTACCGCAAATGCATTTCTTTTTGTCCGCAATGTTCATCGAATAAAACTGTCGTGAAAATTCCATGATGAAGCGTCGAATACAAATGTCTTGTGTGCACTGTTAGGCCTGTTTTTTCATTGCATTAGATCCTGGTTCTTTACTAGTTAATTTTGAAGCATATAAACCCGATGCAATCTGGCATCTTCATATTTATCCATTTGGCTTTCCTAGCTACTAAATTCACATGACTGGAACAGTTTTTCACACATAAAATAAAAACACTTCTTTACAAGAGTCGGTCATTCTCTTTTTTTTAAACAATAATGTCTCCAGCCCCGTGTTTGCGATGACATTTGTTGTATCTGCTATTGTGTATTATTATACAACAATACTCATGGCGTAACGTCCAACAATTGTGCTTGTAATCATTTCTTTCTTTATATAGTCATTATAATTTAATATCAATATTATCTCATCACATCTACTCCTTGTTTCAAATACCCAAAATTACATTTACGTTTTGTATAAGCAGTTTTCTTTATTGAGCTTTAAATTCGTATATCAATACTAGAATAAAAATATTAGTTTTTGTTAAAGAAACAAATGAATTTTAACATAAATAAAATAATTAACTAAGTTTCAGATTAAGAGCTTTTATTTCAATTAATTTAATGTGGACTGGAACAAAGAGATGCCACGAAGGACGTGAAGTAACACAAAGTACACCATCTGAAAAAAAATCTGATTCAGCCGTGCCTCAGGGGAGGTCACAGAAGATCAAACAGATTTCGAAATCTCTCTGGTATTTTGGAAGGCATTGCTTCAGAGTAATCCCAATCTTGTGTCTCGAGCTGTCGTCTGGTTTCTGCTTTTGTGACTTCGATTGCACGCATGAATATGACATCGCGTGCATGGATCAGTGCAATGTCGGTAGGCGGGTAGGTCCCACATACCGCATCAGAAACACTCCGAAAGTTCATTTGTTGGGGTTTGATGGAGGCGGAGTTACGCTAGTATTAGTAATACTCTTAGAAGTGGGGACTGATTTCCCATCGGAAAGCTTCATGTTCGTCTCGGAACTTCCTTGAGTTTGCTCGTCCAACATCCGTTTCTTCAATGCTTTCTCTGAAGACATGGCGCGCTTGAATTCTTTTGAATCAATTTAAAAACTAGTATAGCAACTAAAAAAAAAAATAAAAAAAAATGAGATTAATGATGCTACATTTCAGCGAAAAACCGCAACGGTGAATGAAATGCAATCAATGAACGAAATTTGTTCCTCATGTTTGTTTTCAAATTTTTTTTAAGTTGCGTTGCTGTATATTATCTTTTAATGAATCAAATATTCGTTAATTTGTCATGAACTAGAATAAACTAATGAGTTTTACAAATAACTGTCAAAGAAATAAATGAGTTTTTACGTAAGCAAAATAATCAACTTATTGTCAAATTGAGATTTTTGTATTTCAATTAAATTAATGCAGAATGGAATGAAAAGATGCCACTGAGGATATGAAATAACAAAAATAGACTATCTGAAAAAACTTTTAGTGTTAGGATGTCTATGATTGCGTAGCCTCGTGTAATTTTTTAATTTAAGAATATTGAACTGCATAACAGGAAATTCTGTAATATAAATACCGTTAATTAAAGATATATGAAGCAGGGAAAAGAAGAAGGGTTCAACTCAAGGGTGACATATTTTACAGGAGAAGGTTTTTGACGTAACAAAATCTACTGTAGGATGTATTTTATCATTCTGTTTGCTGGTGATGGTAGAAGTACTCAATATCAACCATCAGTAGCAAAAATATATATAGGCCGCGCGGTTGGCGCGATGTCGCTAAGACACTCGCTTTTCACCTCTGAGTACCGAGATTCGGTTCTCATGTGGGTTGGGCAGGTTTTTCCGGGGTTCTCCCATTTCCCCTGCATTTCTCAAACTATCCTTTCTCAGTCTTTCTCTCCGTCGTCCTTCTTTCCGTGGGATAGCACAATAGTCGCGGTGCTCGACAGTCAAGCCATCGACTCTCCCCACATTACATTACATTACATTACATTACATTACATTACATTACATATTTTCATTTTATATTTTATATATTAAATTCCTATTTTTTTTAGCACGATGATGATGAACTGTGCGCACCTGGTGGTACTGATGGCAACTATATTATGTACGCAAAAGCGACTTCAGGAAATTTACTAAATAACAATAAATTCTCTAGTTGCAGTATTGGCAATATAACTGCAGTACTTCAAGCTCTGGTTGCAAGTCCTAGTCGATTCTGCTTCCAAGGTATGCTAAAGCAAATATTATATTTCTTAGTGATTTTAATGAAAATAATATTCTTTTATACTTTAAGCCTTCAGGAAGAAATCCAATATATTAATAAGCATAAAATAAGTAACACAAAAATTTATTTAAATTTCGTTAGAATTATAATGACTTTCTTGTAATTCGAAATACGTTTTCAGAATGGTATACATATAACCTCAATTTCATTAAACAAAATAATTATACAGCATATGATTAAAAGACAATTATAAAGATTAATTTTACATACATCGGTGTTTATTTTTTTATTCCAATCTTCCAGTAATAATTCCTTTCAAACATACAGCTTTTGAACCTGGTTATTTTTAAAAAAAATCACTTTACTAAACAATAAAAATATATACATCGTACTAGTTTCCGCCACGAGAGTGGCATTCCTCAGCGATACAAAACGTAAATTCCTCATCGTTACAAAACATTTACGTTTTGTATTGCTGAGGAATGCCACTCTCGTGGTATAAACTAGTACGATGTATATATTTTTATTGTTTAGTAAAGTGAATTTTTGTAAAAATAACCAGACGCATAGGCTATATGTTTGAAAGGAAGATGAACAGTGTACGTAAAACAGTGACATTTAATCCAGTAATAATTCTTGATGATTTTTGTTTTTTAATTTAATACGTAATAATGCTGATATTTGTACGAAAATACATGATTCCCAGAGTATGAATTTTGATTCTTAACTTAACGCTAACATTATGATAGAATTCGAATTCGAAAATTCAATTGTCCAATAGAACTTTTGATCTTAGTTTTAAAACTTGGAAATATATAACCTATATCTTTAGTTATAACAAATTGTATGAAGAAAACACTACGACATCAAACAGATCTTGTTTTTATGAATGATTCATCAATGTATAGTTCGACATTATTAATATTTTGATATTTTGAAGAAAAAGATATAAATGCGGGCACTAATATCCATTATGCGATGGGTAGTGCATATTGTGTTTTGTGAATGTAATGCTTGTTGTGCGTTATAGTGCTTCGAGTTCTGTGTTTCTGCAGGAATTATGCCGAAAGAATATGTTAGTGTGGGGACGGAAAAAGGGTTGATGGCTTTAATTTTAAATTTTTAATTTTTAATTTTAATTTGATGACGTTGAGCAGTGTTTTTAGGATGTTTAGGATGATATACCCGAGCACGGTAGTGTTCTTAAGTGCGTATTTGATGTTTGCGTTGTCAATGACATGCGCTTACTGGAAGCCCAGGTACTTGCTGGAAGCCCAGGTACAAGTATCTCCCTCTTCCATGGATTGGATGGCCAACCCATGGTTCAGTTCAAAACCCTCCAAATTCGAAGTCTTCCCGCATCTTATATGTAGCTTGCGCTATTTCAGGATTCCAAATTCCACCCCAATGTCTGGTGAACTGTGTGATGACTTTTTTAGTTGTGCGTTGTTTGTGGCATACATTTTAATATCATCCATGAAGAGTAATTGTGTGATTTTGTATGGTGTCAGAGTGCCTGAGATAACCTATAACCGTGTTTTGTGTTGTCTAGCATGTGACTCAAAGAATTCAAGGCGAGGCAGAACCAAAGAGTCTCCTTAGAAAATATCTCCTTATGGGAATGGGGACTGTAGTGATAGAGGTGTTGGAGGTCCGTAGGTGTAATGTTGTATTCCAACTCTTTATCGTGGCATCCAAGAATGCTTGCGGTGATCTTGCGGTGTATTTGTCTAGAGATGAAGATGTGTGTAGATGCCAGGAATGAGGGACCGAATCAAATGCCTTCGATGTACGCGATGTATAAGTTCCTATTCTTTGTGCGCGCCTGCCGCAGGATTACCGAGTCAATTAGGAGTTGCTCCTTACAATCCTGGGAATTCCTGGGAAAGCCCTTTTGTTGTTCGGAAATGATATTGTGTGTCTCGATTTGTGTATCGATTTTGTCTGCAATGCAGAAGGTGAGGAGTCTGTAAAGTGTGGGGAGGCAAGTGATTGGACGGTAGCTGGATCCTGACTGAGAAAAAAAGGCAAATGTTCCTTGTGTTGGATTATTTTTGTGAGTGTAAGAGCTAGCTTCCCAAGCAGGGACGTGAACCTCTTGATCCAGAAGTTCTGGATACCGTCTGCACCAGGAGCTTTCCAGTTGTGTGCATGTTTTGGTGCTGTGTATATGTCTGCAAGAGTAATATCATGGAAGGGCATGAAGGGTAAGTGTTCAGTGAGTTGTTGTTCCTCTGTGATTCATGGTGCTTTGTCATTGCGGGGGATGGGGTTGGACCTCAGAGACGACCAGTATTCATGTAAAGTCTCGCTGGTGGGAATGTTTGTGTTGGGTGTAGAAGAGGGAGATGTAAGGGATCTGTAGACGTTTTTCTCATTGTATTGGAAATTGTTGTTTTGTTGTTTGCGCAGAGTGCAATGTTTGTATCTTTTGATCTTTTTGCAAGTGCACTCAGTTTTTGCTTTAGTGTGTTCCTAACCTGGGTACGATGGTTTGAGTGTGAAGTGCGAGTATGTACGTGCTTGAATATCTTCCTAACCTCGGAGATAAGTTTCTTTGTTTTGTTTCCTGAACAGTATTGTGTGAGCCTGGCTATGTATCCTCTAAGGTCGCTGATGCAGCCCTCAAGGCACATCTCCGAGGGAGGCGGGGATGTATTCTTGTGAGCATAGAGTGGGAGATATGCGGTGTTGTTTGATTCCAAGTGCTCAAATGGTTCCATGAGCCGCACTGTAGTGTTGTGTGTGTATGTCTTCTAATGTTTTGCTTTTGTCAAGGTGTTGCGAGATAGTGTGTGTGTTGAGATGGTATATGACTGTGGAGATTTGTTTTGATGTGTATACTTTGAGGAATGGAGGCCTGAGTGTGGGGTCTGTGCCTATACATTGTGCTAGTGCAGTATAAAAATGATAATGATAATTGTAATATATAATAGTTGTATTGTTGGGGCAAATGTACTGAGGGGTAGAGATTGTTTCTGTATTTGACATAAAGGTAGTGTCTTGTGGTGGAGTAGGGTGGGGTGTCCTGTGGTTGGATTCAGCGAATTCTTCCCTAATTTGTGCAAGTATGCATGGGGAATAAGATTGTTAACTACTATGGAACGTCGCTGATCCGCTACCCGCTGTTCGGTAAGCCCTAACGATCGATAAAGTGTAGTGAATGCGTGATGCAGTGGCTGTCTGTATCCTGTGAGATGAGTCCCTATCTGTGTAACTGTGTAGAAGTCAAGCATAAGATCCTGGTTCATCTGCAATGACCATTGGCGCGGTTTCCCAGTCTTGGTGGTCATCTGCTTTGACACAGACGAAACACTTCTGACCGTTTGGGCTGGATGGTGTTGCCCGGGCATTGTGGTAAGCAAAATACAGAATGGGCTACCACTTTCTCCACCACAGCCTGCGGAAGACTGTAGTGTATTTTTCGAACAGAGACCTCTGCCTAACTCCCGAACGCGGGTGACTTTATCCGGTGTCACATCCGATGAAGCATACCAGAACAAGATCTCATCATAGATGATTGGACACTTTACTCGAGCCTAGAGCTAGGGTAGTTCCCGCCACCACCTTAAGGAAGTAGGGTCCGTGGGGGCTTATTATTATTATTATTATTATTATTTTATGTTTCAAACCTTGGGTTTCCCCAGCAAAAACAATATGGCGGGTCAAGGACCAAAGCACATATTGCCAAGCGTAAAGACGTGTGCAAGAATGATTAGGGATGTGTGGTTGTGTCTATAAATTTTCTAACTATGCGTGTTGTGTTGAGTACTATAGCTTTCTGCAGTTGTGCATAAGTGTTTTTGTTAAGTCCTAGTGTGCTGAGACTGTGGTGCAAAGTGTTAGGTACCAGACCAGTGGCGGACAAGACAATGGGTACAACACGTACTCGATCCTGCCTCCACTGCTTCTGGAGCTCGTGTGCTAGGTCTGTATATTTACTGATCTTGTCTGCGTGAGTTTTCTGCATGTTCTTGATAGGCACTGCAATATCAATGAGATAGGTCTGTTTGTTGACCTTATCAACAAGTGTGATGTCAGGTCTGTTGTGATGTATGGTTTTGTCTGTGTGAATGGGACGGTCCCAGTACAGCTTATGTGAGGGTGACTCTAATGACTCTTTGTGGTATGTACTTGTAGTAAGGAACCGTGTTCTTATTATTATTATTATTATCTTCTCTTTTCTTCTCTTTTCTTCAGTGTTAACTGAGTTTTAAGTAGAGAGTACGGGTTTTAGCCAAAGTAACTCTTTACTATTGAAGGAAGTTGAGGAATTTTCTTGTGATGTGGCAAGTTGAGATTATTATCGCCTTTTGTAACTTGATATATGTGTTTGGATTCAAATGCAGTATTTTAAGACTGTTTTGAATTTGCTTCGGAACTACTCCAGTAGCTGAAATAACAATTGGCACTATGTAAACCTGTTTCATACTCCAAATTCTCTTTATTTCCATTGCCAATTCTTGATATTTGGTGACTTTTTCTTCAATAGTTCTTTTGACATTATGGGAAAGTGGTACTGCAATATCCACCAAATAACATGTTTTGTTTTGCTTATTAGTTAGAATTATATCTGGTCTGTTATTGGGAATGGTTTTATCTGTTTGAATCGTCAAATCATAATAAAGTTTGTATGAGGTATTTTCCAGAACAGTTTCTGGATTGTATTTATAATATGGTGCATAATTCTCTATTAACTTGTGTTGATGGGCTAGTTTTTGGTGAATTATCTTTGCGACTTGATTATGTCTATTAAGGTATTCTGTGTTGGCCAACATCTTGCAGCCAGATATGATATGTTGAATTGTTTCTGAGGCCTGATAACATCTTCTGCATTTATCGTCTGTTAAGTTGCTGTCCTTTAGTATATATTTTGCGTAGTTTTTAGTATGGATAACCTGATCCTGTATAGCTATCATGAACCCTTCCGTTTCACCATAGACCTCACACAATGAGAGCCATCTGTTAGACGCAATTTTATCCACATATGGTTGGCTAAGATCATTAAGATGACGTCCATGAAGTTCCTTCTGGGTCCATAGTTCAACCTTTCTATTCAGATGAGTGTTGTTTGAGGGACTTTATTTTTTAGGTTTAATGGTGTAAGATTGTTGTCAGAACATACTATTGATCTATGCAATGGTGAGCTATGAGATTTGGTGCAGAAGAAATTTTGAAGGCTAAGTATTTGATTTTCTAGAAGTTGTTGTATGTCCATTAGTCCTCTACCTCCCATATATCTAGGAAGTGTCATTCTCTCTATTGCTGCTTTTGGGTGATGCAGATTGAATTTTGTGAGCAATGTTCTGCTGGATCTTTCTATGCCAGCTATTTCAGTTTTTGACCAATTAATTACTCCAAATGAGTATGTTAACACAGGTACAGCATAAGTATTATTATTATTATTATTATTATTATTATTATTATTATTATTATTATTATTATTCTCTTTTCTCATTTTATTCTAATGCATTATCAATGAATTCGTGGACTCTTGTCAACTGCACCCAAGTTATTCCAAACTAAGGAATCTTCTTATAAATGTGACGCAAGTCTAAAATTATAGACTTCTGCATTTCCTTCGCCACATGTCCGATTTCTAGAAATTCCAGTTGTTTGATGGTGTTAACTGGGAAAATTCCAGTCTCGATATAACTATTGGCCTAATGTGAATTGCTGTGAGTTTCCACTTCTGCTTTATTTCAATGGCCAACTCTCTGTACTTATTAATCTTGCTGGCGTATACTTGTGGTTCAGTGGCACAGCTATATCAAACAGCGTGGCCTCTTTTCTCTCCTTATCTATGAAGATGATATCAGGTCTATTCGCTGCAATCTTCTTATCTGTGCGAATTTCCATACCCAGTAGATCTTGTGTTTGTTGCTGTCAAGGATATCCTCTGATTGTAATTGTAGTAAGGTGTTATGTCCTGAATGAAACTTCTAACTTGGGCAAGTACAAGATAAAGTATTTATCTTGGCAACGTTTTGTGTCTTACTATGTAGTCGGTTCGAGCCAGAGTGCTACATGCTCCAAGAATATGTTCTATCGGTTGTTTGAGTCTCCACATTGTCTGCATCGATTTGTTCTTTACATTTTGTTCTTTAAGGATACAGCTGCGTAATTTCTTGTGGCGATGCTCCTGTTCTGAATGAGAATCACGAAGCCACAAGTCTCCGGAAATAACTCGCCATGCTGCAGCCAGATGTTTGAGGCTTTCTTATCATTTCATTCACAGTTGAGATCGGCGGGATGGAATCCGGGTAAAGCTTTTCCTTCCATTCCTCAATTTGAGAATTCGCTGTTATGGAATACTATGTATTAATGACTTCAGGACTTCTGAGGTGTAGAGCTGAAGCTGCAGCCACTTTACAATCACATCATACAAGTTATTTCTTTGTTTACTTATTTCTTTGAATCATCGGGCATGTTAAACTTCTTTTCATTTTAAACAAATGACTTTTTTTGCTTTATTGGGGATGTTTAAGGTCTTTGGGTTCGAGGCTGGAAAAGTCACGCGATGTGTGTACTCACGTTTTAACTCCTTCCTAAAGACAGCTGAATTTCGGATCTTTATTCAAGAAGATTTTAGTTTTCAGTGCTTTTAACTAATTATTTAATACACAATTAGCAAAGATAACATTAACAGAAATAAAGAAACTCAGTTTTTGAAATAAAATCGCAAAAAAATAAACATTCAAAGTGAAAAAAAGGAAATCGAATTTCAGAAGTTTTCTGTCGAATCACTTTCAAGGTCATTGTGAAGAAAATCAACTGATTATATAAATAAATAAATAAATAAATAAATATTTAAGCTTTATTTAAGTTGAAATTTCAAAATTAATTAATTACGCAATTTTTAAAGTAATTTGCAAGTATGATAATTGTTTATAGACGCTTCATGAGAACTTATAAAACAGGATGTAATTTTAGCATAATTTTAATACCTCAGAAGGGAAATAAAAATTTATTCAAAGCCTTTGCTTTTAATTTTCTCATTACTGCAGTAAATTAAGATATACTTTTTTCAATCGCATTATAAGCATTACCGGTCCCGCCATTGGGGATTATGTTCTTAAATGGAAATTAGTAAATAATACGAATTACAATGATTTAAATATGACATGAATTGTTTGAACATTTACGAATTTTTTCTTCCTATGTTCTGATATTTAAAAAAAAATGTAAGTAAACGCTATCACTTGTAATCGATATTGAAAATAAAAACATAATTTTAAAACAATTTACCAAATGGAACAGTTTTAGCAATTTAAAAAAAAAAGGAATTACATTAAAAAAAAAAAACACCTATGACCGAAATAAAAAAAAAATTAAAAGAGGGAAGCTTATTCTAATCATAATAATGAAAATATTTAAAGTACGAGACTTATAGTAATATAAGTAAGACTTATAATAATGTTGCACAATTTTTTTTCTGCTTTTTAAGGAATAGTAATAATTAAAACGAATTTGGTTTAAGTAATACATTTTTATTAAACCTCGAATAAGTCAACTGGTGCTTGGAAGGGATCAGCTGACGTTAGAGCAAACTGTGCGTTCAAATCATTTCTTTTAGCTTCAGAAGTCAGATTTTACATTAAATCAGTTACTTTTATCTTTACTTAGGAAATCATGAAATTACATCTTATTTTTAATTAAATAGCAAAGTTATTTTGGAGGAATTTGAAAATAAAGCGAACGATGTCACGAAGTTTCTACTAGAAGGCATTGGAGGGTTAACCATCATCACGTGATCGTGACTTCACGTTAAACATCCCCATTAATGCCTTCATTAAATTCCTTTTGCGCCTAGCAGATTGCAGGACAAGGAATATTTGTATTTTTTATTATGTTTATTTTTTGGTGAGGATTTCTTCGGGGAGAGGTCCCTTTCTCGAGAGCGAGACCCGGGATACTAACCTCTCGCACCTTTTGAGTCTGTTATCGGTGGAGTTTGGCTGGCTGATGAGTTCTAAAAAGGACAAAACGGTCCGTCCCGGTCTCTTCCCGGTGACAACTCAGGGTGCGAGTCCTATCTTGTAATATTGTGCCTTCGATTGCTTACTTATATCTCTCAAACAAGTTATGTTTTTGAGATTTCATATGAAAGTATTCACATACACAAGCTTGATATCTGTTAGTTCACTGACAAAGACTTGTTAGTGAAGTGGCACCAAGTCCTCCCTCATCTTTTGAAAGATTCACACGTTGTACTGCTGAATTTGGATATAATATAATGTTTAGCCATTTGTACGCGTACCATACGATCGAGCTCTTCTGGCTCAGTTTTGTACCAGTTGACAATGTCAAATGTAAGTTACTACAGGGACAGCAAACGTGTTAAGAGGCTTTATTTTGTTGCGCGTATTTAGAAAAGTCTTGAAAACAGCATTTAAGCGTTCACTAAACCTTCTCTTTGTTGCTTCCTTTATGGTTGTATGACTGCCACCTCGAAGCTAATGAAAGCCTAGCTACTTGAACATCTGAACTTCCGTGAGGCATTCAATTTCAAAGTCGTCTTCTTGGAACTCAGTGTTGTCTGACTGCATCAACTTCCCTCTCTTCAGATGTACCTTTTTGCATTTTTCCAGTCCAAACTCCAAACAAACAGATGTGGAAAACTTTTGGGTGCGGTCCAGCAGCTTTTGAAGTTGTTGTTCTGAGTTGGCATATATTTTCAAGTCATCCTAATATAGTAAATGACTGAGTATGTGACTTTCAGTTTTGGAGGCTTTGATATTACCAGTAAATTCATACTGGATATTATTTAGAGGTGGCTCAATGGGTTAAGGCAGATGCAGAACAATAGTGCACTGAGAGCATCACCTTGGAAAATCTCCCTTCTTATGTTGATGATCCTTGAGTGTTGCGTGAAAGCATCACTGTTAAATTGAGGTGTGGTGGATTCTATTTCCATGGCATGTTTGAGTTCAGGATGCACTTTGTAGGTTCTTAGAATGTCAAGAAGGTAGCTGTGTGGCACTGACTCAAAATCCTTTCTGGTATTCGATGTAGGCCACACTTAGGTTTCTCTTCTTGTTTATGTCTTTTAATGCAGATCTCGTCAATCACAATTTGGTCCTTGTAGCCTTTTGAATTGCGATAACAGCTTTTCTGTTCTTCAGTCATTATGTTATTGTCCAAGAAATTTTCATAAATTTTATTAGCTTAGACAGATTTTAAGAGTTTATACAATGTGGGAAGACAAGTTATTGGGAGGTATTGAGAGGGATTTGAACTTTCTTTCTGTTTGGAATTGTTAGACCGTGTGTAACGAATTTTGGGAAAACGGTGGAAGATTCTAGTAGTCCATTGAAGTGTCTGGCAAGAGCTTTATGTGTTACAGTGAGGTGCTTAATCCAGAAATTTTGGTAGTTAGTCTGGCACAGGGGATTTCCAGTTACTAGTTTCCTTGATTACTTTTGCAACATCTGCTGATGTTGTAACTAAATTTGTTATATCTTCAATATAATATAATAAAGATGTATCACAATATTTTCCAATGAAAATCTCAGGAGCTAAAGAAAAACAAAATGAGCAGGGAATGAAAGAAGTTATTTATTTTCCAGGAAACAAATTCAGCTGAACTATGATAGAACTTTAATCAGAAATTACAGCATTTTTTGAACATTACTCTTTTTCATTATATGTTTATTTTATGTTTCATTTTATGTTCATTATTCAAGTGTCTCGTTTTTTTCTCGTAATATAATCGGATAGAAATATAACAAAAAGTTTAGCTAAATACGGCCTTTTTTCTTTATTAGGTAATATTCAGGTATACATTGATTAATTTTTATGGTATAACACATAAAACTTTTCATTTATTTATTAATTAGCTTCCTTTGTAATTTTGTTCTGCCTTCGATAATTTTAACTTTTGATTACCAAATAGCTTTATCTAGCATAATAATAATAATAATAATATTTTTTTTTATTTCTTAGTTATTTTAAATTACATTTCAGTCCCGTTAGGAATTTAAATTCCTATCAACAGATGCTGTATTTATTTTAATACATAATAATTATATTAAAAAAATTACATTTAAATAAATTTTATAAAAATTACAAAATCAACTTATCCTCAAACAATTTGAAACAAAAATATCAACGAAAAACAATTTAGCACAACATAAAATTAACAAATTATTAATTAATATTTTCTAATATCCAACTTTTTATATTATTTATTACAATGGAAATTCTTTTACAATCTTTAAATACATTTCAATTTACATCATTAAAGGTTTTCTCAATTATATAATTTAAATTTCTTATACCATATTCATTATAGATATAAGGATAATCAAGTTTTATTCTATTTTTATTTCTCAAATTATAATTTTCTTTACTTTCATCTTTTAATTTAACAACACTATAAAAATTCTTTATTATTATATTATATATAAATTTTTATTTAGGATTTTTCCACGCTCCATTCTCCTCCAAACGGGTCCTAGGGTTTACCCAGCCCTCTGTAGAATGGGTACCGGGTTTCTTTCCCGGGAGTTAAAGGCGGGCGGGCGTCGGGCTGACCCCCCGGCCCCAACTTCGTCCCGTTGGTCGAGCTGCGGGAGCCTGACCTCCCGCGATCCCACAGGCCAGCCATGGCCTATCGAAGGGAGAAACTTTAACTTAATATAATATATTATATTTTAGTAATATTTGTTTCTTTTTATTAATATTATTCCAAATGTTTTTAGGAAATATCAACTTTAAAACTTTGGTTTGTAAATTTTTTAAATTTTCCAAATGCATATTTCCTACATTTGCCCATATATTAACTCCATAATTTCGTAAAGAGTCAAAAATTGCAAAATAAATTAAAATTTTTATATTAAGTGGAAGAATATTTTTAATATTATTAAAATTATTAAAATTAAATGTAACCATATTATTTTTTATGGTTACATTTAATTTTTTATATAAAATATTTATGTAGTTATCCCATGTAAAAAAATCATTTATAATTACACCTAAATATCTAAAATTATTTATTATATCAACTTCAGTACAAGAAATATATTTTGTACTATTTCCATGTAAACAATCATGCGAATGTATTATGAATGTAATTTTTTTATCTACTATTTTCTTTTTGGGTTTTATTAATATTCCTTTTGTTTTTTAATTATTAAGAACAAGTTTATTATCATGAAGCCATTTTTGTAAAATATTAAAATTATCCTGTAAAGTTTTATTCACAATCTCCAAATTTAAACCTGATGTATATATTATTATATCATCAGCATATACATATATATAACAATCTTTTAAAACATAAAAAAGATCATTTAAAAAATTATAAATAAAATTGGCCCTAAATTGGATCCTTATGGCACTCCAATATTAATTGTTTTTCTATTACTTAATATTTTATTTATTTGCACAAAAAATCTTTCTATTTTCTAAATAATTTTTCATAATATTAAATATTTTACCTCTTATTCCATATTTTTTCAATTTAATCAAAAGCAAATTATGATCTATCAAATCAAAAGCTTTACTCAAGTCAATAGTTATTAATAGTACAAAATGATTTTTATTTAAATTTGTAATAATATGCCCACAAAATTTTTCTAATAATTTAGTTGTACTTTTGTTTTGTTGATAAGCATATTGATTTTCATCTAATGCATAAAGCAGGATGATATTTAAGAAAGAAAGGTAAAATTGGACTGAAAATGGTTTAAAATAAGTTTTTAAGGACAGAAATTACACCCTCTATAAACATTAAACACTGCATTTAGATCCCATCCACATATTGATATGCAGTAGTAGCAGAATAATCGGTCAGCAGAGCTCAGTGACTTCGAACCAGTGACCTTGACTGGTCATTGGCTAAGTAATAAGTATGTCATTTAACCCATTCTAAAAGGTAACCACACAACAAAACTTCAACCGGATACGCACCTGGTGGCGTACTCTGACAGTCAAGTGTTGAAGGTGGTTCGTGCAAATATCCAGTTATCGATTGAAACAATTACCCGTGAGTTTCTCAGAAATACTACATCGTAGCCAGCACCATGTCTGTTCGTCGAGAGTTAATAGGAATAGCATTTTTTTGATAGAGCATCTGCTCATAAACCAAAGCCATGTCTGAGAGGGAATGGTTTGTGGACAAAAAGGTTCCGGAAATGGACTGGTCTGCCGAGACTCTCTACCCTAATCCAATAGAAAATCTCCTGGAGAAACTTAAACGTCTACTTAGACACCAACGTTCCACATTACGACCTCCTCTGACTACAGCTTCTTCATGTAGAATCTCTAGAGATGTTCAGGCACCTGGCGGAAAGTCTCCCCGTTAGAGTCACGGTATAGTTAAAGACGAAAGAGGGATCCGCCCCAAATTAATATTCACTATTAGGGAGTGTATGACGGAGAAAGTCTCACAATGGTTTTGGCTAGATGTTCAGATATTTTTGATCACATAGTATATACTGACGAACCAAAACAAATGGACTAAGGTACAATTATGGGAGGACTTGGTTGTAAAAACTAAATTGATGTCAATAATTTTATTTAATTATAAAAATTAAAATAAGGAAGTTTTTAATAATGATTAAAAAAAAACAATAATAAATGGAGAAGTGAAAAAAAGGGGGAGATAAATAATAGACAGGCATTAGAAATATTATTAATTATGCTACACTACTATTAATTATACTACACTATAAGTTTCTCCGTTTAGTTACTTTCATTTGATAAGTTAGGAAAAGGCGAGTCTAATATTATAGGGTTTAAAAATATTAATTATATATTGTGTTTTGGAGGTATATATATTGCAATGAGTAATATTTTACAGTTTTGGTATAATTGTCTGTTGTAGTGAGGCGATTGCATCTGATTGGAGGGGTGATGGAAGTTTTCAAAAAGTTAACTTTATAAAAAAGTGACAAAGGTTGTGCATTGATTTTAAGAATGTTTGATTTTACTTAGTTCATGTGTAAGTATTTGACGACTATTACAATACAGAAGCGCCCTTCTAATCATAAAATAGACAGTATTAATTTTGTATGGGTTTTGTTAGTGGGCAACAAGAACAGAAATTTGTTAGTGGGCTTCCTATAGACTCTCGTGATTAAATTAAATCGTGATTAAATCGTGATAAGGACACCTATTCTATGAGAGATCAAGTTCGAAGTTTAACACTTTATCGGATATATACAATTCATTGAAAATTTTGTAATATATTGTTCATGTAATTTCTGTCAAACAGACTGACAATATTTGGAAAGAAACATTCCATTGGAAACACATTACCAGATCCTTAAATAGACAGATTTATCTTGAGTTTGTGGACAGATTGTGACATTATACAAAAGATATATTGATTGTTATAAACAGTAAGCAATAATTCATCACAGGTGATGTCAAAACTACAGAAGAGTTGTTCTCATCTATATGACTGGTGATAACAATGCTGATGAGGTCGAAGGTCATTAAAGTGAACTTAGAATTGGCATCAATTGAATACAGTTGCAATTTATTATTGAACTTAACATTCTTGTTGAATGAATTGCAATGAGTTTTTATAAATATGATTATTTTTTTAGTAAAGAACTTTCTTATATGGAATATTGTGTTAGATATATTAGTAATGGTTGAAGTTTTATTATTAATTAATTTTTGGTCTTGCTTTAGAGATGCGGTTTTTGATAAGAAGTTTCTGAGCTTTCGGAAAGACTTTCCTTGAAAGGAAATTGGAATTGCGTTGACGTAGTTTGTGATAATATTGAAATAGTAACAGGTTCCAGTTAAGTTCCTTAGTAATGATAGATTAGTATTTATTTGATCATTAAATCAGCTTTATTGTGGAAGAGATTGTTAAGATGACGTTTGCCATGGCCCCCACCCTTCTCTGCGTATGTTAGTGAATATCATCATTATTTTTTCTTTGGTATATTATATTATTAATAGCAGGTGGTACACTTCAAATAATGTTGTTTTTACTATGAATAACATTTTTAATTTGTAAAGTTTTAAGTTCCTAATTCTAAGTGGAAATCAAACAGCAGAGTAAAAATAATCAGTGCTCGGAATCTATTATTAATAAAACCAACACATGGAAATCTTTAACACATTTAATTTGGCGACAGAAATTACAACAGGCTTGCTCAAATCAAGCTTACAGATAATTCTATCTTTTACTAGAATTAAATAAACTTCAATGTCTTCAAATTAAAAGTTCTTTGCTTCTATACGGCATAACTTGCTTCTGATCAGCAACGAGGGCTTCATTCGGCAAACTAACACATTTACGTTACTCTTTGCTGAAGTTGCTGTCAATTAAATTTTTTCAATTCTCTTCTCTTCTATGACGACCTCACTAACATGCAGTTACAAAAGTTCTATAAGTTTAGAATCCCTATTTTCTACTTTAGAAACTCTACTGATAAAAGTTCGCCACTAATTTAAACTTTAAAGAATTATTTCGCTAAATTCTCTAGATCCAAAATGATTCGCAGTCTGATGTCCTGTAGCCTAACTTGCTTCTAACTTTCCCATTTAAATAACTGAAACTGTTTAAGTAAAGTTCTACTTACATTAAACCGTTGAATTTGTTTGTCGAACAGCTGTTGATATTTCAATCACCTTCGTTTAAGCCTTTTTATCCTTGCTTGTATCTGCGTATGGATACCGGGCATTGGCTTTTACTATCACAGAAGTTTCATCACGGCATTCGAATAATCTTGGGTGGATCATGTAAATCACGCTGGCGGCAATTATCGTCTTTCTACTTCGAACTTTTCTGGATAGGCTTTTCACCTTGTATTAGGCCTATCACTGCGTCGTCACAGAAGTTCCCGCTGAAACTGTATCTCCCGGGCAGAATGTATTTCTATCCCTTGTCCAATTTTCTCGACCTTGTCTTCTTGCTTCTTTCTTTGGGAAGTCGACGATCGTTCCGGTCCTTCTTACGGTAAGGATTCCCTTTTGTCTCCGACAAAAATATCTTCACTCTTCGATGAGTCAATGAACGATCCAACCTTTTCTTCGGTTCGTCAATGGTCGATCCGGCCTTTTTCTTCGGCTTAACTTTTCCGTTTGCCTCCGTATTCTGGCGAACTATGTTGGTACAGTTTCCTTCGCCTTCGACTTGCCGAAATTCGTAACGTCTGCGGGCGTCCTCGCTTTCCTTGCGAGGATGAGAATTGTATCTCACACGTCTTAGTCGGTGAGATATCGAACTGGACTGCTTCTTCCCTCACGTCTGTACTTTTCGAGGGACCGAACTGAACTGACTTCTCCCTCACGTCTTAACCCTGTGAGGGAGCGAACTGAACGGACTGCAGGCATACTGAAACAATACGTCTCCCGTGGGTTAATTCCACGCATCTTGTGCAACAGTCCAACTAACACTTAATTAAGCTCGTGAATAACTTAACCCATACGTGCGATAACAATATGTAGACCGCGTTACCTAAGCATGAAAAAATGCTGAACTTCGGAACTAACTCAATTTAACTAAATGGGAAAATTAAATTGTCTTTTCACAAAAATTTAGGTTTAAATTTTAGGACTAGAAATTCAAACCAGGAATTTCTACATAATTTTATGTCTGTCTGTGTCAATATTCGTATGTCTTTTTAAATTGGCATTGATTATTTTTTCAGCAGCTGCTATAATTTTAATGATTGGGTATTTCGGGAAGAGTGGGCGTATTTGTCGATTAATTATAAAGCTTATTTTGGGTAGAACTGCAATTGATTACTGCTCTACGGTTGATAATTAAAGGTATTTATTTTGCATGAGTCGGTCAAATTTTTTAAAATAATTATTACTATTTCCAACATCACACTAAATTTAAATGTAAAAAAACTACATTTAATACTAAAAAGCAAATTTTCAAAAAGATTACGTCTTTTCTTTTTCAAGCCTAAAATAAGTTCCAAAAGAAAATGGGAACTTTACATAATTATTACTATTGACAGATAAATTATTATTGAGGCTATTATATGCAAAAGTAGTATATCTTAATAATATTCGGTGCTAGTTGTTATTAGGTTTATTAACTATTGCTGTTTTTTCTAATTTTGTTAAAATTGCGTGGTTGTTATTTATGGCTTGAGTAAAGAGAATTTTGCTGATATTAAGTTTTGCAATTATTAATTTTGAGATTGAAAGGAAAACTTAGGAAGCACTAATGTGATCTATACATGCTTAAGAAAGGGTTATTTGAAATTAGTTTAGCATAATTTTTTGTGTAATTTACTAAAATAATTGACAAGGGTAGTAGTTGTCTAAGATAATTTTTACGTAACAGGAAAGTATGGTATGAATGATACACTTGAATGATAATGTTTAACTTGCAATAAAACATTAGAATCATGAAATATAAAATTATTTGTATCTTAAATGAAAAGGAAGTCATGAAGTGAAAAAAGGGGTTAGAAAAACCAACGTTTCAGGCATCTGCTGATACCCATTATCAAGGTAAGTGTCAGTGGGGGGGGGGGGGAGAATACAAACTTAGGCAAGGATTCTTTCGTGATAGTATTTATGGTGAGAAGTGAAATATCACCAATTAGTGATACAGAATTATTTCAATAAGGTTAAATGTATCAGCGTGTTTATAATAGACAAAGTGTAGCTTAAGTAAAAATCATGTGCCTGTAAAAACAAGTTTGTTTCTTTTTATAGAGCCTCAAACTTCATACACTTTATTATGTTTGTCCTGAGTTTCTTTGTTGGTAAACAGATACACTACAAAAATTTCTCTTTATTATCTATGCGCAAAAAATAATGAATTTGTTCTACTACAGATATATATTTATTTGCTTTCTGATTTCTTTGTATGTTTCAGAACTTAATGCTGCATTCTGTGGAAACAAAATTGTTGAAGAAGGAGAAGAATGTGATTGTGGGTTTGATGATAAAGAATGTGAAGAAAAATGTTGTTTTCCTAAAACGTCTGCATCACCATGCAAATTAAAGCCAAATGTAAAATGCAGGTATACCGTTTTTATTTTCATGATAACTTCAAAACTAAATCAGGAAATAAAATTTATCATTTTTGTTTTATCAGAAAAGCATTAAAGAATAATCTATTTTTTTTTTAGTCGCGTTTTAACTTTTACAGATAATTATCGATCCTTGTATGTCATGATATCTACTTAAGATTAATTAATTTTTTCAACATTAACTTAAACCGAAATATCAATTTTTAAATTTCATCTTACTTACATAATTAATTTTAGTTAGCAAAAGATTGATGTTTCAATGCATCTTAAACTTCATGAAAGAAACTTATTTTCTTACTATTTTGTAGTTTTTGGTTGTTATTAACATATCGTTTTCTCTATTTAGCCCAAGTCAGGGTCCTTGCTGTACAGCTGAATGTGAATTTAAATCTAAAACAAAGTGTCGAGCAGAATCAGACTGTAGAGAAGAAAATTATTGCAAATATCCTTTCAATAAGCAATAAAATAATTAAGAGTTAAGCAGTTTTTTTCCTTTAAGTGATATACATATTACTGCATTTCAATAATGAATCGTAGATCATTATATTGTAGTAATGAAATTGAATTAAAATCAAAACCTAGTACATTCTTCTAGTTAAAAACTTAACTAGAAGCTTTTTCTTTCTGAAAGATCATTTGATTTTAAACTATTTACTTAGGGAGTCTTGAGAAATTTGTCTCATTATTAAATAGCAATTAATGTAAATATTAATAAAAATAGCTTATTTGTTTTAGTTTTGATATGTTTTGATATTTGTTTTTGAATGTTTTGAAAATTTTCTTTAATTCTGTGATACCGGTGTAGCTGCCATTTGTCCAATTTCGACCCCTAAGCCTAATTCAACAGAATGTAACAGCAAAACACGAGTGTGTGTGGATGGAGTAAGTATTTTTATAAATTGAGTATATTTTTTTTCTTTTTTTTGCTTTAAGATATAAACTAATCCATCTGTGCAGGTATATATAAAAAGTTTGTTGTCTCTGATAGAGAGACAACAAACTTTTTATTCAAAATTCATCATGAAGTTAAACTGTGTTCTGATGGGTGGATTTTCATAATTTCATATAAATATTCATAAAATAACCGGAAATAAGCATAACAATATTTAAATATGTAAGCTCATAAAAAATTTATAAAATGAAAAATTCATCAAAAAAAAGTTTTCGAATTTAATTGAAACTTTTTAATATAATAACCTTCAAACTGGAGCTAAATTAAAAAAATTCCAATGAACTATGTCAGAAATTGGTTTTTCAAACAATGGAAAATAATAATTCTGTCATTCCATTACTTTCAAATGCTTATTAATATCCTTTCATTGGGCTTCTCAATGAATTTTTGCATTCGTCAACAGATATTCTCACTTCGTCATTTCCATTGTCTTCCTTTTTTTTTCGTTCATCTCTTCAATACATAGACTGAACGAATGAGTAACTGATATACTTGAGTTTTGGAATTCTATACAGAGTGATAAGATGCTCTTCGTTCTTTTCGCAATTCTCGAGTAAGAGTTTCTTGTACTGTAATTTTTCATCGGATTCTATGTAGAATTCATCCTCAAATAAAAGATAGTAGGATGTATGAATTTCTTATAATATAAAGTTATAATGATCCATAATCTAAAGTTAATATTCAAAGCATGCGTTTTTTTAAAAATATCTGCCTTTAGAAAACCTTGCCTCACATTTCTGGAAAACGTTTTCGACTAGATTAGATTAAGACTGTGGTGATTGTGAGTGGCAAGGAAGGCAAGCATCGCGATCTTAGATACTACACCAACAGAAAGAAGGACAGACGATGAAAATGATGGAAGTAGAGCAGGGAAAATGGTTGACTTGGTTCTGGAAAAACTTCAGATGATTCGTGGCTTATAAGAACCAGAAGAGCCGGAAGAGGAGTGATAATAGGCTTGCCTTGAAGCGATGAACTTGGTGTGTAGATAGAACGTGGCATTTAGATATGATTCCAGGGTTTCATGGATCCCGATGTATTTCAGGATCCATCCTCCTCACCATTACACTTTTCACTAATAACTTGTACTGTTGACACCAAACACGATGTGTTCTTGGACTCATGTTGTTTCTCCAAATTCTCAGGTTTCCATTAGCGTATTGCAAAAGGAATTCGTTAGACCAGGCAACTTTTCTCCAATCATCAACGGTCTATTGTTGATTTTCTCGTGCTTTCTGCGTTCCCAGATGATGTTCCATATACTACGGTTGAATTCTGGTGATCTTCCTCTTCATCCACATTGGGTTTTTTTTTTCCTCCAATCACTGGAAGGTTTTTTTTTTATTTTGTTTTTTTATATTATTATAATTATTTTCGTTCTTGCTGGCAAATAATAGCCATAGCTGAAAAAGATGGAACAATAACCAGGAATACAAAGAAAATAGTAAGAAGAGTACAAGAATTTTACTCGGAATTATACAAAGATGATAAGAAAATAATCTGGACTCAGAAGGATTCGGACTATAAAGAAGAAGTACCAATGATCACAATATCAGAAATCAAACAGCTCTAAGAGATATGAAAAATGGAAAAAGTCCCTGAGAGGACCAAATAGAAATAGAAACAATAAAAATGGGAGGAGATATACTAATGGAAATTCTGGCCTCTCTATACAATCTATGTTTGAGAGAACGAAGAATCCCAGAGAATTGGAATAATGCCAAACTAATACTGATCTTCAAGAAAGGACAAAAGGAAGAAATAAAAAATTACAGACCAATAAGTCTACTTTCCAACTTACACGAGATTTTTACCAAAATAATTACCATCAGACTCACCCCCACATTAGACAATGGCCAACCAATAGAACAAGCGGGATTCCGGAAAGGATACAGTACAATAGACCATATACATACACTAAGACAAATTATAGAAAAACGAACGGAATTCCAAAGACCTCTCTGCTTGGCTTTTATTGACTTTGAAAAAGCCTTTGATTCCATCAAGACCGAGGCAATAGTGGAATGCTTGTCCAAACTAGAAATAGAGAGAACATCCGAAAAACCACGAACACCTGAAATATTACATGCTGGAACTTATTATAGATTACCTAATAATGTCACTGATATTTCACTGTAGGCTTAATTTTTATAATTTTTCTATATAATATTTATTTTTGTATCTTTGAATTTTGAACATCCTTTGATCTTTTTTGGAAAGTCTTCCTCAAAAGCATTATCAGAAATAAAAACCACGAATGAAAGCTCATAAAACATGAATACAAGCAATAAATATATCAAAACTAAACCCAAATATAAAATAAAAGATTTCAATACTGCAATTATTCTTGTGTAAACTTATTAACTCAAATCAATCTTTTTCTTTACATTTTAGGAATGTACAGGATCGATATGTCTGAAATATCATATGGAAGAATGTTTCCTTACTAAAGAGGGAGGAGCAACACGTGAACAAATGTGTCAACTCGCTTGTCAATCTCCAGGTAAAGCAGTTTTTATATTAAACCATAATATAGTTACTGAATATCAGAATATCTTTCCCTAAAATATTAATTTAATTATAATAGTTCAATATATTTAAAATAATTATTAAATACTTTTTATATTATTAATAATACAATAATGTTAATAATTGATTAGAATTATTAATGGAATTAATAATTAGAAAGATTAGAATTATTAATAGAATGATAATTTTTAATAATGATAATTATCAAATCATAATGAATAATAATGATAATGATAATTAGTAATGGAATGACTAAAAGATCAGAATTATTAATGATATCTTTCATTCAAAAAACTGGAATTATTAATGAAATGATGTTTTTTTTCGACTAAACTTCTTATCTTTGAAGTGTTAAATTAGGAAAAAGAATAAAAAATTAAGAAATTAAAAATTAAAAACTACGATTGATTAAATTCACTGTTCTTTATTTCGTTTTTAATTAAATAAATATTACTAAAAATATTAAAAATAATATAATAATAATAATATTACTATTAAATAATTCACTAGTTTATTCAGATGTAATTTCTATAAAAATTAACCTAATACAGCAAAATGTGATATTACTTTAAGCCTCGACCTCCTTGAGCCAATTAATAATATTAAAGTTTAAATTAAAGAGTAAAGTTGAGCCAATTAATATTAAAGAAAGAAATAAACTCTACTTAACACAAAAAAATTCACAAGAGAATACCAGGTCTAAACTTTTTCAAACAACATTTTCCAAAAAAAAATCTTATGCGGACTAATCCTCTCTACTCTCCAGATCGTTGTAAATAGATTGACAATTCCATCTTCTTACAGTAAATTCTATTGTATCTTTAATGGATATCTTTTCAAATCACAATTCTCTACTGAAGACTGAGATTGTATTCTTTGAACATCAAATATTGTTGAAAAATTTAAAAAATTCACCAATATTTTTTCTAAAACCCTTTAATAAATACTGCACATAAAGAAACCTATTTCACTGATTAGGGGGGGATGAAAATCCTATGTATCTGTTAATAAAATAAAAAAATAAATAAAATCTTGATCATAAACCTCAGTAGGTCCGATAGCCAAACGGTAAAGCTCTTCACTGCGGGCTCGAGAAGCCTGGTTCAATCCAGGCAGAGATCAGATTTTTTTTTCCACTCTGAACTTCTCTCTAGACGGGATAAACTTCACCCATCACTGAAGGATTTTTTGAGATATTAAATTATTATAAAAATAATTTAATTAGTTTTAGTTATAAATTATCGTGAGAGCTTGAAAAGAAATTTATTTTTATTTTTTTTCTCTCCTGAAAATTCAATTACATAATTTGAATATGTAAATGAGATTAAGTACGTATTGAGACGGCACGAGATATAAGATGCCTCACAGCCTCATTCTCGGACAACTACGAGTACAAATGACTAGCGACATAGAGGCTAGAAACACAAACTAGTGTGGAAAGACAGAACACTAGATGCCCTAGAGTCGAAAAGCACGAGCCCGAAGGAGAGAACCTATGAGCTTCAATAGTCTAGACGTCCCATGGAAATAGAACGACTCCTAAAGAGCAACCCTGAGATTAATCTAGAAGGAAGCAGACGAAACTAGAACCTAACTGGGTAGAAAGAAGAATGAGAGCTCAAACTCTAATAATGGCAACCAGAAGAAATAGCAATTAAGAACTAGAACTAAATATTATCCGAAGTTGAAAGGAAAGGAATTATCCGAGAGAATTATTTCACAAGAAGAGAAAAGCCTTCGAACCAACCGAAGTAAAAGCGCCGTCAGTATTTGAAGCTTTGCCACCGATAGCAGACGATAAGTGCCAGTGCATTCTGGGAGTATCAAGTGGAGAAGAAATCATCTGACGAGATGAGACGCGCCATATTCGAATTGAATCAACTCGAGGCAGGTTCCGGATTCAGCGATGATCCGAATAGATGGGAACTGAAGGAAGAATTCCGACCGAACGAATTCAACTAGGAAGGTGACACCCAGGTGAAAAGCCGTTAGAATACAGCGAACTGTAAGTTATAATTTTCTTATTCCATTTTGGAGGGAATACGTGTAGCGCACATGGACCAGAATTATTACCGAGAAAAGCTGATTCAACGTAGAACTTTATTAATGAGAATAAAGCTAATATTATTTCATACAGGTGTTTAAATATAAAAGCCATTAATTATAGAGAGCTGAAATATATTTAGTAAACTTTATTATTGAGGATAAAGTTAATATTTCACATAGGTGTTATTAGTAAAAGCCATTTAAATATAGTAAGTGGAATAATTCACTCAAGTAAAAGAAATTACCCGTCACTTATATTGAGAATAATTCACACAGGTGAATAGATTAAAAGTCATTATCATTCATGCGCTTTAGAATTCACACAGGTGAAAAAGAAAAGCCAGTGAAACGTTATTTCAAATATTGATAGAAGGGAACGAACTCTCGAGTTTTCTGAAACGGAAAAATTATAAATAGTGAGATATTATTTAATTGAGATAGAGAGGCTCAGCATTAATTCTTATAATATTAGGAAGCGTGCACTATTAATAATTAGTATTAAAGAGAAATTAATTGAGGAATTAATTCCAAGTCAATCACAGAGTTTGTGATGTATGATATAGTTTATGTGATATCAAGGTGATATCGGAACTATTAATGAGTTTTAGAACTATTGATTATTCATTGTATGATTAATGAACAGTGTACAGAACTTTGAAGACGACAATTTTAGAGGAACTGAAATTTGAAAAATGTATATAAGCCTTATTAAGTTTTAAATGTCCACTCAAATAAATCTTTTTAAGATTTTAATTTGCCCCTTGCTACTGTTTCTCTTTACTTTGGTATATCAAGTATACGTTCTGCACAAATACCGCAGGAGATTTCTTTCCCAATAGTTAATGGCGGGGAAGGCAGAAAGGCGCAGTTGGAATCACCACCCGATCTTAACGTTTTCCGTTAGTCACAGAACGCCTGGAACCTTATCTTCCTTGGCCCAATTCCCACATAGGCTTGCAGCGAGATACTTAAAAAAAAACCTCTTATTAAGTTTCTAAAATTGTTTTCATTAAAAATAACAAAGATAATTATTGAATTTTTTAGAGAACAATAATTTCTGATGATATCAGAATCAAATGACTCAAGAGGAATTAGTTTATTTATTTGGGCATCTGAATCTTATGTTGAAACTTACTAGTTCTTATAAAAATACGAGAAAAACGTCGAAGCAACAGTCTCAGATTAATTTCGCATGTAAATTATTTTCCAAGAATTTCCGATATATTCTGTTGTATGGGTTAAAATCTCACCTTGGACAATTTCTGACAATTACATCCAATTGAATTATTACAGATAATAACTTTAACAGCATTTATTCTAAGTCTATAATAGAGCATTATTCACGCCTGCTCTGATTACCAACTAAATTTAAATTTGAGCTACATACATCATCATTCGGTGTCTAATCTCTGCAAAATACACTCATTACCAAAAAAAAACGACGCAACTAGAAGGAGTTGTCCGATTGTAATGAAATTTCGTATGCAAAGACATTGGGACCGCCCATGCAAATGACTAAACTTTGGTGTCCAATGAATGAAGAGCAAGAGCTACAGCGCATCGGAACTGCGCACTCAGCATGTGTATATAAGAAGCGATTCTCAATCTGATGGTCAAAATTTCTGTTGCATTCAGAGTTAGGATACCTTTCAACGACCGAAAAAATGCCTCGCCGCAGGATTCGAGCTCATTACGTGCAACTGTCAGAGTTTGAAAGAGGTCGTATCATTGGATTGAAAGAGGCAGATTGGGCAAATCGGAGAATCGCTCGTCATATGGGTCGAAGTGATGCGGCGATTATAAGATGCTGGCAGGAATGGGTGGACAATGGCAGATTTCAGCGTCTTGAAGGTAGCGGTCGACCTAGGGCCACGCAGAGCGGGAGGATAGAGTGATTGTCAGATCAGCTCTCACAGCGCCTGAATCATCGTTATCAACCATCAGACGTGTGACCCGCCCACGAGTGTCCACCATGACCATTCACAGACGGCTGAGAGAGCGACATCTACGCTCGTACCGACCGCTACGCCACCCACGTCTGCACACCGTCGGGCCAGATTACACTGGTGCTTGGCTCGATCCGGTTGGAATTATGCTGACTGGGGACGAATCCCGCTTCCAACTGTGTCTTAACGATCGTCGCAGACGTGTCTGGAGACGTCCAGGGCAGTGTGCCGATCCTCCTTTCACTATTACACGCCACACAGGCCCTCAACCAATAGTTATGGTCTGGGGTGCCATTTCCCTTGATAGCCGCACACTTACAGCACAGCGGTACGTCGACTACATTCTGAGACCTGTTTTGCTACCCTTCCTTTTGCAGTACCCTGGCCTTATTTTTCAGCAAGATAATGCCAGACCACATACGGCACGTGTTACTATGACCTGTCTTGCAGCTTGTGAAACACTTCCTTGGCCAGCCAGATCCCCAGATCTCTCTCCAATCGAGCATGTCTGGGATATGCTGGGAAGGCGACTGCATCCACCAGGGAATGTGGATGACCTAACCCGACAATTGGAGCAAATTTGGCAAGAAATACCACAGGAGACCATCAGGGAGCTTTATCACTCTATGCCACGTCGTGTGGCAGTTTGCATTCAGGGTAGAGGTGGGTCAACACCTTATTGAGCTCGTTACTTTGTAACTCTGTAACTCTGAAATAAATCATTCAATTTGTCTGAAATTTTAATAATTTTCTATTTTGTACATTATCTTCCTCTCCACCAATTTTTGTCTCCATCGGACAATTCTTTCTGGTTCGTCGTTTTTTTTTGTTAATGAGTGTATAACAAAATTACCAATATGTTAAAATTTATATATCAGTAAAAACTAAATGTTATATTATTATTATTATTATTATATTTGTATGTTTCAAACCTTGGGTTTCCCCAGCAAAAACAATATGGCGGGTCAAGGACCAAAGCACATACTGCCAAGTGTAAAGATGTGTGCAAGAATGATTAATAATAATAATAATAATAATAATTATTATTATTATTATTATTATTGTTAGTAATTTTAATTTTTGAAAGTTTAAAATTAAAATAAAAT
>JAFIDM010003189.1:29281481-29298354 GCA_023159025.1 Thereuonema tuberculata | reverse complement strand
ATCAAAGAAGAACTCCTTAATGATGATATTGTGTTTGATAGATAGGAGTTTCTGGTATCTCGGTACTGATGTTCTTAATGACACCTTTTAAAATGAGAAACCAAGCACTTCCGTTGAAGTAGAACTGGAATATTCTTCTGATGAACCAAGCAAACAGCAACAGTCTGTCTATGTATCATCTTCACTGAAACTTGAACATCCTACAACTGATAACAAAGGGAGGAGTTTTCTGTCTTATTTTATTTTATGGCAATCTGGAAGGTCAAAAGCGAAGGATTCTGAAAAGTCTCAAATACAACCATCACTGCAAAAGACAGCTTCTGATCTCATAAACACTAAAAATAAGTATTACTTCTCATCTTCTTATGTGAGGATGGCAGATATCATCCAAAAAATGTCTTCCGGTACTTCAAGGAAGAAGAAAGTTCTGCATCCACAATCCATGACAAGAGCATGTCAGTGTGGGCATCAAGCAATCTATGGATCTAGATAATAGACTGAATTTTAAAGCAACGGAACGTTGGGTCTCAAAGTTGAAAGCTACAGCATCGGTTTTCAAATAATCACATATAACGTTGGAAGAAGCTACTTCAAGAAGGAGCCATGTTTTAAGACACTTTTCAAGCCAAGATCGAGTGATGCTGGATGGAGATTTCTCAATTCTTCAATGCTGATCAAAGGAAGTTAGGAAAGCAAGTCCATGCTCACCGCATTTTGAGATCCAAAGATGTGAAATAAGTGTACAATGTTGTTGATCAATTTCTGCAACAGAAATTTCATAAATGATCAGTCATGTATCTCTCTTGACGGAGACTTCTTGTCCCCAATGTACGTTCTAGTGGCAAAAGTCAAAGGTGAGTTTCCCCTGAGTATGTAATAATATTTTCTTCTAATACTTCCAAGCATTAAGACTCGCAAGGAAACCGAAAACATGAATAAAAGAAACTTGACGGCGTTTTACGGCGAAGTTTTGTGGATAAGTCTGGCTTATCTGGCGAAGTCGAAGAATGCTGTAATTTAAATTTTTGCTCAATTTTCTGCAAGAAAATATATTACTAGGAGCGGACTTCAAAATTGAGTTAATTCGATCTGGTTGCCCAAGCATGATGTAGCCTCTCATGTGTACTTTTAGAACTTTTAAAAACTTTGTGAGTGTATTGACAGAGCTTATCTTATCAGACAGAGAATTCAACATCTTGTCAAGTTACAATTTTTTGTAACTTCATGCCTTAACTCATTACCAGTTCATGACTGCAATATTCAAGAGCTTGATTAAGTTCTCTTTCTTCAAATGCTATTACCTATATTTAAAGCCAGTAAAAGGTTCAGCCTTTCACTGGTTCTGGTTTATTTACTTTGAAAACTTTATAGGAGATCGTTGTTCAATATGTGCTTACCGGTTAGATGTCTTCAGATGTATGCGTTAAACAGTGTCTGAAAGCACTGCCTCATCATAGAATTATATTTAAGCTATTTATAAGCTAAATGATGCATATGTGTGTTTGAATTTTTCCCAGAAAAAAAAGATTTTGCACAAGAACATGTTATTTTTTTTTGCAATTTACCACTATCACCTATGTCTTTCGGAAGCCTTCTATCTTTTGAACCTCTTGCCATGGACAGCCTTTTTTAACTATCTCTAAATTATGTCTTTGAATTGCATTAGGCAATAAACTTCCTGGGTCTTCATTCTTTGGAAGGTACTCTTTAGAGATGAAAACTTGATAATTTATTATGGGAATAGGGAAAGCAAATGTAAATTATTGATGAATAGAAAAACTTTTTCAAAATCATCTTCGAAAATAAATTTATCTTTCAAAACAATTTAAGGAACTAAAGAATTCTATGAATAACATTTATCTGATAGTGTATCTTGCAGCATATTTTTCAGTTTTTTTATAAGTTTAATTATTACTAAAAAATTGGAAAATTATTGAAAGTAGCTTTCATTTTCAGAAATTAAAATTAAATTTTAAAGACGACTAATGATAATTTAGTTGATTTTATGATTATAATTACTTTAAATTGGAAATACATATCTGTTGAAGTTTGGAATTAAAAATTAAATAATAAATATTCATTAAAAGATAAAAGACACATCATTGAAAAACTTAGGACAAAGTTAAAAAGATCATCGATTTCACTAACAATGCACAACTTCTTCAGATGAATATTGACTAGAAAGGCTTCTTCTAAATAGGAAATACAAAAGGCTCCAACCAATCTTCAGGCACCATGCAAATGTGGTAAACTTCGTTGCATCTGCTGCCGTTGGAGAGGAAAAGACCATATGAAGAGATGGGTAGATCCAAGATAATTACTACCAACCCACTGGAAAAAGTAGGCGAGCTAACTGTTATGGAAAAAGGACAACATATAACCCACACCAAAGAAAAGGGAGAGGAAAAACTATTGGAGTAAATGTAGGATACTGGGGTTTGGGGGAAAAATAAACCAAACACACAAATGCACCAGCTCATTATTCTATAAAACCATACTGAGTTGTGGTCTTATATGGAAATTTTACTATTGTAAGCATTGCTAGCCATCAGAATATGCAGTGACTCAACACATCGCTTATGGTAAGTACTATAGCCTGTAACATATAGAAGACAAATGGGGACCACTATCTACAGAGCAGATTTCGGGTCCCCAGCGGACACAACACACAGAAGAAGACGAAAGAAACAACCATGCCACGACCGGGATTCGAACCCAGGTGCTGGCGCATTGGACGCCACGGCTGGCCGCCGCCGAGACCGCACGACCACGCCAGCACAGCTAAATCAACTCTGGCAAGAATCTTCGGATTTTGGAGTTCCAACGTGTGGCCTGTAGGCTGGACATGGGATGCCCTATTGTAACTTTAGTCACCATTTCGGACAGCTTTAGCATGTTCTTTTATGGGGGTCTATAGGGCCCTACTAGTTTCTCCAATGTACAGACAGTTATGCTCTTTACACTGAACAGCATAAACAATATTAGAGTTATTACTAGCACTACTTACAAGCTGGGTTTAAAGCGATTAAGGATAGGATTATTAGTCTTAGCTGCTGCTTTTATGTCCAAATCTTTTAAAATTCTAGATAAAGCTGGAAAAATGTATTGATGGTATGGGATCACAATATATTCTTAAGTTTGGTCCTGAGACTTTATACTATATAGGTCTTTTTTTTTTAAGGATTTCCCACTCCGGGATGAGATATTATCTCGATATTTCAGCTCGGTGCCTCGGGCCTTCTTCGGGAGATATATAAATATCAATTACATCAAGGTGAGCGCAGAATTAAAACTTCCGTTGTTAGTTTCTCGGATAAATTTCTCATGTTGTTTATTCCGAGCGACTGGTGGCCGCACTGGGACAGGGAGAATGGGTAAGAGGGGACAGCGAAGAAAAAGAAGAGTCCTTGGGGACGATTTCTTAATTTGCGAGAGGGGGGTAAGGGGAAAAGTGGCGAACTCAATTGGTCCCATTGAATTTAAAAGCATCATTATATTGAAAGAAAGCAAGAGCAACAGAGGAGAAGAATTTAAAAAATAAAATAAAATAAAAAAATTAATATGTATATAACTATAAATAAATGAATAAGTGGAAATAATTGATTGTTAGAAGTGGGAAGATTGGTAAGAGAAAATTAGTAATAATATTTATAACAGTAATAATAATAATAATAATTAACATGATTATTTATATAAATTATAGATACTTTCTATAAATTATTTATGTAAGAATAAAAAAGCTGGATTAAAATTTATCATGGATTGGAGGTGAGATCAGAGGGGGATAGATTGAAATGTGACATGAGAGAAAAAAGGCAAAAGGAAGAAATAAAAATAACTGATATTCATGGAATAGTGGTGAAGCCATAGGAAAAAAAAAGATTAAGCTATGACAAGAAAGGAAAGTAAAGAAGAGGGATATAGGGATGAAGTTAATTGAATAAATAAATAAGAAAGTATGCAAAGGAGAAGGTTAGATGAGAAAATAAGAAAAAATAAAAAAATGAATAAAATAAAAATAAAATAATAATAGTAATAATTAACATGAATATATAAATAAAGAATAAAAAAGTCGGATTAAAACTTATCATGGATTGGTAGTGAAATCAGAGGGGAATAGATTTAATTCTGACATGAGAGATAAAAAATGCCTATGGAAGAAATAAAATTGACTAATATTCATAGAATGGTGGTGAAACCATAGCATAGGGAAAAAAAGAAGATTGAAGTACATGAAAGGAAAGTAAAGAAGAGGAATGTAGGGATGAAGTTAATTGAGTAAATAAATAAGAAACTGTAGAAAGAAAAAGGTTGGATGAGAAAGTAAAAAAAAAATACAATAAAAAATAGATAAAGGGAGAAAAAAAAATTAGGGTGGTGGGAATGGAATAGAGTTCATTGGGCTCCAGGATTGGGTGCCAGAGTTGGTTAAGAAGACCTTTGTGGCTGTTGAGTGTTCGGGATTTTCAGAATCCAGTGTGTCTCGAAGGTGACATTCTGGAAGAAATTATTCATGGGTTGAATGACTTTTGCAGCACTCTATGATGAGATGTGTCGTGTTTCAGTGGTGGTTTCTATTTTTTATTGTATTTTTTTATTTTATTTTTATTGTATTTTTTGCCAATATTCATCTGAAGTTGCGCATTGTCAGTGAAATCGATGATCTTTTTAACTTTATCCAAAGTTTTTTAATTATATGTGTTGCTATATTTTATCTTTTAACGAAGGTTTTTACACAAGTTAAAAATCTTGTTCATGTTTAAATAATAAAAAACATGACGGAATCAAATAACTTCAAATGCATCATTTCATTTACCTAACAAAGATATTAATTTCACTATCTTCCATTCTGCATGATATGAACAATTACAAGCGGGAGTTCCTACAGTAAATATTGAAGAATTCTTTAATTCCATGGAAGAATTTTCCACAAACGCATAAGAAATAATCACACAATTTGTACTAAACTCTTTGGAGATATTTTGTGGTACAAAGTCTATGTCTGTTCTGTTGTTATCAGATTTTCCATTGACGTCAATCATACAAATATCCGAAACATTAGGAGAACTTTTACAAATACATTTTTCATTTGTTGCCGTCAAATCTGTGACAGAAAATTTCATTGATGATTGACTAAAACTTCCTAGGTGATAAAAAAAAATATTGACTTAATTGTTGATTCAAGCAAACATAAATAGGGTAAAGTGACCAAATGTCGGCCGGTGCCCAAATGTTGGCCGCCAAATGTTTTTTGTATTTTAAGAAACACGTAGTGGTCTAGCTGTGTTTATTTTCGTTTTACACGATTTTTACATCTTTGGACTACCATCCTATCTTAGTTTCAATTCTCATCTCCAGATGTCGCCATTTACTTTAAGCTCTCATCGAAGACATGAGATTGATTGTTGCGGGAAACGATTGTTTTGGCGAGATTCTTCAGATTGCAAAGTTGAGAATTCATTTTCTCCAAGCCAAAGCAATACTTAGTTTTCATGTTTTTGTATGATTTTGATATTAGCAAACACTCAGCTGATATTTTAACGTTATTTCCTAAGTAATTGGTATTTATTGCCTTAAAGTGCTTCAGTATTTACATTTTATTTTCCTATTTCAAGTTGCCCTAATGTCGGCCATGGATGGCCCAAATGTAGGCCATTATTTATTTGTTAGCGTGTAGCTTAGCCTACTTAACAGTTTAGTAAAAAAATATAAACACCTATCTTATTATTATTAAATTATTACTTATTAAAGACTAGTGGCAACCTGTGAAATATTCACGGAAGTAAAACAGATTCCACATTTTTGAAATACGTGACATTTTTCAAAAACCCAAGATTGAAAACAATGTTCTAAGCTTATTTTTTGAAAGCCATGATTTCCATAACAGCCAAAATTTGACTGATGACTAAGCAATAAAACAACATATGTATTTTGATCATGGTACTTCTTGCAAGCATGTAATTATCTATATTTAGAGGTTAGTTTCGAAATATCGTTGAAAAGTCAATAAGTTGTGTGAGTCATTATAGCGTCATTATGAGTTAACCTCCTGCCCTAAAATAATGTCGATCCACATAAAGAATAGCGCTATTGGGATGACACGGAAATGTTGGTGGCGCCCCCTTGTATTTTGTTTCTTGCTTAAAAACTGTGTCTATAGCGCTATTGGGATGACACATAAACACACTGACCGACCAACATCCGTACGTACAGTTTTTGCCTATTAGTAGCATGATTAGGCCTATACTTCTTTTCGAATATAAGAATATACGTAGGCTGAAAAGAAATTAATTTTATAAAAAAAAAATAATGTGATATATTTAAATAGAGGATAGTATCCGAGGTTTACATTTCTATCAACGCCTAGCTTAGATCTCACGACATAACTAGGAAATCTCTAGTTTTTCTCCGAATTCACAGAGGCATAGCCATAAAATAGTTTTTAAAAGAAAGGGAAATATTAGTATTAATGTCCTTTTAACTGCCAAGCAAATTATGGGATGGAGAAGGACAATTTGGCTAGAAAATGCATAGAAAAATCTTTTCATCTATTATTGCAATATTTCCACTGTAGGCTAGGCTATTGCACATTAAAACGATCAGAGCAAAGAATTGTATTATTAAACATATTAAGTTTTATAAATTCCAGAAAACACTTTCCTACCATGGATGAAATAAGGTTACAATAAATACAATAAATTACTTACAATAAACATTTTATATTAACATCAGATGTGATATATGAAATGAAACTGAAAGCTGCAAAAGAAAAGGAAGAGCTACAAATAAATAAAAGAGAAAATAGGCTTAAAGCAGCTGCTTTGAAGAAAGAGAAAGCTGAACAACTAAAAAAAGAGAAAGCGAAAAACAGCAACAGAAACAAGAGTTGAAGAAGAAGAAAGAAAACTCCCAAAATCTAACAAGGAGAAGAAAATAAACATTTTCATAATATTTTTTACATAAATTTGTACTATAAATGTTAAAATGAGATTTTTTTTAAATAAATTCCTGTGAACAGCAATGTTTAACTGATGCATATTTTTAACTGGCCAACATTTGGTCATCCCCTGGCCGACTTTAAGGCACCCTGGCCGACTTTAAGCACCCTGGCCGACATTTGGTCACATTGTAAGGTTATAGTAATTAATGCGTAGTTAACTTAATAATAGGGTATTTTTCGTAATGCCATATTTCTTTATTTCATTAAAATTACAATAAATCTAAAAATTTGTTCCAATCATATAAACTAAGTCATCCGATCTTTTATTTTCTGGTTATTTGTAGTATGTGGCCGACATTTGGTCACTTTACCCTAATTCAGTAAAATATGAATACATTCAAAATTGAAAATGAATATATTTAAAATTAAATAATATAAAAATCATAATGTTAGAGACAGAAATTGTAAGTAATTTTCTCCTCTTTATTTTACTACAGGACCACTTTTTGCGTAAATAGCTTGCTTTGCAAGCTGAAAACGTCTAAAAAACATTAATTTTAATGGTTTTTTTGATGATTTCTCAAATTTGTGGGGACAATTTTTGTTGGACAACTTCAGATTCCGTGTTCAGCACCCCAAAAAATATAAAGTAAACCACTAAAAACAATTACAACAAATTTTTCCATTTCGAGCCCTTTTGGGGCACCATTTGACTGGACTACCTGGCGTGCTGGTGAGGTAGGTTTTTTTTTTTTTTTTTTACTCCGCGGATCTTTTCGTGCAAATTAAAACAAAAAGAAAAGATTTCATTTTTAAATGAATAGATCAACTTGAACTACAGTTTAGGTTACAATTTAGGTTAAAGTAAGTAAAAAATGTTTGCTTTAATTAATTTTTAAAACCAATTTTTTAAATTTTTAAATTGTTAAGTGTCGAATTAGTTGGCAGTTTTTAATTCATTTTACGACACGTTAAAAGATTTTATCATAAAAAATTTTTAGGATTTTATCAAGTTTCTGAATAAATTCTCTTTTTATAGGCTACATTTAAATTTTTAAGAATAAACATACATGCAGATTATTATCATACAACATACTTTTTATACATACAAATTTTCTGGAGAAGCACCCCAACTAATTTTAGCTACGAGCCGCCACTGTCTGTGTTATATGGTATATAGACATCTATTAATTGTTTCACAAACAATCTGCTTGTTTGAATTATGAAGCTTGATAAAGGAAAGAATGGAAGCTTTCCGAAAATTTGCTATTAAATATACTTAATAAATAATATATTTTTAATGGAGTTTTTGATATTTGAATAATACAATAGAAATCAGAGTGCAAACAAAAAAATTATAACAGTAAATTTTAATTAAGTAATAAATAAGATAAACAACAATGGATGAGACCAAATTGTTCACCAAGTGATATCCTGGAACAGCTGTTTCACGCTCTTTGGCGATCATCACTGCTGGCACATGAATTTTTTCAGTAATTTTTAATTAGTGATTTTTTTCTTTTTTCTTTTTTTCTTTTGAGACACCACTGCGCTTCCGACAATCATTCCTGTTAGTCTCAGTACGGAGACCTTGTTGTTTTACTGGTGACTGCTACTGGCTGATGATCGCCAAAGAGCGGGAAAGAGCTGTTCCAGGATGCCACTTTGTAAACAATTTAGTGTCAACCATTTTATTTATTAATAATTCAATGCACATATTAGTGAGTTTTTTATTGTTAATTTTTTTCTTTTGAGGCACCACTGCGCTTCCGACGATAATAAATAAGAAGATTATGATTTTAATAGAATGATCTAATTATACAAAAACTAGTTGACCCGTGCGAATAATTCGCAACAAAAAACCACTTTTGAGAAATAATAAACAAATCCAACAGCTGTCGTGCATGTTAGTTAAACCCATTGTCAATAGATGGCGCCTTCTCCATTTTTATAAAAAGATTGACCCGTGCGAATAATTTGCATGGTATCTTGATCAGTCGCCGAATGGTAATGTGGAAATAAATAAATGAACAGATTGTCAATAGATGGCACCTTCTACATTTTTATAAAAAGGTTTTTAAAATAAAGTTTTTTAACGAAAACAGTAATTTAAACAGTTTGTTTATTTTTCGTCATTAGCGGTGAACGTAATCTTCAAAATATCTCAATCATTAATTTTGATGAAGTATTAAGTGAGATAAAAAAAAAAACACCTTTGAGAAATAATATATGAGAAGTTGGCAAATTGTTATGTTTTTTATTGTAATAAGTCGTTTATTTTTATTAAAACATAAATCTTTGTTTGTTTTTTTATCTGCTCTTATTAAATAAACGATGAAATATCTTTTTAAAGTGCATTTTTATTCCAAAAAGGATGTATTAGAAGTTACGACGCTACAGCATTATTTGAAATTTTGTTTCGCTTTCGAAAGATAAGTCGCTTCTGTTAAAGCGTGTCTACATTTTTATAAAAAGGTTTTTAAAATAAAGTTTTTTAACGAAAACATTAATTTGAAACAATTTATTTATTTTTCGTCATTAGCGGGGAACGTAATCTTTAAAATGATATCTCAATCATTGATTTTGATGAAGTCTTAAGGGAAATATGCCGTTCCGACACAAAAACACCTTTGAGAAATAATATATAAGGATAAAAAGGTAAATGTTTTGCAAATTTTGTAAAGTTTATGTTACACAAAACTAAAGGTCATAAACATCGAAATGAAATATCTTCATGCAAACGATCCAATTAAAAAAAAAACTAATAAAGTTAGATCACCGCACAGTTAGATCCAGTCTAGACAGAAATGGCGCCAAAACATTGGATCTCGTCGCTGATTGGTTCTTTGTATAAAAAAAGCAGCATCAATCATATACAGTATTCCTTCCCTTTTCTCTTATCGTCTGAACGCTACCCAATTTATTTCAGTGGCAGAAACACAAGTCAGAAAACAAAGGCCGAAAACTCACACAGAAACGTCTTCCATGTGACTTGCTTTTATCAATGTTCGCCATTGTAATTCCATGGAGCATTGACCAGATTTCGATCAACCCATTATTTTGGGGTATGAAGGTAACAGATTTAAGAGAAGTTGCAGGGAAAGTATACTTATTCTTCAAACTCCGGATGCGTACAATGATGGTTTATCAGTTACAAATGAAGTGCTCAGAACCCAGTCAGTGTAAGTCATTTTTTTTAAAATTGAAATTATTTTCTGTAAGTCGTACTCTAATGTTTATACTTTCGGTTGACAAAGTGCCCAAATCACTCCTCCAAGTGTATAGTTATGTTAGCTTTCAATAAAAAAATTATTCTTTAAAACAAACGTTGTTATTTTTTGGTACATAATTTTAAAAAACCTATTTCATTTTTTGGTTTATTGACTTACACTGATTGGCTTCTGAGCACTCCAAATGTAACTTAGCGAAATTGTCATAACTGTGTAGAAAAATAAAATTGAAATTGCAGTTTGTATTTATTGATTTTTGGTTTTAAATTTTATCTCTCCTCCGATAGCCCTTTTTCACCGCTAGGATGAGCTTCTAGTCTATGTTTAACCCTCTGCGAGGGTATTTATATTATTGTATTTATTTGCTGACTCAATGAGAAAGTTAAGCGTTTGCTTGATAAAACCGGCTAATAATTTTTATCGTTTCTTAGTTAGTTTTAATTTTTATTGTGTAGTCCAATGGTAAATATTTAATAACTATATAAATAAAAGCTAATCATAAGAAAAAAATTCTTACCTACTGAGTAGATTCCAAGTAAATTCATTATCAGCAGATACATTTTAACTGTTCTCTCATTGTATCGAATTCGAAAACATTAACATATAAAGGGGAAAAAAGTAATTATATTTTAATGAAAAACTTCATTCAAATATAAATGTGTATAATATTAATTTATACACATTTATAAAATATTTCAAATTTCTTATAACTGCTTATGAATTTGGTTTCAAAACTTTTAATCATAACTAACAAACTCTATGGAAATCATTATAACGTCAGCTTTCTGTTAAATCTGTTTAATTTGATGATCAAAGCTAAACCATTCTGCAGATGATTTGTATATTAACTTCAGGAAATAGCTTGCAATCTTCTCTTGCAGTCTCATTATATTTCTAATCAGACTTAATGTCGATAACAAATAATATAATATCTGGTTACTTACTAGGCATGATCCCTAAACTAAATAATTAAGTTTCTGATCATTATAATTTTGATCAACTTAAATAAAAAAAAAGCTTTTATAAAAGTGGCTTAGAAGTTGGTATCCATTAACAGACAAAAAACAATGAGAAGACAAACAACAATAAACAAAAAACAATTCAGAAAATAAGAAGTTATGTAAGGAAAAAATATGATTTACACTTGAAAACAATCCTATGTAAGAAAAAAGAAGAATGGCGTTAAATATTATTGAATTTGCTTACTGAAGTATGCCTATAAACAGTAAAAGTAATAATGTTTGTCTGGCATAAAATATTCTATTTATAGCAAAACATGTCAATTTCTTGGCAGCAGTACAGTTTCAGTAAATTACCGTCTTATAATATCCGTCAAATTTTCATATCTTCTCCGTATAAATTTTCTAAACGAATAACTTAGATTATTATAGGAGACACAATAAAAGAAGAAAATCTTAGGTTATGGATTACTAATTCCATGAATATTCAGCGACCTCTATTGCAAAGCATCATAACTATTTTCTACATTTCTGTAAAATTTAAAGTAGAAGAGAACAAGATTTTCGATATTTTATTTAACTCTTTGCATCTTGATGTACCTATGTGCTGCTATTATTATTATTTAGATAATTCAATATTTTATAAATACAATCTATATCCAAAAGTAGCTTCGGACAAGGAAAAGAAAATGCCCGAGTGAGAAAAGCGAAATACGGTCGCACCGTTTTTCGCTCTTTGACAATTCTCTTTACCATCAAATGGGACAAATTTGTAGCAAAGCAGATCTTCATAAAAATTCAGGAATACAAATTCCATCAACCTGATTCTTAAAATAGTGGGAAACATTTGAAATTATACCTCTAGCTTGGCTGTGCAGGCCTTACAGTAACCTGTTCATAAGACGCCGCCATATTGCTTCTGCAGCAATGAGTTCCAGGATCAACTTACTTTAGTATGCCGATTACTGATGACGTTTACATAAATTCGGAAACTTTAAAGTTGTTAGTACCAGCTGTTGCAAAGAATTTTTTGACTAATATTGATAATAGATGCTGAATGAAGATTGGAGATTACCAGAAACGTAGAGTTGTTGCTGCCAATTGCAGGTTTTTTTTATTATTATTATGCTGAGTTTGCGATATTTCCTATTTTAATTAGAAGCCAGTCCATTTAAAATTAATTAGTTAAATTTGATTCTTTTATTTAAATGGAAGAAACATAAATAGAAATTATTCTTTAAGAACCACGGAGCAAAATCAAACAACTTCATGCACCCTTTTATTTTACTTATCTTACCTTTATTAAGCAAACATTAGGTAATTTGCATTCTTTAACAGAACTGATGAATGATTGAATATTTTTCAGACAATATTTAGTCCAACATGATGAAAGAAGTGGTAATTCTTTAGTAGATAACAGGACGGAAATGTTTCTGAAAATAAACATTAATAGAGAATGCATTTTTTCTTCAGAATTTTTTAAAGATAATGGCATTCAGACACTACTAAAGGATTTGGATGCAATTTCTTTGTTAAAGCACAATTTGTATTCATTACGATTCATTTATCAAATCGATTCAATAATCAAACCAATTATTGCTGTTATGTCACCATTTTCTAGGGCAAAGCAAAAATCGCCAGAAAAGCTGAAGAAAATAATGTTATTTAAAATAATACTAAATTAATTAAAAACACCACCTATTCCCATTGGAATAGGAGTTGATTGCAGAACAACACACCGACCCCCTAAAAAAATGTAACAGTTCACTCCAAGAATGGACAAACCCAAAACTTAATTACAATAATAAAAATTATGAAAAATTAAGCCTAAACTAAATTCAGTTACTGCCTAATGCTCCGCGATGAGGCATGCAATGTAATTGTAGAAGTAATGAAACTAGAGCAGGTAATTGGTCAAGACAACGCCTATATTGTTCTGAAACTACAAAATTTACCTGGATACATTTCATTACGCTATTAAATTGGCGCCATCATTTGATTTGCCGATCTCAAGAGGCTTGAGAAAAATTTGTGAAGATGATAAAAAAATATGAAAAAAAAAATATCCCGCAGGAATTTAACGATCTAAAATTAATCTGATGAAAGAAAAAAAAATAGAAGAGAAAGAAAATCCGCAAACATACACAGGGAAATCTAATTACGATCGATTATAACTTTTAAGATTGAATCTAGTTGGGATAAATTTGCAATTTAATAGATTAAAATCTGGAATACTTTAATTTTTAGTGGAACGATCAACCATATTATCAAAGTAAGATAAATGCTCACATGCATGATATTGTAGAGAAAAGGTATATGAGATGGTACTTTAGATCAAATGAACTATACAACGCTCTTCAAATTATGGCGAATCTTTCTAAACAGAAATTTACTCAGTCTAATTCAATGATAATCGCAAATTGATAGTTTCTGATTCAAATAACCAGAATCAGAATTTTTAGTTTTGAAAATTTGGTTTTGAATTTTTCATTTAAAGTTTACTCTTTCACTAAATTCGTAAAGAAAAACAGAATCGTCCCTGATTGAGGTAGGCTTCACAAAGGTTTGGAAAGAGGATTGTTTATAGTAATCTGAAATAGTAAATACAGATCCCTTTGCGTATGTTCTTCGAAGGTTAAGTAGAGCCTCCGTTTCAAAAATCACTTACATACATTGAAAACTCAGCTCCAAATTCGAAATCGAGAAGTGGATGATTCTTCCTACTAATCACTCTAAGAGTTCAGTGATAACTGCAGGCCGGAAGAACGTTCTTTTTCAAGTTTCCGCGGACAGAGAGGTTGTGGGTTAGCCATCCAGGCTTTATTTCGGATATTCACTCCCTATACACAGACAGATCTTCCCCCCAACCTCTTCTTGGCGTAAATATTCTGCTCCCAAATACCCATAACTGTCCATTTTGCTTTGGCAACCCTTTTTCTATCTTCAAACAGACTGGCTTAAAATGGCGGTGAAACAAGATCAGCTGAACATGGGTTATGAACTCCCAAAGCGACCAAGAGCAGAAGTAGATGTAGGCCTAGATCAGAAAGCACAGAAAACTTTAAATAAACGCGAAAACACTTCTTTATACAGCACAAAGCTCAACAAAATCTCAGATGATAAATAATGAATTTAAAACGAAGTGCCTGTAAACATAGTTTACTTAAGTCTTCTTAATTCTCCCTCTTCTAGACATTCTATATATTGAAAGGTCTTCAAATCTTCAAAATAAAACAAAAATAAATGTATAAAACAATACATTTATTTTTGTTTTATTTTGAAGATTTGAAGACCTTTCAATAGTTTACTTAAACTAATATTTGTTATTTGATTTATTAATTTCAAGAAAATACTCTTCATGGCTACAAAAAGGATAGTAAGGAATTAATCTTTATTTTAAAAGAGGTAAAAATATGAGTTGGGGGAGCTGCAAGTATTGCAGTGTAAAAAAAATTAAAGAACTAAAAGAAAAAGAAAAACTGCTACAGATATGATGAAGCTGATATCCTTGAATAGAAACAAAAACGGGTTTCAGAAAAATACAAATTTATGCAGCAGAACTATGAGATAGAAATATATTATAAAATGTAACATTTTTGACCAAAAATTGCTTTTATCCATTGAGAGAGATTTCTTATGAAATCAACAAAGCTGACAACAGACTAAACTCAAGATAGTTAAGGGCTGTAATGTAGAACTCTCAGTCACAGATTCTTAATCTTTCGAAAAACGCATCTCGATATAATAAGAAACTAATATTACTGATAAACTAATTTTCATTTCTAATTAAATCACCATACGTTTCTGAATTCCTTTTTTTAAGTGTGATACTGGAAATTAAAACATTTTCAAAAAGCTTTTTAAGATAAAATAGTAGATTTCCAGTATCAGCATCCCAGGATCGATTGTTTTAAGATAACTCCTAGGAATGATATAAATGCATCAAATATGATGACATCAAGTTAAGCTTTCCTAAGACAAAAATAACTTTTTCCCAATATCCGAACTCTTGCGGCGCAACAACGAATACTGTAAACTATTTAGCCGAAGAATCGTTCCCCAAGTGCATTTACTTCACATTATACCTTGAGAAGCGTATGAAATACAGAAGAAGAAATATAAGGAAAATTTTTCACTTTAACTTTATTCAGTTGCTTATATTTCTCTTAATATTAATTTTTGAATTAATTTGGAACTAAATTAAAGTTTCTAATAGCATTGGCATCAAACATTTTTTATTATTTTTTGTCATTTATTTTTATTGAGTATTTTCTTTTGATTAAAGTTTCAATAGTAAGTCTATATTGGTCTGCAAGGTTTCATATCTCTTTACTGTAGACTATACTGTATTTCGTATAATTGAAAAAAGCCAGTTTAAGAATATTTGGTGTTTAATGAATCTATAATATTGAGTTCACTTCCACTCACTGATATTATTTCATTTTTTGTGAATCTGAATTCCATATTTGACTTTCATTCATGTTTGGTCAGTTACTGCCATACAGGCTAAAACTATGCCGGGATTGAGCGCGATAATCAGTCCATTCCAATTCAGCTTTTTAAAAATGTGAGATATACCATTTTCTATTAACTTTTCTAGAAATAGCTGAATCTGCATTTTAAAAGGATGTATTTTTCCTAAAAAAAAGGAGAGAATGAGAGAGAGAGACAGAGAGAGAGAGAGGTAGAGCCAAAATTTCCTAAAATGTTTCCTAAAAATTTAATTACAACCAGGCTAATGAAAATTAGTTGTATGAAGCATCGACTCCAATTCTTTTAAATTAACTCCAACGTCCATTGTTTAACATTATACATTATTATACGCAATGTGATTAGATACAATAACTTAACAACAGCGCATGTGATTACATTTCAAATGTAGATAGACAAAACAAATTCACTTTGTAACCTTCAATAATTTCAGAGAAAGTTTTCTATCTCAAACAGCAATATATTGAAACTACTAATTTTCCTGACGCCAACTCCACAAGCTGGATACAATAGCATCTTTTCAAAATATCATTATCTATTCACAAAATAAAAAATTAAGTTTTCTTCTGACTTTTCTCTATTTTAATAAATAATCTTATCAATTTAGTTTTATCAGATTATCAGGATAAAAAGTATTTTTCTTTTAAAATTGCAATATTATAATGATAAAAAGAATGCATTTGTTGATAACTATTCTCTATTCCTTGAATGATTATTTTTTAAAAATTTGTTTCAAAGAGTGAATTTCGAATTCTTTCGAAAATTCTCAAAAAATGAACAAGACAAACAGAAAAAAAATAAAAAGGGCAAAGATAGATCTGTATTTATAGTGACTTCAGTTCTTTATTTGCAAAAACATTTTACAGAGATTACATTGTTCACACTATGTTAATAGTCCAGTATTTCTATTTCATTTTATTAATGCAAGACATTCAGCAATTCTGTAAACATACTGTATCAACGTTGTTTCTCTATTTGGTAATTTGTTTCTCTAATTTTGTTATTTTGGTATTAATCAATAAAAAAATCGATTACAATTTCAAATACATTTTTCCTTTTCCGACTTACATTAATTAAAGTTTACACTTCACTTTTTTTTTAATTTTCTGATCTATATTTAGAAAAATCAAATCAACTATCAAAGCATACAACTATGTCTTGATTTAATTTTAAACGGTATGGAATATGTTTTCGGATGTAAGCTCCCTTAATGAATGTACTGCCACATTAATTTTTAGTCTTTTTTTTATTGT
>JAFIDM010003189.1:29231694-29281471 GCA_023159025.1 Thereuonema tuberculata | reverse complement strand
ATATTATTATTAGTAAAAGTACGTTAAATTGGTCGAATGTTGCTGAGATTTCTGATGCTGTATTCGGGTTCTGTGATGTTTCATTCAGGTTGTCTGCTGTTTCATTCTTATCTTTCCGATAAATGTTAATTAAGGATGAACTATTCGATCTATAACCAATGGGCAAGGTCTGAAACATTTCTTCTATTTGTGTTGCTGCTCGCAAAGGAAAGAAAACAGAATTAGAAAAGTGAAATATAATGGATTTATTTTTAATTAATTCTTTAAAAAAATGCCGTTAAGTAGTTCGTTCTAGAAATTTAAGTTCTGAATATTGACTAGATAATAATACTGAAAAAGTGTAATGTTCTGAATTATTTTCTTACAACTGTTTTCATCGATAAGACTGTAGCAATAATATTTAGTCTTACCCTTTTAGCAAAATTATAAAATTAGAATAAAATAATGAATTTAAAACGAAGTGCCTGTAAACGTAGTTTACTTAAACTAATATTTGTTAGTTGATTTATTAATTTCAAGAAAATAATCTTCATGGCTACAAATAAGATAGAAAAGAATTAATCTTTATTTTAAAAGAGGTAAAAATGTGAGTTGGGGGAGCTGCAAGTGTCGCAGTGTAAAAAAATTAATGAACTAAAAGAAAAAGAAAACCTGCCACAGATATGATGAAGCTGATATCCTTGAATAGATAATTCATAGATTCATTCAATTCAACTCTGTTTTAAAAATAAATTCAACAGCAAATTTATATTCACTTCATGTAAAGAATTCATTTTAAATAAGGTAGGTGACCCAAAGGTGGCCAGAGAGCACAAGGTGGCCATCTGCTTATATAATATAGTATTACACAAAATAGTCGGTATATGGCACCTGCTACTTGACAGCTGTCGCACTCTAGCATTTACTACTGAAAACTAAGCCATTTCGACGAGACGTCGGGAATTACTGAGAAGAAATTTGTTTTTGAGCATCGTTGTTCTTACTTTCCGGTAAGTAATAAATTAAATTTAATCGTGTAAAGTTTTGTTAAATGCAAGTTATTGTATATTTTATTAAAGTTCGGTCATTACTCATTCAGGACGTATTGTCACAGTTTAAGAATTTCATAGTAATGACATTGTTTATTTGTGAAAACAATGTGCTGCGATGTGTACACAAGGTGGCCCGCCAACATGATCACCTTGGGAACGGACAAAATAATTGACATGAGACTGTGCACCCAATGTTTAAGATATGTCCACGAGGAGTGTGAAGGACTTACAAAAGGTGACAAAATCAAAGATTTCAAGTGTAGTTTTTGCATTGACTAAGATTGAAAGACTTACACAAGGCGACAGAATCAAAAATTTTAAGTGTACTTTTTGAAAGACTTTTTCCCTCTTTATTTTGTACGCGTATTAAGTATTAGGACTTTAGGCATGTAAAACTAGCAGCTTATAAAATACTGAATTTAGTCATAAAGTGTTAAGTGTCCTTTCAACCCCTGGAAAATACAATTTTTAACAAAATAAATATGTGGGCCACCTTAGGTTCACCTGCTCCGAAGGTGGCTCGGAAGTAACTTTTTAATAAAATAACTGTAAAACAAACTAAATATGTTTTAAGAAAAACAATATCAATATGTCTTGCTTAGAGAAGGTTCAGGGTGATGACCCCTAGATTTCTTTTTTATATTACCGCAACCGTTAAATTATAAAAAATCAGCAAAGCTTAACTATGGCCACCTTTGGGTCACCGACCTTAAATTTAACTTTATTTTTTAAACAGAACACCGATACAGAAATTTCGGGTTAAGTTAACTTCTTTATTAAATTTTAGAAGTCTCTTGTAATTACGTAGAAAATAATGATTTCTTTAAATTTTTCAATTAAATCTTTCAGATTGTTGTGGTATGTTTGAAACTTTTTTTCTTAATTACAAATGAAGTATCAAAGGGCACAATAATCGATTTGCTATTCAATTATTTATAGAGGACTTTGAATTACTAGTTTATTGGATAATGAGAAGCCAAATACAAGCGTCTGCTGGATTGTGACTTTATAGTGTCAAAATCTCATTTATAGAAACATAAAAATAAAAAAAAAACTTTCAGAAAAGAGGGATAGATTGGTTGATTGTTTGCCATGTGGATTATTTTTGACACTTCTGGGAACGTATTCATCATGAGTTTATAACAGTTCATAAATGAGAATGTAGAATGACAATAGGCTACTTCAAATTGACAATAGACTACTTCCCATTTGGCCTCTCACCAATTAACAGCTGATTTTGTTTCGTAAACTGCAATCACATTTGACGTTTTCTATAACATTGCAGTAGAAGGGTTTCTGGAGCTATTACTTTCTGCAGCAGTTAATCTAATTAGCGTTAAACTGACAAAGCAATTCAACTATCGTAACTATAGTTACTGAAGATATTACATCAACCTATTGCTCGCCACACCCAGTTAAAGTTAAAAATATACATAGACTATTCCAATCCTGATCTATCTTCAGATTGTTAATTTATTTGAGCATGATCAGAAATAAGCTACAGACATGTCTTCGACCAATTTCAATTATGATGAAAATGAGTTATTTCTTTCATCAATTTTCCTGAACCGAGTTCAATTTATATCATGATAAAAGAATAAGGTTAAATGTTTTTTAAAAATTCAATTATATCACGAGAAAAGATATGTCAAAGTCATTAAAGCAACATAATGATAGTTATAAACTTACCTCGAGTGCTTAATTTAAAACCATACGTGTTATGTTTGGAACGATACTGCAGACGTACGCTTTGGTTATAATCAATTGGTAAAATGGTCAAAACTGAACCATGAATACGGAATCTTCGATCAACTGAAGGAATTGAGGATCCATTTAAGTAAGTCCAACTGTGTTTCTTTAAGGTACTGTCGTGAATATATAAGTAATGGACTAAGCCTCGCATTACGACTACATCAAAGAAATTCCCCACTAAAGCAAACGAAAATTTAGAATATCTTACAATTAAATTAGGTGCATAAGTAATTTTTTGTGTTCGGTTTGCTGTGAAAAGCAAAGAGATTATCATTCACAAAGAGATTAAAAAAAAAAAAACATAAAGAGAAACCGCAAGCCTGCATAGGGACATGGCCTAATAGTGAAAGTGACTCATTTGAGGTCAGAAATAGATTAAGGGGATCTTAATAAGGAATAATGTCTATGGGCCCACCTCTCCAGCTCTTACCATTTCATATATAACGCCCATGTCAAGTTACAACTAAGATTGTAAATTGCTCGGCCATCGTATTAGATAATAGAGCTCTGGTTTTTGTTGCGTTCATCTGCCCTGGAGATACTGGTTCTAACAGAAGGTCACATGACTCCATAACTACCTCAGAACCACGTGACCTGGGCGTGATCCAGTGATTATGGGCTCATAAGTCAAGATTATGGGGTAGATATCTCTTAGGTTTATTCATGGTGTAACGGTATATATTGAGGTGTATATGCATACCAAGTTTGAAGTTCGTAGCGTTTTCCTAAGTTTGTATAGAGAAACCGCAAGCCTACGTAGGGACATGGCCTAGTAGCGAAAGTGACCTAATAGTGGGGAGACAAAATAAATAGCGGGGACAATTGGACCCACCCAATCGATAGTATTCTAAGAGAGAATCATTTTATCCTCTAGCACCCATATTCGGAAACATGGGTTTCACCCTTAAATTCGACTTCAAAGTTAAAAATTCACTTCACAACTATACCAACTTAGAAAAACGCTATGAACTTCTAACTTATCCGCTTTTTGCAAAATTTGTGAAAACCATCGGCGAAATATGAAATTTAACCGATTACTTTTTTAAATATAATATTAACAATAACATTTTCAATATAATATTAACAATTTTCTTTTAACTTTTTTAATAGAATAAGAACTATAAATAATGTGCAAATAATGTTTTAAATAATGAATAATAACGTCGTCCATTATTTGTACAGATATATTTATGTATAGATATAGATAGATAGATAGATAGATAGATAGATAGATAGATAGATAGATAAACATTTGTAGGATATCTATTTGTAAGATAGATAAACATTTTTTTTTTAAACATCAGAACAATTTCGAGTTTTTCTATAAAATTTAATCTAAATCATTCATTCCTTCATTAGTTTTATGATCTATGGAAAATGATATGCAATATTTGTATTCTATATTACATATAAAAAAATATATCATGTTGATAATTATATATATAAGGTCTACGGCAATATATTATATTCAATAGAAATGAAAATATCTTTAATTTTTTCTTGAATAAAAACTTTTATTCAAGTTTTTTTTTTAAGTTCACTCCTGTATCTTATAATTCTGAAATGAACTGTTGATATTCAATCATATTTTTTTTTTTTATTATTTTTGTAAGTTTTCATGAGTGAGGATGTGAAATGAACTATTGGTATTTAGTGAACATGATAATTTTATAATTTTGTAAGTTCACATTACTTGATATAAGTTATGAAATGAACTATTAATGTGCAGTAGAAATGGAAGCTTTTTTTTTTTTTTTTTTAAGTTGACTTCTTCATATTGTAGTTATGAAATGAAATATTAATGTTCAGTGAAATATATGATTGAATTGTTAACATTTCATTATCAGTGGGTGCCAATTTTCTATTACAAAGCTTTGGATTCATCCTCTGTTATATTATCAATTTTTCAAAAATTTCCATTACTGTTTTAGTTTGCTTTATGAAATTTTTCCACATCTTTGTTGACTTTGCTGCAAAATATCTTAATTTTTTCTTGTATAATCTATATTACTAAAATCTTTTATTTCTCTGTCCGTCTGTCCGGCGCAATTTTCTGTGAGAATGGAAGATAGAAATAATTTTTAGAATGAAACATCCTGGAATCGAACCTGCAACTTTCTGATCTGAAGTCAGACATCTTATCCATTAGGCCATAGGGAGTACAACTCTCTTCGTATTGTTTCTTGACTTATCTCTCCTTCCCCTTCCCCCATCAATAAGGAATGTACTCAACCTATTTTTTGAATCTCAAGATTGTTTATTTATTTCCCATCCGTCAGTTTATTTGTAATTCGAAACTGACCATTAGAACTATAATTGCCGAAACGTTGCAATATTTTAAATATTCTTACTTAACCAAATTCTATGTGATATTTAAAAATAAGCGCGTGTACACGGCAGATGTTGGAGTAAAGAAAACAGAGTCAAGAAAGAAAGAAGCACTCTTTTTATGAGGTGGAATACTGAAAAATCACTATTTGTAACTCAAAAACCATCAATATTTGTGACTCAAAAGCCACTGAAAAGTGTCAATTAGAATAAAAATGAGAGTCAAAAAAGAAAGAAGCAGTATTTCTATTAGCTAGAATACTGAAAAAACACTATTGTAACTCAGAAATCACTGAAAAGTATCAATTGGAATAAAAAAAAGAGTCAAGAAATAAAGAAGCAGTATTTCATTAGGTAGAATACTGAAAAATCACTATTTCTAACTCAAAAACCATCAATATTTTTTAACACAAAAGTTACTGAAAAGTATCAATTAGAATAAAAAGGAGAGTCAAAAAAGAAAGAAGCAGTATTTCTATTAGAAAGAATACTGAAAAATCACTATTGTAACTCAAAAACCACTGAAAAGTATCAATTGGAATAAAAAAAGAGAGTCAACAAAGAAAGAAGCAGTATTTTTATTAGGTAGAATACTGACACATCACTATTTGTATCTTAAAAACCACTGAAAAGTATCAATTGGAATAAAAAAAGAGTCAAGAAAGAAAGAAGCAGTATTCTATTAGATAGATTACTGAAAAACACTATTTGTAACTCAAAATCCGGAATCACGTCAAAGTCAAGAACTTATCGTATTATGTGGCTCATCAACCAATATGACCAGAATCAGAGAAATTTTGCCGAACATTTGCTCAGAATCGGAGACAATCGAGAACCACATAAAGAAGGAATGATAACATTGCCTGATAATCTTTGCAGCAAAATAGAACAATTCAACCAGCTCATGGAAAAAATATCTTACCTGAAATCAATAAATGGACAATTCTAACTCCAAAGAACGAGATTGTCGATAACAGCAATCGAGCGATAAGTCAAAGAATACAAGGTGAGACTAGAGAGTATTTAAGTGAGAATAAAATTGATACTTTTGATAATCCACAACATGAAAATCTCTATCTGTCTGAATATCTGAACTCATTGAAACTCAGCGGTATTCCTCAACATCATTTGTCATTGAATATTGGATCTCCAATAATGTTGTTGCAAAACATCAATCCCAAGTTTGGACACTGCAACGGAAATCAACTGAAATGCCGTTCATTCGATAAAGATCTCACAGAAGCCGAAATTATAACAGGAACGCACAAAGGAGATTTTGTTTTCATCCATAGGATGTCTATGAAACCAAACGATAATCTACTTCTATTCACTTTCACAAGAAAGCAATTTTCGATCAGGCCTTCTTACACGATGTTTATCAATAAAGCTCAAGAACAGACTCTAAATAAAGTTGCTATCTATTTGTAAAACGTTGTCTTCACTCACGCACAACTTTATGTCTGATGACTTGAGTCACAAGTCATCGAAATTTGGTTATCTTCACTCAAAAGAATAGTCACAATCAACTCGTCGCCAAGAATTTCGTATACAAGCTACGATCTTCATTCATCATCTGTATCAACAAACATCCATCTCAACATATCTCTTCTTCAAATATCTATATCAATCAATTTGCACACGGGTAATGGCCTAGTAGATATTAACTTTGTTTATAAAGTTTTCTCGATTTTATAGTTCTGACATGAACTGTTGATATTCAGTGACAATCATATTTTTTTTAAGTTCACCTGAGTTGGAATATGAAAGGAATTGTTGATATTCAGTGAAATTATATTTTTTTTATTTTGTAAGTTCACATGACGGGGAAAGAAAATGAACTGTTGATATTAAGTAAAAAAGATTATTTTTTATTTTTGTAAGTTTATATTAGTGAGGATATGAAATGAACTTCAGTAAATATTCATTAGCATATACAGTGGAACCTGACTATTCGTATACAATTCGTTCCAGGAGGCTGTTCGAATTGTGATTTGTACGAATGTTAAATCAATTTTTCCTATAGGAAATTATATAAATTGGATTAAACCGTTCCAGACCCCCAGATGCTTATTTAAACCTCTATAATAATAATGCAAAAAAATCATGCATAAAAACTATATTAAGTGGCCAGGTCCTTGACACGAGTTCTACTTTCAGCAAGAAAGAACCATAGGCTTTTATTGGGGGGTTTTCAATTGTTGTTCTCACCTGCTTTCCGTTTAGTTTGATTAGTTGAATCACTAATCTTTTTTGGACACATGATTAAACTTATTTTGAATGAAAATATTGAAAAACAACCGAAAATGGCAATAAAATAACACAACATATTACGGAGCTCGTAAAAATGCTTAGCGAACGAGGGCGAACAGGAGACTTGGACTCCGTCGGTAACGTCCGATTTCCGAGTCGTATTTCATTCGAAAAAGTTAGAAAATGTGGAATTGTACGAGTGTAGAGGTGAACAAATGGCGGGGTTCCACTGTATTTGGTCTTTTTCCTCGTGGGAGATCCGTCAAAAATCATGTATAGAAAACTATCATTAGTCGCCATCTTGTTTGTTTCGATTTTAATGCATTTTGATAGGCGGAGAATAAATACAAATATTATTGCCAAATGAAATGGCAGATTGTTATTGAATTCCTTTAGAAAAATAAAATTTTATATTTAGAACGTTTTATTTCGCATCTGACAATACTTTGCTAAGCCTTCAAATTGGATCTATTTTTTTTGGCGGCAAAATACAAAAGTGGTGATTCCCTGAAATCCCTGGACGGGATAATGTTAAGCTTGTTTAATTAGTAATTACTGTGTTTTTTTTCAGATACAAAGAGTCCTTAATAGTAAGAGATCGGTAATAAAATAGGTTTCTGCAAATTAGAAAACGAAATCTCTATGTAAAAAAAAAAAAAGATATGGTGTCTAATAAAATAATAACTTAATTTTCAATTTCAACTTCTGATATTTCTGTAAATTCCGTCATCAACCTTTTACAGAGAATTCTTCAAAAATTGTTCATATATTTACTGAAATCGATTTCTTTCTTTTGTTATTAATTTTTCAAACCAGTATCTAAATCAATTCCTCGAGACAATAATCGCTGGGAAAGTTTCATCTGAGCTACTTTAGACGTAAAATAAATTTTTCAATTAAACAACATGTCCAAAATACCTACCTTTTATTTTATTATATACCTTTTATTTTTCGAAATTTAACTGAAAAACAAATAAGATATAACAAGTGAATATAATTTTGTGCTAAAGCATAAATTTAAAGGAGACCCATAATAATATAAAAAATTTAAAAATAATAATAAAAAAGGAAGTACAATAACGTAAGGAAAAATAAAAAAATTACGAAAAAAAAAAATTAGGAAAATAAGAAAATAAAACAAAAACAAACACACGGACATTCAGGAAAAAACCTTAAGAAAAAGAAAAAAAAGAAAAAAGTACGATATACGGGGTTTGAACCTAGAACCTTCAGTATATGAGTCTAAAATCTTAACTAAAATGAAATGGCTGCATTTCTAACGTTTAAGCTAAAAGCGGAAATTGAATGAAAACAATGCCAAATATCTCGAACATCGCGGGGCGTTGACCCCTGAAAATGAATTCCTTCGTTATTTGGACCTCTCATCACGATGGTGAAGTCGGTTGGTCGATCCGACCTTTCGTTCGGGAGCTTTTAGGGGTGGACAAAAACGGATGGACGGACGGACAGGAATAAAGTTTATAGCTAGCGATTTTTGGTCGCTGTCACAAAAACTCCCAAATGGGGTCGCTAAAAATCCCAAATAATCTTTGTTATTTCTTTATACAATGTAAATGCCTTTGTGGCCAATAAAAAAACTTTTGATAAAAAGACCATTACAATCACAGCAATCATTTCAGAAGAAAAAATGAGAAATTATACAAAAGCTGGAACTGATATTGCAGGAAAGGAACAGTGGATCTCAAGTAAATAAATACCCGTAAACGATTGACAGGGGCTGACATCTGGCGGTGAATTACAAAATAATATCGTTTAGCGCAAGTTAAATAGATTAACAAATACAAGAGAAATGCCTTGTTCTTACCTGCAAATAAATTGTTGATTTTCTTTACTCTTGTACCAATTAAACAGTAGCATGACTGCTTTCGTTCAAAGACATCTTCCCTCGGGACTTCAATGTCTCTCACGTGTTTCGTATTTAGCAGAAGTATTCGACAAGTAGAGGATAATGCAGGGAATACTTGAGAAGTATTAATTCTGTAAGCGTAAATGCTGATGAAGAAATCCTCATTACTTTCAAATATATGTAATTCACACAGAGGTCGTTTTACTCCTTCACTTCTGCACGTACAGTCGAAAGAAGATTTGGATTTCTTCGGACGTAAAGCTGTAGTGGAAGTGATAAAGTTGATTTCCGATATTTCAGTCTGGTTTGATGCAGTAACTAATAAATGGAAATGAGACATAATGAAGGGAAAGATATTAATTAAACTCATTTATTAGAGAAAAATCAAAACGATTTCGAAGTAAAAATTAGATGTCCTGATTTTTTTATGATATCCTGTAAGATAACTTTTCCATGTTATTACTTTGTTTGCTTGCTTATTTTGTTTTATTTTGAATATTTCATAATTTGAGGCTTAAGAAATGAAACAAACGAAGTCGAGAAAATCCTCAAAATCTCTAATCTAATTACATAAACAGCTCCTTGGATTGTCGCAGATTGAAATTTCCGCATTTCATATTTAATGGCAGTAACGAGACGTATCTTTGAGGATATTTTGGTGGAAACAGGTTTTTGCAAAGTCCTTGCAAGGACAGAACAGCATACAAAAAAAAAAAAAATTTAATAAATCGATAAATTTGCTTCTGCTATGATTTCAATAAACTCGATAGGCGACCACCTAATATCATTAAATACTTTGATAGAGATCAACACAAAGTTTTAAAATAAAATAAAAAAGCACGCAAAGAAACTCGGTTTATACAGCGTTTATACAGCGTACAGCTAAAACTAATAGCAGTGTGAACAAAAAGTTCGCATTTTGTAGAAGAAACTTGTAAACGTTAGCTATAAAGATTGAAATCGTGCAATTTTTCTGCCACCATCAAATGTTTGCTCTTTCAAATTCTTGCCTGGGACATGTTGAAGATTTTTATGATTTTTCCCCATACAAATATAAATAACAACAGTGAATGACTTAGTATGTAAAAATGGTTGGTTCTTAAAGAAGTTAACGCAAATCAGAGAAAATATCCTGCTTCAGTATTCATGGAATGTTCACTAAAATAGTGCGTATCAAGATACAAATTCAAACCATTGTAATTAACTCCTTTGCTCTAAATTGCCAACGAGTTCCTTGAATCATTCTGAGGATATCTTTTCATGTATGTGAATTTTTCACAGTATTCTTTGAGAACTAAATAAATTAACCAAATAAAAATATTGTCACATATCAAATAAACTTCTGTTTCGCAAGAGCTGTTAAGGAGATGGTACCATTACCTCAGTTGGAAAACAGACACATGTTAAAGTGCCAATACTTTTTAATGAGACATCTACTGAAACCAACAACATTAGGACAAATAGGATATTAGGATCCTGGACATATTAAAATAACTCAGAAATTAATTAAACAACATTAAATATATATTTTTTACCTTGTAGAGAAATGCCGTTAAAATAGAGCATTATCAAAATTAAAATCATCTTACATATGTTAATAGTCTGAAAAAAAAATTAAAATATTTAAGAAAGGGCATTTGTTTAAAATATTGGTTAATTTCTACTTTTAAGTTTTCGGTGTTAGAAATCTATGCCGGATTTGATTGAAAAAAAAATAAATAAAAAAAAAACGAATGTTAAAGAAAAAAGTTTCGAATATGTATTATAATGAAAGCCTGCTCCAAATCTACTATCTTTCACTTGTATTTGCTTGATAGTCATATTCAAAACAATCATAATAAATCATTTGTCAAAGAGTAATAATAAGATCTTTCCTTTGTGTGGCAAGTGCCGCAGTTTTTCAACGATAAAGTTATGAAAAAAATTACTACATTAATTTTCCATCGTTATGAAAAAATTTATATATTAAAAACTTTTTAATTTTTTATAATAAACAATTTGATATTGTAAACTAATGCTTTAATAAATCAGTGGTTAAGCAATATAATGTTTTTTAGTTTTCCAGTTTTCTAGTTTGTTCATTTTTATTTTTAAATAAGACCGTTATTGTTGTTTAACATTTAATTAAAAATGGAGTTAAAATGATAAAATATTTGAATTAAAAACCTAATTCTATATTTTTGGTTTTCATAAATTTTAGAAAAAAGCGATTTACTTAAAAAAAAAATAGAAAATAATCATTAATAATTACACACAACTGAACATAAATCCCACAAGATGTAATAGGCCTAATCGGTTAATAAAAGAACTACATAGTTAGATTAAAAGTAGAATAAGAATAAGGATTCTTACTAAATAAAAGCAGGAATGAAGATTGCAATATTAAACTAAATACTGCATTTGATTTCAGGCTAAATAGTTCAAATCCATTAGTAAACTTATACTGAAAATCCTAGGAGACATTTTCAAAGATATTAGTCGACGTTTTTAATTTAAATTAATGATGTTAGCATTTCTTGTGAGTGCACGTACAAATTACACAGAATTTCCTTTATTCAATAACTGATTCACGTTGTTTAAAAATTGGATTATTTTTTATTGTTTTCAAGAAGAAATTGACAAAATACCGACAAAGACAGAAAAAGTTTTCTTTTTAATCTTACAAAATCTTCTGTATGAATTGAAAGAAATCGATCAAAAGACGTGTTTCAATAATATCTATTAAGGATTATCATTAATGAATAAAAGATTAATTGGGAAGGACTACTTATTAAAGAATATAATAACTAACACTGTCCAAAAAAAATGGTGAAACGTCTTATTAACTTTCCTCTTAATCACACTAAAAACTGTAGATTTTGCATTGAAGTTTCAACAAATTATTTATTTCAATTCTATCTGAGTAAATATGTTTTTCAAAAATTACTAATTACTTTGCAAAGCTACAAAAGTCACCTTCTAGAATCGCCGAGACGAAACTAAGATTATATCGTATGGATCCTATTACAGGAAAAGAACGTACAGTATTACAAAATCCTATTAACCTAAATTGAATTTAATGGTTGTAGGTAGCTATCTTAACTTATAAGTAAGTCAGCAACATTGAAAGAATAAAGACTATAGCTCACATAAACGGTGTAGGTATTTATTATTATTCGAAAACAAACATAAAGACTTAACAATGGATGAGACCAAATTATTCACAATTGACATCCTGGAACAGCTGTTTCACGCTCGTTGGCGATCATTAGCCAGGAGAAGTCACTATAAATAACAAGGTCTCGCTACTGAGGCTAGTATGAACAACACATCGGAAGCGCAGTGGTGCCTCAAGGAATAAATTACACAATGAAAAAACTCACCAATGAAAAAACGAGTGAGAAAATGCATGTGCCACAAAGAGCGGCCTCAATGATTTTTTTTTAAAGTATAAGACTTCAAACTGCGCATTTGAAATGTTAAAAAATAACAATGGATGAGAACAAATTATTCACAAGTGACATCCTGGAACAGCTGTTTCACGCTCGTTGGCGATCATCAGCCAGGAGAAGTCACTGTAAATAACAAGATCTCGCTACTGAGGCTAGTATGTTCAAATGCGCAGTTTAAAGTCTTATACTTTAAAATATAGGCCGCTCTTTGTGGCACATGGATTTCCTCACTCGTTTTTTCATTGGTGAGTTTTTTTCATTGTGTAATTTATTCCTTGAGGCACCACTGCGCTTCCGATGTATTGTTCATAGTAGCCTCAGTAGCGAGACCTTGTTATTTACATTGACTTCTCCTGGCTGATGGTCGCCAACGAGCGTGAAACAGCTGTTCCAGGATGTCACTTGTGAATAATTTGGTCTCATCCATTGTTATTTTTTAACATTTACAATGCGCAGTTTGAAGTTTTATACTTTAAAAAAATTCATTGAGGCCGCTCTTTGTGGCACATGGATTTTCTCACTCGTTTTTTTCATTGGTGAGTTTTTTCATTGTGTAATTTATTCCTTGAGGCACCACTATGCTTCCGATGTGTTAAACGTAAAGATATTTTTACGATATTATTAAATGTTTGGAGTAAAAAAAATATTAAAAAAGTAGCTCCCCACTTGAGTGAATTGATGTTTTTATTGACCTAGGGCCAGTCGTGAAACCTCCTACTCAAGCCCCTTGGGTCTTATTTTTTGAAAAATAAATAAATAAATAGGTAATATTTCTGAACTGGTTCCTACAGGGTAAGGAAAATCCTCTCAAAGATATTACATTGGTATTTATTAGAACATCCAATATCTATTCTTTCTTATCTATTTACTTCATTTGTTTCTATATATATTTATATATGTAATATTTTTTTCTTCTCTGTTTCATTGTATCGATGTATACTTTTTGCATTCCACATTTTCATTTTTTCCAGGATTTTTTTTTTATCTCCTGTGGTTGAATTTCTTATTTATTTATTTATTTAATGTGATGTTAATGAATGAATGAGTAAAATAATTACCTTCCAGTCTTTTCTTACTTCCGTGTCTTTTAATGATAATAGTTCCCAATAATTAAAGAACAAAGAATGACCTTCAACTTAATTTCTGGTTATTGTTTTTTCTTTTAAATGACTATTACTGTTTCTTATTTTAAATGACTGTTACTGTTTTTTCTTTTGACTAATTGTGGTTACAGTTCTTAAGCAGATGAAATTTTGCTTCAAAATGGTGTACATATCCTTTTGAGATTTGCAGTTTGACAGAGAACAAAAATAGTAAGCTATTTAGAGTCCTGCAAAGGAGAATATTCATTTGACCAACATTATTAAAAATCAAATTTATTCGAAACATTCGTTTCTTGAAAATTTTCCTATCTTCTTTCTAACACAGGACTGATGCTGAATAATAACTAGGACTAAAGATTTTTTATCAAAGGATTTTTTTAAAAATATTTTTATGGAAACAGTGTTTCGTTCATTGTTTCCTACAATCTCAGCGTAACCTTCAAGAAACAGATTATAATAGCAGTTAATTTTAAAATAAATAAAACCTCAACTTTCGTGGATCCTACAGCATCTTCATGGCATTGCTTACCAATCTATTTGATTGTAATTAGACAAATTGCAACGTAGGAATGTTGTAAGTAAATCAGATTCAATGCTGTACAAAAAACTCTCAAGATCAAAAAATGTATGAATTTGTACATGTACAGTATAAACAGATTTTGAAGCTAGAAAAAAAAGAGATAATAAAAGAAAGTTTTGTAGAAGAATTTTAAAGAATTTTAAAAAATAGATTTTGATGCTGCAGTGGACAAGGTTTCTGTACATTGGACAAAAAAAATCAAACATACAAATTGAGTAAATCAAAGTTTACAAAAAAATTCTTTCAATCATACTGTCAATATTGTAGTAGATAAGGATTGTCATAACGTTATTGCAATTAATAATAAACGTTAGAAAGATGTACCAAACATAGAGTTTACTGATAAGTACCGAAAGATAGAGCTTTTAACATTAAGCATTCAATTCACGAAGAATTCAGTTCCTCTGTGCAAAATTTATATTACATATGTTGAAAGAAGAAATTAATTGCTAATGAAAACGGTAAAAGTAAAATATTGCAGTCCTCAAAAATTCTCACAAATTTGCAGAATAGGCTTTATTTTATTTCATATTAATATTTATTATTGACTCTATATTCTATAGTATAATCTGTTTCGAAAAAAAAGTCTGATTACATATTCTGGAAAAAAGGAAAATTACTTTTAACTTATTTTGCATTACGTTGCGTAAAACACAGCAATACATATTTATAACTGTAAATAATTTAGTAAATAATTTTAATAAATAATTTAGCCATTCAATTATAGTCGAGGGGTCCAGGCGTCTAAAGATTTGCTTGATATATTTGAATCTGGTGCAGCCTTGAACGATTCTGTCCTCTTTTCTCTTTTTCCGGCTTTTCTGATTGTCTTCTAACCGGTAAAGTCTTAATCTAACTGTATCTACAAATCTAACTACTTCTAAATTGAAAAAATTCCTTGTCGCAAAAAGAGTCAAAATTCGCTTCGTTTTCCGGAATTCCTATTAATAGTTGTTTTCCCGGTTACTATCATTATTTTTTTTTAATCTTAACAAGGTGTAATTTCATGTCGTTGTATTGAGAAAGTACTAATAAAAGAGCCGCTCCGGCGTGATCTTCTGCGCCTCGCATGAGTCAGAAGCGTCGGAACCTGGATTCGAATCCCGGCTTCGACATGGGTGTTTTAAAGATTTCCTTTCCTGTATTTGTCAGCTTCTTCGTCTTTCTCTTCAGGTCTGAAATCATTCCTTAAATGATTTCCTGAGGAAGGCAACGGGAACCCGTCTCAGTATCTTTCCATTGAAAGTCTATGGATTCTTTTAGGGGTTCCCCATGATGGAACAGTAGAGATCCACAGAGTACGGATCTTTGATATAAACTGTAACACAACAACAACTAATTAAAAAACGTGCTTTAAAATTTACTAAATAAAAGAAAATACATCCTCAAAGAGAAAAGATGATCATAACTTCCTCAATCTTGAAAAAATGTCTAATATATTTATCATTAAATTTAAAATTTTTTTAAGAGGGTTGCCTTAAGGGGGTTGTCTCAGAACTTAAAAGAAAAGGATCAGTACTTCAATAATAGCTAGAAATTGCAACTCCCTGTTTCAGTAGATCCATTTTTTTCCCTTTTTACCCTAAAAATGTTAAAAATATTTAGTAAAAATTGTAAAAATTATTTTGTATAGCATGAAAATATTTTTTAAGTCTCTTATTTTCTGGTCCCATAAATGATTTTAGTTATTTGTACTCTAAGTAAGCAGAGTCTCATTTTGCTGCGACAGGTATGGAATTATTTTAGAACGCAATAGACAGCGTGCCTTCAATTTATGTCAGTCTTAAAACTGTGCCAATCTTTTGTTATGCATTTTCCTTAAAGCTGAATGTATTTCTTATTGTTGTCGCAGTAAAGTATTTCATCAATTTCCTGTAAAACTACTGAAGCTTATCTTCAAGGCCACCTTTTCTATCGTGTTTCTATTTGCATCCTTTCTTTGAAGGAGGTTCGTAATTTACTGTTGCCAAGTTTTATTTCACTTGGTAATTACTTTTTTTTGTTTTGTTGTAATGACTGAAGTTTCTAAAAAGTGTCACGTGATATTATCAATATAAAAGCCGTGGATCTGACATTAGTGACTACGTCTGGCGTAATGGCGAATGTACATTACTGGGCTATCTGGTTATGTCTAGCAAGAGTTGTCTTAGGTGCTGTCGAAAACAATACAGATGAAAGCTCAGCTTCACAGTTCTATACAGACATCTATCAACCTCAGGCAATTTATTGGTGCAGACGACGTCAGTTGGCGAACTGGAATTACGAGACCAACATTACTGATGAAAATTCAAATATAAATGTAAGTATTTGAATGCTGATAGATATATATATGTTGAAGACTATTAATATTAACAATAATATTAATATTATTAAATCATTAAATGCATATTTCAGTGTTCTGTTGGTCGATAAATTTCCAAAATTTAAAAGTCAATTGTGACATGTTTGCCTTATATGTTGTAATGATCAGCAATTTAAAATTTCATTTAATTCGATATTGAGTCTTTAGATACAGTGTGATTTCAATTAGAAAGAAGGGATTTTTTTTTACAAACCCTTACTTGGATAGCACCTGGAATATCTCACTTGGATATCATCCTAGGAATAAATAGGAGTAAAGTAATTAATTTTGAGATTGTTTGAGACTTTTTTATGAATTTGAGGCTTTTTTTTAGATCAGGCAACTCCCAGGTAATATTTCCAAATATTTATTTTTTCAGGGGATAAGAAGGTTTCGTTAATAATTACAAGGAAATGCCTAGGTGGCAGCCTACTGAATTGGCTGATATCTGGCTTCCTCGCTACGAATCCCTGGCCGACGTGGGTGTTTCCATTCTTTCTTAAGTTTATCTTCTTCGGCTGCCTACGGCCATTAATAATTCTCTGGTCGATACGATGTGTCCTAACGGCATTAGCCAGGGTACTAATGCAGAATAGAATATTTACAATGTTTCAACTTTTTATCTCAAGTATTAAGTGTAATAAATGGACGGTATCGTTTCATTCCTTAATTGGAAGAATATTCGAAGTCGATTAATGCTAGATTCTGTTACATCTCTGAAACTAAAAATAAGAAACTTGGTTATTCGAAAATATTTTTCTTTTCGTATAATTAATTCTTGAGGTCGTTTTCCCTTTCGTTTTCAAAGCATATATAATATTGATAACAATCAGTCTCCTCTGTTAATTTTTCATTAAAATTTCAGCAAAATTCACACTTCAAAAAATTATTTTCAGCTTCTAACAGACAGAAACTCTTATTATCTATTAGAAATATAAAAAACAACTAATCTCTATTTCTTCTCTATCCCTCCATATATATTAAATAAATAACTCAAAAATTTGTTGCTCATGTAAATAAAATGTATGTAAATAAAAGCATAATTTAACATAAGCTGCAAATTTTTATTTCTGTTCCTCTTTTTTTCATTATTATATAATCCCTATTTCATTATATAAGTCTTTAACCATAAACTATCGATTATCAAAGATTGCTCTGGTATTTTGATGATTCCACAACATTGTGGATGTGATATCTGAAGAATGGGCACGAAAAATTGAAACAAATATGATTTTTACTTAGTGATGTTTTGAACTACAAGAATTATTATTATTATATATTATAAAAGCGTTATTTTGTCTGTCATAAGACTTTACGTTTTTCCAATTTTGTGACCAAACTATAAGAGATAGATTGGTTATTTAAAGGATAAAATGTAGATCTTTTTAAGACAAACAAAATGCTACAAAAATCTTTCGAAAAAAGCTTTTGGTTTCCAAGATGGCGCCTTTTAAAGGGTCAAATTTTGACTTTTTCTCAATTTAAACGAAAAGTATAAAAGATAGAAGAGAACATTAAATTGAGAAAATGTTGGTATTTGAAAGTTCTATCGAACGATGTATCACTTATTCACAAACGCTTCAGCGTTTCCAAGATACATGCAAAAATGTGAATTTTTGGTGTGTGATGCCGACCCGCAATACATCCAAGTTATTCGGAGAAGCCACAACAGGCTGGGAAGTTATATATTCTCCGAAGAATCGCAACATTAATTTGCTAAATAAATAAAGGTTTTTTTTTAATGTTATAGATGCAAGGGTTCCGGAGCGAAGCGACGGTACCCGGCTAGTATTTATTAGAATAAATAAACTTCGATCAAAGCATTTCAGAAAACGATTTAATAAGCGTTAGTCATAAATGCGAAAGTGTTAATATTTTGAAGAACTCCAAATTTCCAGTACATTATGCTTTTTTGTGAACATACATGCTTGCTTCAACAGCGGTATAAATCTTAAAGCTTTAAATTGTGTTAAAAATCACTTTAATGTAGGTTTTCTGCACAACGGATGAAACCATTTAAGAGAAATCTATTTAACAGAAATCAATTCAAACGGCAAGTAGGATAGAAGGGAATCGGTCATATTTTACTGAGGAAATGGTCGAATATTTGGCTATATCTTATAATTAATTGCATGTTCATATCAACTTAGGCGTTTGCAGTAATGTCAATATGAAACCGAGGTATTTCCAGTTATTTTCGAAGAGGAAATGTAAAAATTAAAAATAAAGAAATAATTGAAATGAAAGAAAATAAGTAATTATTGGTTTCAGTAGCGACTATTGGGAAAATTACATAACTGAGAGACTATTTAATAACACCGTAATTATTTTTCTTTTCCACTCCATTGATTTCTCTGGCATTCATTTTATATAGGTTGAATGATGTCATTCAGATTCTATTTCGTAAATAAATTCAGTTCCAATTATATAATTTTGAATAAAAAAAAATTTTAGTAGTGCCAAAATGGAGGAAAATATGTTTTAGCTTTTAAAGCACCTAATTTTAACTATTAATTTTATTGTAATATACCAAATCATTGCATTCTTACCTCAAAACTGTAATTATCAATATTCCAAATAATTTTGACATTTTGATATTTAAATAAGGTTATTAATGAAAGTGAATAACTTAAAAAATAAATAGGTAAATTTTATTTAATGTTACAGAGTTCAGTTGAAATTTTTAATTCATGATTATTAAATTAGCCAATTATCAGCTCATTTCTAAAAGTTAAAAAAAAATTCAGTAACTGTAAGCAATTCATCTATATTTTTCCTGAAATCTAGCGTATTGTCCATGAAAAATTCCAAAACTGAGGATTTTTTGTATTTTTATTACTAAAAGTGTTGAAACTTTTCACCTGGTCTCAGTTTCGACTAGGTAACAAAATGCTAAGTTGGGTGAAAATGATTTTAATGATTGACAATAAGAATGAACGCCCTTATGTTTCATTTATAAATACAAGAGCTTTTTTATATTATTAATGTAAATAATGAAGCATTTTCCTAATGCAACTTATCTACAAGATCTTTGCCGTTTTCTTCTCTGTTCCCTGTTCTCCTATAATTTAACACAAAACATCTTTGAATGGGCCAATCTAGATTTTTTTAATTGGTTCTAATTCTTAATTATTATCTATATCATTTTCGTTTTTGTCAACATAATTTTGAATTTTTTTATCAAAATAAGATTTTTGAATTCTAAAAGAAAAGGCTTTGCCTTAAAAAATTTACATTCAGTAATATCAATGGCTTAGCGCAAAAATAAGCTTAAGCTTATGGATATTCGCTACTTTTGCGCGAAGCCATCGATATGATCAAAGATTTAAAAAAAATTATTGTGCAACAATTTTGCACAATTGTTTTTTGAAAATCTTGATTTATGCTTTATTCAAGGTCTTTTCAAAATTTTGTAAGTTACGACAAATAGTGGGTTGAAACCCAGAAAACTATTAATTTTGTTTGTACAGTAGCAGGACAGAAATGTGGAATTTATTAAAAACCAAATTCAAATACCAGATTTTTTTTAAATAATTTAAAATAAATTATCAAACAATTTAGAAATAGTGGTTTTCTAATTAAAGTTATAAAAAATATATTTTGAGATTTTAAAAACAAATTAATATTAAAATTATAAAATTAAAAATATCTTATTTTTTTATAATTTTTTTAATTCACTCATTTTTTGCTAGATAGGATTTCTTTGTTTCTAATTCATTAAAGTTATCTTATAAAACCTCAAATTAAATCCTCTTGATTTTAAGAAGTTTTGAGATTGATGTGATATCTGTCGTTATTATTATTATTCTTATTATTATTATTCTTAAAAAAAATATTTAAAATTGTGTGATTGTGAATTGAATGAATGTGTTTTTGTATAAAGGCTTTAATTAAAGTAACCCAATTAATTAAGTTATGTTTTAGTTGCATTTCTAAGTTACTAAAAATTTCGGTGAAATGAAGCTGAAGGCTTAAGATAAATTAGCATTATCCTTACAAAAACATAAATCCGAACCTTTGAATTCAATTTTTTAACAAATTCCACATTTCTGTCGGGCTTTACATAGAGTCTGAATAAGTTAATTTTATGCTTATATTCTTTACTATTTCAAAATTGATTTGAATCTATGAAATCTTTGCCAGGTGAAATTCCTAGGTTTACCATATAAAATTGTAAAGAGAATTTTTTTTTCTTTTTTAATACACATTTTAAATATATGGAAGGACTTATAATAAAATGTGCACAAGTCCAATTTTTGTCTAAAAAAAAAAGTTAAAGAGGACGAAAGTTAGGAGTCTCTTTAAAAACAACATTAAAAACCAATTTTAAGCAACAGCATAAAACATTATAGTACTTTTTTTTAAAAATATAACTTTGTTATCTTTGATTCCATAGTTTTTGAATTAGAAAAACAGATAAAATAGCATTAGAGTGTCATCAGGATTGTTTGATAATTAACACGAAAATATAAGATTTTGTATTTTTTTAATAGCATTACTGCAATTCTATAATTAAAATAACAATAGTTTTAAAATCCTTTAATTTTGATGTTATTTTCTTATCGATATTCTGTATTCTTGTGCAGTCGGATACTTGTGTAAATATTAGAGCCTAGAATTAAGTTTAAAAAAAAAACCGAAATTAAAAGTCACAAGTTCAGACTTTTATAGGAAGCATTTATGGTCAAAAATTATAAGTATTGGGTTGGCCAGAAACTTTCATATTTAAGTAAAGCCAAGGTAATTAAAATGTTGTGGTAAAGTATAAATTTAAGGGCGATCCATAATAATAAAAAAAAATTAAAATAATAAAAAAACAAAAAACAAGTTCATTAACATAAAGACAAAATTAAAAAAAATAGGAAAAAAATAAAGAAAACGTTAAGAAAATAAAAAAAAAGCCCACGCGGACATTGTTTTTTTTTTTTTTTTTTTTTTTTTTTTTTTTTTTATGCGAATTCGAACCAACAATCGCCAGTATATCAGCCCGAGACGTTAAGCATCAAGATATACCTGACAACAGAAATGCGATAGTTGCATTTCTAACATTTAAGCTAATAGCGGAAATTCAATGAAAACAATGCCAAATATCTCGAATTTGGGAGGGGGGGGCATTCACCCCTGAAAGTACCCTATTTCTACGTTGTTTGGGCCTCTGAACACGTTGGTGAAGTCCGGGTTTGTCGATCCGACCTTCTGTTCGGGAATTAGGGGTGGACAGACACGGACAGGACAAAAGCAATAGCTACCGATTTTGGGCGCTATCACAACAGCTCCCAAATGGGTTGCTCATAAAAGACACATTTCTCATTTTTACCAATACTTTTATAACCGTCTTCAACGGTTTGTTCCACTACTTTCTGTCATCTTTCAGGCAACTTCATAATTCCATCTTCCCCAACACTTTTTATCTTTTTGAGCAAAAAAATATTCCAAATGTTTTGGGTATCTTCCAAGGAATTGAATTTCTTCCATTAAGAGAATTTTGTAACGACCGAAATCAATGGAAATCCGAGGATGCAATGTCTGGTCATCATCAAAAAAAAAAAATGGTCTTGTGTGGATATTTTCTTTCATCTTAAATATTAAACTCGCTATACAAAATTCATCAATTTTGATCAGTTTTTGTTTTATACGCAAGTTGATAAGACAGCAGTCACAATACAATCTAACAAAATGGTGTCGAATGACATTAAAGAAACCAAAGCGTTCTAGAGCTATCGTACGTAAAAAAATCGAATGAACTTTTTGGCCTACCTAATATATTAACATTAATTCTACTGACCATAAAATCTACCAGATAGACTGTTAAATGGCTATTTATAATTTTAGTAAGAACTTTTTTTTTAATTACAAGTCGGACAACAATGTATCAGAAATTTACTTCAAATTGTTTTTTTTTTTTTTTTTTTTTTTTGTATTTTGTTCAAATTTAAGGTTCAAAATATATATAGATATGATTTATTCATTTAGAAAACTGTTTTCTTTTCTGAAAAATTCATTTGTGTTGAACTACTGCATTTTTTCATATATTCCTTTCTATAATAAATTATATTTATTCTATAAAATTACAGTTGAAAAAGTACCTTTTATAGTTTATAGTTTTAACATTACTCTTTAGCTAGAATTATTCACGTGTAAATTTCACTTGTTTACTTTTCAATTGTATATATGTATGTATATATATATAGTTCGGAAATTGTTGATAACATTCTTCAGTCAATGTGTCGACTGTGTAGTTAAATTGTTAAATGAGATATTTTAAGTTCAATCTAAGTAGTTTAGCGAGGAAAGTTAGGTTACTTCACAAACTAGATAGCTACTAAATACTTGTATGTATGTATGTATGTAATGAAGGTGGGTGGCAGAAGCCAAGTACTGTACTAAATGCTTAAAGGATTCTTTTAAAATCTATGACGAAAAGTAGTGTTGATTAGAGTAAAAATGTCTTTTAAATTTTCTTGACTTTTTTTTTTCTGAGTAAATTTTAAAATTTTATTATATTGAAACGTTAAAAATAATGTAAAAATAAATATAAACAAACTTGAATTTTTGAAGCACTTTTTACCATTACCATAGTCAATGAATATTCGTCGCATCAGATTGTGAAATTAACAAGATTCCATTCAGAAGTAATAGATCAAAAGTTATCGTTTTCCATTTAATATGGTTTTTTTTTTAATGTGAAAGGAATTTAAGGAAAGTTCTGTTATGCAACTTTCCAAGTTATAATTACCATAAAAATTAGATGCTTACTCTTTATTCCTACAGGAATTTCTAACAGCTTTTTATATTTAGAAAAGTTAATAAAATTTAAGTTACTTAGTGAAACTTAAAAAGGCTTTAATAATTCTGTAATTTTCTTTTTAGACTGAAGTTTCCTTAGAAAGCGCAAAGTTCTCTATAGAAAGTGTGAAGAACTTTTCCTCTTACGATTGGAAAAATTTCAAGAATGAGACATTGAAACGTTTGTTTAAGAGCAATTCTGGCTTGGGAAGTGCAATCTTAGAGCCTGAAAAGCTAAAACAGGTAATTATAACTACTACTTTTAAGTGTTACTTGATTAATATCACTTAATAAATGAATTAATTTATTAAAAAGCACTGGAGATTCTAATTGAGCAGTTCTTTAAATTCTTCAAACTTAGAAAAAAAGATTCTGGTGAAGATGAACTTTACTGAAATGGCTATATATATCAATGGTGGGTCCAGTAGGCAAGAGGTAAAGCAGCTTGATTAAGACTTAGACGAGCTAGGGTTCAATTCACAGCGAAGGTCAGGAATTTCCCCACTCTAAATAATCGCCTAGACAAGTCAAAGGGTTCACGGATCCGTAGGGTCTAAAAAGCGGGTGCCAGTTTTCTTCCTCGAAAGTTAAAGGCTGGCGGGCGTCGGATTGACAACCTGATCTCAACTTAGTCCCGTTGATCGGAAAATGTCGGCAAATGCAGGAACCTTATTTCCCCCGATACAAAGAGTCACACAAAGATACTTTAACTACCAATCAATGGGATCTAATGGGAATTAAATAAGCTTTAAGTCAAATAAATTTGTATTACTTTGCTTTAAACTATCAGAACATGTTTTAAGCAATTTTAATTCCTGAAATGTTATATTATTTAGAATTTAGGAAAGAGAGATGTCATTCTCTTTTCCTTAAGATTTTTGTAATTGGCTAGACAAAGTCCTTGGAAATGCAGGTCAAAATACTGCCGGAAAGATGATTAAAGTTTTAATTATTATTGTCGCTACATTAATTATTGCTGGAAAGAGATATTAATTAATTTTATGGTATTTCTAAGAAGATGTTTTAAGCATTTGATATTAGAGAAATTTCACCTAAAATCTAAGGAGTAATGTCTATACGTCAACTTAATTTCAAACAGAGAAAATCTCTTTCATTTTTGTCGAAGAAATAATCCCGTTTAATTAGTTATCTGTTCCTTCTCAGTAAATTACTTTAAAAATTAAAATTAGTCCTATTTAGATCTATTTTGTATCAGAAAGATTATTGTCTTCTAATGGCGTATGAGCAAAGAAACATACCTATTCACCAGCTATTCATCGCGATATAAATGAATAATTACTAAATTATTAAATAGCCCTGTTATATCGTTGCTTAGTGAATCTCGGGATCCGGTGGTTACAAGCATTGTAATAACCTGCGCTATAAATGTTGCCTAGAAATTGCTCCTCTACATTAATTCGCCGCTCCGAATGGACTCCGAATAAATATGCGAGTCGAATCCGACCATATTTGCAATATTGATTGCTCTATTCCGTGATTCAGTTGGTGAATAGTTAACTGTTCGATAAACATCCTCTGCCACTTGTTAACTCAAGTAAAGGTGGGAGATTGACAGATACTGGGTTTTTCCCTGTCTCGGAGCTTTTGAGTGAAAACCCTACGTGTAGTGCAAGGTTTGGAAAAGAACATTAAGATTTTCCTTATACGTAGATTCTTTCCTTAGAATAAAAATTAATACAGCTTAGAGCCTCTGTAAATCGCTTACGAGAATTACATATATTCCTAAAATAAAAATTAATACATCATGGAACATAAACACATTTCTAAACAGTGTTACGTATTATATAAAAAAAAAATATTTCAATCGATTTCGAAATCTTAAGTAAATTTTCTTTAAAATTACTTATATATAGCTGTAACATCTCCAGGGTTAACAGCTTCCTAGTTGTAGTTTAGTCCTATTTCTGTTTCAGGGAATAATGTGGTCCATAAATTAATATCATTCGCATATCTCTGAAAATTGCTTTACAGAACCACACCTTTTTTCCTACGGGTTTGAGACTTTTGGATTTAATACAGTTGGCTTGTTCGAGAAGAATCAGTTTTTCTTATGGGCAGGCGTCTTTTCTGATGTTAGGCATTAGTACCTGCGTCCTAAATCCGGATTTCAATCCAAAGTCTCGTGGCATGATTCGAATGTCCTTATTAAATTCTCTCATAGACTCACATATAAGAGAAAGAACAATCAAAGTATCAGTAAACTGTACCTTACAAATTAATATCTGCTTAACGTTAAACTATTAACATACAAATTAAAATCTTTTTTTAAGAACTTTACGAAAAACATATAAATTACAATTTAAAAGAATTATCTTTTAAATAAAATAGGGAAAGAACAATTAATTGTTAATATTAAATAGTTTAATGTGCGTAAAATGCTCATAGCAAGAAATTAAGGCCATCACACAGATACATTTATAACAAGTTTATAACTAAAAATCACAAAGTTTTCAAAACGACCTCGTTTCATTTTCAAGTTTACTTGACTAAATTAGTCATTAATTCATTTTTTTGGAGGTTTAGGCTTAATGATTTAGATTTATTTTTTTCCTTTACCCTCTTGTTAATTGTATCAATACTTAATGAAAATGAATTTAAGTCAATTGTTTCAGTTATCAATTAATTGTTCATAGCAAAAAATCAAGGTCACCACACAAATACATTTATGATAAGTTTATATAATACAATCACAAACGTTTTCAAAACGACCTGCATTACTTTTTCAGTGACAATTTTAACCAAATTTTCGAGAATAATAAGCCACGATACCAGAACAGGATCACGTGATCGATAGAGGAAGGAAGATGCGTTGTAATAGTCCTATTATCGCCACGGGACGTGGTACTGTCTTTGCAAGGAAAACATAAAAACTAAGAAAATATTTTTGGAATACAATAACCTTTTGCTTTTTGTAATAACATATATAAATAAAAATATTTAAAATACAGTTTATACTGTCATAATGAAAAAGGAAAGGATAAAATAGAAATTATCAAGGAAAAATACAAACAAAACAATACAATCAAATTACGTACAAGAAATAATAATTTACTCCAAATCTCATACCTATATTTTGTCTTAACTTAACATCAAGACTTCCGCATGGTTCTTATACAAAAGATGTACATAGGGAGCACGGGCAGGACAATGAAGTAACGATTAGATGTACACATACGAGCGTTTCAAGGAAAAAATAAAAATATTTCAGAGTGGGCTTTAGATATGGACACAATTCGGACCTCATTGTGAACATAGTATATGATGTTCAAAATGAAAGTAAAAGATTAATACTAGAGTCTTGCCTGATAAATTGCTGTTATTGTTTTAATAGAGATCCCGAAAGGTTAGTGGGATATCGCTAGGGATTTTTAGAAAGTCATTAATAAAAAATAAAAGAATAAAAGAAATTGTGAAATTAGTAAAATAAAATAAAATTAAGGATTTGTAAAAGATTTTACGATCAATGATATCATAATTGTTTTTCCGATTTCATCTTACTTTTCATTGTTATTGTTTTTATTGTTAATATTATTTACATTATTTTATTTTTTAACAAAGGTTTGATGTTGTTCAGGTATTTTATGTTCTATTTTGTTAAATTAAGAATAATTTTCTTCTTTTGATTTGTATTTTGTATAAGAATCATGAGGAAGTCTTGATGTTAAGTTAAGATGAAATATCGGTATGAGATTTGGAGTAAATTATTATTTCTTGTACGTAATTTGATGTTAGTGATACAGAAGTATATGTATAAAACAATACAATGATTAAAAAATAAAAATAAAAAATGATAAACTTGAACAGCATAGAGGATATTAGGGCAAAAAATTATTAAGGGCATACTGACATAAAATCTTTGCTTTTTTGCAAAAACATAAATAATTTAAAATATGCAAAAACAAAACTTTAATACAATAATAGTTCTTAGTGTCATAATGAAACAAGGTAATCACAGTGATTAGTAAACCAATACCAATGCTTCGCAACGGCTTCTTATATTTTCTGATAAGAAAATATATTAATGCTATCTCAAAGTTAAACCATAACAGCTTCCATATTATTATTATTATTTTTAATTACTGAAACAATATCTAACGAATCTCGAGAGATTAGACTTGTGGCTACGTGCAACAAAGGATATCTCCCAACAACAAAGATACGCCTCCAATCCCATACAACAATTAACAAAAACTAAATAGAAAGCTAAACAAAGACAATTTAAAACATTAATGAAAAAAGTGAAAAAAAATCATAAAAAAAGCCACTTAAGAAACCCATGAAAGAGTTACATAATACAGTATACTCCCGACATGTCGAACTTCGATATCTCGAAAACCTTGATATGTCGACATTATTTTTCCCCTTGATATTGCATATTCATCTAATGTTAATTTTAATTCTTATGTCGAAGAGTTTTCACTCAAAACCTTGTTATGTCGATTATTTTTCGAAGTAACAAATGAATTTTTTCGGAAAAATCGCCGTTCATTTGTCTCGAAGCAAATAACGGCATTTTTTAAAGAATTTCTAGCAATGTAAGTTCATTGTATTTTACTAATTCTTTTCAATTTAATGTAATTATTTTCGACTACTTTTAAGAATTAAAATTATCATTGCTGTATTTAGACTTATTGTTAACTATCATTATGTATTTACATTTATTCTCATCTATCAAGACTCTAATTTTTAGAATATTATTCCGTATCTTGTGTTTTTACGTGAATTTTTATGTTTTGGTTTTTATGTTTTGGTCATAACCTTGTTATCTCGAAAACTCGCTATCTCGAATTTTTTTTAGCGTCCCTTCGACTTCGAGATATCGAGAGTATACTGTATTAAATTGTGTAACATTACAATTTGTTGTGACATTGCAACAAACATAAAATATTGTAATTTTTCAGGTATTGACAATGATACTTTTAAGCTTTATACGAACAATAACAGAATAACATTTATTTTTGATTTGCCTCTGAAAAACGAAAAACTTGTTTTCTGGTAAGTTTTATATAAATTATTCATAAAAATACTACTAAAGATTACTGAAGATTAGAAATTCGGCTATTAAATTTCAGCTCATTGCATTCATAAAAGGCCTATTTACAAGAATCAAAAACAGGTCTGTCATTTGTTTTATGCTTTATTAATTGATGTTTTGCTTTTGAATTTACACTGATATTTAGTTGCTAAGTGCTTGTAATTAATGTTCTCGATAATGTCTGTTCTACATTTGTTGTGACATTTTTTGTTGCTATTTGACACTTCTAAATAACAATAAGTGCTTGTCATTTACTAAATAAAGGGTGTTGATCTACTGAAAGATTAGAAAAGAAAAAAATATTTATTCGCTATTTCAACACTGATAGAAAAAACTATCATACATTATCAGAAAATGGATTTAATTCTTTGATTTTTTTTTTAAATTAATGAAAAAAATACAAGCGACAAACTTGTAACTAGCACACTTTACAATATAAAAATTAGTTTACTTTTTGTTTTGCCTCTGAAAAACGAAAAATTTCTTTCTAGTTAGTTTAATATACGTACATTATTCATATAAAAATACTACTAAAGAAAAACGAGAAACGTTAGTCAATGTGTGTATGTTGTTTCTCATGCATTAAAATTCAATGAAGATAGGAAATACATTTTGCATCATGAATTGTGTAAAAAAAGTTATAAGTTTTAGTAAACACGTTCCAATAAACATGTTTAATAAATAAAATAAACAAAATATAAAAACAAAATATTACCAAAAAAAAAAAGAATCATAGATCCTGCCTACTAAAAGAATACTTTAGATAACATTAACAATACCATTAACATTAACATTAACGTTTAGATAACATTAACAATACCATTAACATTAACATTAACGTTTAGATAACATTAACATTAACATTCTCCGAATTATCACGAATAAGGATGAAACAATTGTACAGAATTCTCGTTGATGTTGGCTCTGTGGGCGAAAGTACACTCATGGACAAAAAAATTAGCGCACCAAGAATGAGTCGTCGAAATGAACGAAAATTTACATACGTAATGACTACTGTGATATAAGTAAATGATTAGAAAATCAAAGAAAAAGGATAATTTATTTCAGAGAAAAAGGCAAAAGAACGGAGGAGTTAATACTACGTTGGACCCCCTGTAGCGCGAATGCACGATGCGATACGATCGGGCATTGAGTCATACAAGTTCTGTATGATGTCTTGAGACATTTCGTTCCATATTTGCTGTAACCTTGCCTCTAGTTCGTTCAAACTCGTGGGATGCCCAACTCGTCGTCCCAAATGATCCCAGATATGCTCGATTGGAGACAAATCTGGGGATCGGACAGGCCAAGGAAGGGTAGTAACAGTGCGGAGACAGTCTTGTGACACCCTTGCCGTATGAGGCCGAGCATTGTCTTGTTGAAAAATGGCTCCTGGGAGCCGTTGCATGAGTGGCAACACATGAACATGAACATACCGCTGGGCTTTCATGGTGCCACGGAACAATACTAGGGGTGACTGTGTATTGTAGGCAGTGGCACCCCATACCATCACACCAGCTGTGGGAGCGGTGTGTCGCTGTACAGCAAAGGCAGGATTGAAGCGTTCACCACGGGCTCTCCACACACGAACACGATTGTCATCACTGCCGAGATTGAATCTGGATTCGTCGCTAAAGACGACCTGGTTCCATTCCGCTGCAGTCCAGTTTCCTCGTGCGCGGCAAAACTCCAAACGGAGGCGTCGATGGGTGGGCGTCAAGGGCAGCACACGTAATCGGCGCCGCGATACCAACTGTCCTTCAGCCAGGCACCTTTGTATGGTTCGAGAAGACACAGCGGCCCCTAGTGAAGGTGCTACCTGTGCCTGGATGGCGGCCGATGAAGCAGTTGGCTGTACGCGTGCATTTCTGACTATGTGGCGGTCTTCTCGACGACTGGTCTGTCGAGGGTGTCCTGAGCCTGGTCTTCGTGTACATGACATCTCTCGGGTCCACTGGTCCCAACACCTCCTCACAACACAATCAGAGCGGCCTAATTGACGAGCTACTCGCCTAGCTGACCACCCAGCTTCCATCATCCCGACGATTCTCCCTCTCTCAAACTGCGACAACTGCGTATACTGTCTTCGAACACGGCGTAATGGCATTTCTACCTCACCTCTTCCTTTATAAATGATTCAGCACACTCAAACAAGCTTTGGTTACCTGTTTTATACTCCACAGAGTACGATGTTCAACGCCCTCTACCGGCTATACGTAATGCGCAATCACGCTGCATTTCTAATCATTTGCATATCTCACCGACATGTACCTTCACTGCAAGTTTCGTTACGATCCCGCAATTATTTCTTGGTGCGCTAATTTTTTTGTCCATGAGTATATATTTATTGTCCGGTTGGCGATTTCTCCCCATTTATAAATGATTACGGACGTTAAACTTGCTTTCTATTTTTCAAACGATTTTTAAATAGATTCAGCAAATCCGTCATTGTGTATATTTTAATAACCATTAATAACGGTAGCATATTTAAAGAGTAGAGACAATTTAACTTTTATATTCGCATCTTTTCTAAAGAGGTTCTTATCGAGAAATAACGCTAGAAGTCAACAAAACAGTTGCCACAGTTATATTCAACACAGAAAAGCAGTTGAATATAAATAATGGCTTTCTATCTGTTTTTGTTAATATCTCATCTAATAAAGCAATGAATGTTATATCTTAGCTAATACTACGCGTTCATTCATTTCATTAAAATTTGTTAATGCGATTTAGAAATTCAAATAATAATGAGGATTTATTTCAGAAAATCGAAAATCTGGACTATTCATTAGTGGCTAATATAACTTGAATTTATAAATTTAGCTTTCGTTTTTGTTTTCAAGATTTAAAAAAAAATAGAAATAACGTTTTAAGGAAAACACTGCAAACTTTATATTCTTTCGAGCTTCAGAACTTCATAAAAATTTTACGGCAATTGATGTGTTGCAAAAAGATAACAAAATGGATAAACATTTGAGAAAATTTCAGGTGATGATGATAGCTGCAAAATAAATCCATTTCTTTAATAAAAATTACAGGAGCAGATCCTTTCAGATCATTTACTGATAAGAAATCACTTCATTGAACAAAATATGGTTATCAGGAGGAAAAAAATTGCACTTTGGAAGTATCTTTAATCTATTTCAGCTTCAGGTTTTATTATTGAGCCTTTCTTATGCTTCATCTATATTTTCTACTATATATAACTCTACTGAATATAAACAAAAGAAATTTTCCGGTTTCTGAAAAAAAAATAATAAAATCCGTTTCACGTACTGATTGTTTTTAAATCCAATTTAAATTACATTCAAGCTTGGGTGAATACTAAGAGATAGATTGGCCGCGCGGTTGGTGTTGTCGCTATGACATCGGCCTCTCACCTCTGAGTACCGGGGTTGGGTTCTCATGTGGGTTTCGTGATGGTGGACGATCCGCGCTGGGCAGGTTTTCTCGGGGTTCTCCCATTTCCCCTGCACTTCTCCCACCATACTTTCTCAGTCTTTCTCTCCATCTGTCCTTCTTTCCGTGGGTTAGTACAATAGACCTCCGGTCGCAGTGCTTGGCTTCTCTGCCACCCACATTCACTACATAAACATAAACATAAGAGATAGATTAATATCTACTGCTAAGACAACGACAGAAAGCCAATAGAAATTTTGCTTCTAATAGTTTTTCTATAGCGATTTCTATCAGTTCACTCTTCTATCTCAACAAACATCAAAAGGGAAAAATTTCAAATTATAAAAATTACAGCACCTTTTGTCTTTAAATTAGCATAGCAAGTTTCAAGATGATCCATGCAGGAGTTGAAAATCCATCCAGGAGATGAATCCAGGGGGTACGTTGGTGACATCATTTGAGTTCTTTTCATTATGATAATAGGTTAGTCGGATGACGGATAGGGAGATTCCAAGAAGGTGTGGCTCCTCCCTAAGTTCATGTTATATCTTCCGATATCTCTGTAATGGTTTCCAGATTATGGGTACTCCATCAATCAATCAATGACAGAACATTGCTATATTGGTATCATCAGATCTGAAAAGAAAAAAAAATGTTATCAATAAGATCTAATTCACTTTGGATAGTGCATACTTTTTTTACGGCTGTAATGGAAATATTACCATTGTAGCAATTTCTTTTAGAAGCAATGTGAACTGATTCCATACATTTCCTTTGAAATGATGATTTGGCTTTACGTAAAGTGAGTGGTTTATCAATATCAGCAGTAGGTCAGATATTGAAATTGAATTAAATTGAATCCTCCCCTCCTTTATATATTAAGTTTTTATTAACTTACTTTTTGTTGAACAGATCAGTTTTATATATCCTGAATGGTTTATAATAAATCATTGTTTATCCATTCTCTTCACTTACTAAATATAACGTTAAAGCAGCAATAATTGGAGCTAAGTTTAGTTAAATTGTTAATCACTTTATTGCCTATTTCTATTCTTTAAAGTTTGAAGAAGATGTTGCCAATATGACAAAGATCTACAGTACAACTACCGTTTGCGATTACCAAAAGAAGGATAAATGTGATGTTAACTTGGATCCAGGTACTATCTTTGCATTTCCAAAGCTTTAATTTTTGTTTGAACATAAAAATTAAGCATATAATTTTTATAATTGTGATTCTAACTAACCACAGTAGGACCGTTACATTTAATTACTTGAAAGTTTGCTTTTATTTCCAAATGATCCGATTAAAGTATTTGCAATTGTTGCAGTCATTCAGACTTTTATGGTTTGGTTTAGATAATTTTTGAGATCAAGTATTTAAAATTGGAGGTCTATCTGATAATAATCCTTTAGAAAATTCAATATTAAATAATGACATGCTATGGTGGGAGGATCATTGTATATTACTCACTATTTTGCTTTGGTTTTCTGGATTTTACAAAATGTGGTAAGTATCGATTTTATCTGAATACAAAAGAATTGTTTTTATATTGCTAAAGACTTTGCTTCATCTCGAAGCCTGGCGCAATGATGAACTTCTTTGATTAATAGTCATGATTGTTTTCCAGCACATTTATGCTTCCAAATATCGTATGTATAGCATTTATACGTTAATCGTATGTAGAGCTTTTATAGGAAAATCTTCAATTATGGTAATTGAGGATTTACTACATACCTTATTTTCAGTCTAAATTTCAAAAGTTAAAATGCAATGCTAAATAAATTTCCATATTATTAATGAAATTTTCACTACTTCAAAGGAAAGTTGGAGTACTTGTATTTTATTCTAAGACATTCGCTAATGAAAATAAAAAGCTTGAGCTCGAATGGGAAAAAAACTAAAAAAAAAAACATATTCACTGCCTATACAATAAACAGTTAATATCAAAATTTAATTATAAAAACAAAGGTTTTAGATTCACAAATGTTGGTATCATCATATACCGAGTTTAACAAAATTCAAAAAGGTGAGATAAATGTTATTTCCTGATTTAACATGGAAAATTAGACTTATCAAGTGGATCTATATAATAAGACCTTTTTTATTTGTATTTGTCTTACTGTATATACGAAATTTGACAATTGCTTTGATCCTAAAAGAATGTCAAAACTTAAATTATTAAAGATTCTTGCTCTTCGAAATTCTTCGATGTGTTTGTTATATCTATGTACAATACAATTCATTTGTCAAAGATATATTCAAAAAGTAGGGAAAAATATGAGCCACAGACAATATTACACTAACGAAAATTAGTTGTCATGAAAACTACTCCACACTATTGCCGGAATGACCAAAGGCAATTTATTCCCGCAAGAGGTGGCAGTCATGTGATGGTACCATCAACACTACAAACAAATGGTCATAATCAGATATGATAGAGTTAGAGGATAGAACTTGTGCTGTTTGTTTGATATGATAGTGCTTTTTACTGCATGAATATGACTGAGGAACGCTTTATGATATTTTGCCCGGTAGCAGCCTAGGCATCTCGAGGGGCTCCAACAAGGATGGAAATGTAGTAGATGCTTTAGCAGTGGATGTCCAATTTTACAACGTGTAGCATAGTGGATTTAATAATAATTAAATATGAAAATTTTCTAACTTCTCAGGATCGATTTTATCTACATCCAAGGTATGAATTCTAAGATTTAAGGAAAGGAACTCAATTAACAGAGTTGTTGTTGTTAGTTATGCGCACGCGGAAGATCTTTCTCGTGATACTATGGGAATAAGTTCAATATTAGATTGAAAATGCTCTGCTACCACCTTTTTTTTGTATTTTGTATTTTGTATTTTGAAAGGGAATAACTGAAAACCCCAGCCTGATGCGTATAGGGTAAATACTGAATAGTAATACGAACCAACTTGCTGAAATGACTCACCATCAGAGAAGATGTTGGAAGTGGATCCCTGCAGCAGCAACACGCAGCTGTGCACGTCAAATCCTGATTAGGAACCCCCCGCGAAAAGCATTGACACATCGATGGTGGCGACTGCTGGTTGATGTTGTCCTTCAGATCCTGTGCAATATGTGGATTTGTTTGGTACACTGTACTCGGCAACTGTTCCCAGAGATAATAATCACATTATCTGTGAAAGGTTTGGAGAACGTGGCGGACAAAACTATATTCAAATGGCATTTCAGGCGGTCACAACATCACCTGCACGTTCAAGCGAGAAAAGAGATATTTTTTTGCTCTCCTTTATAAGACTCTTTTTCCTTTTTTTACGAAATCCAAGTGGTCTACACATCTAATTAACTAATGATGTTCTAACTCTTTACTCTGTAAGAGATTAAGTTCTTCGGTACGACATATCAAACGTAAAATGAAACAGTTACTCACTTGCCTGTAATATACTGACTTAATAGGACATTTCATTACCTTTACTACACAAATCGTCGAATCAGTCACTCATTATAGTCAAACATTTATAGGTCATAATGAATGGGCACACAAAAAAAATGCTCCCATTCATTATCACAATAAATAGGATTAAGTGTTGGGTAAATTCCACTAAAACAATCAAAGATTCCATCTCAAAGAGATCAATTCTTTTATATCAGCAAAAGACAACTGATATACATTTTTCTGCTTTTATATCGGTATTAGACCACTTATACACGAAGTTTGTATGCTTGACATTGAGTAGATACAGGTTATTTACACAAGAATCACTTCTATCCTAGGGCTTCCACTATATTATCTGAAACACCATTAATCTTGTATGTTAGAAGATAATCCGTTGACTGCAAAGCTTATTTTACAAAGTATTCGACGACGAACGAAACATTTTCAAGGTGTTCAACTAGATGCTCCCTAGTCATTTCATCACAATCTCGCATTACCATCTCTACTGTAACTCAAAATGCCTTTTTCCGAGGCTACTTACTTGTACTTTCCCCTGCGACTCTAGCATATTTTCTTGATAACAACATCATTTTTAACAATTGTTCTCCTGAATTATAGAAAAAGAATGATCAAAAATGGTGGATGGGATGTTTTCCGAAGGAAAAAGACATGTAATTTTATAGAAGAAACTATTAAAGAAAAATGGAACTGAAAATAAAGAATAATTTCAAATACAGAAGATTGAATGTACAACAATGAATAATCAAAATACAGAAATTTAAGCAAGATAGAAAGAAAGTATTCATTACAATTAGAAAGTGACCTGAATCTGATAGTGTTGTGTAATTATCAGTGAAAACGAAGTATCAATAAAGATATTCTAGTAAGAAACTTTTATCTAAATTGTAACCTGTTATGAGTACCGAGGTTCGGTTCTCATGTGGGGTTCGTGATGGTGGACGATCCGCGCTGGGCAGGTTTTCTCGTGGTTATCCCATTTCCCCTAAACTTCTCCCACCATTCTTTCTCAGTCTTTCTCTCCGACTGTCCTTATTTCCGTGGGATAGCACAATAGACCAATGGTCGCGGTGCTCGGCTTCCCTGTCACCCACACTCACCACTTAAGAAACTGTTACGAACAATTATATCGTGAAAGAACTTGTAAAGATGCATAGGTTTCTAATATTTGCATACATCATAATTTCATAACGATTACCCAAACTATCATTCAGAATAAAGAAAATATTAATTTTTAAATAACAAATGGGCGATTTGCCGATCAGTTATTTTTACGGATTCCAGAGTTTATAAAAAAAACTATTCTTGAATTAAGATACATCTTGATAACTACATAAGTTAATTATTTTAGATATTCAAGTTGGTTATAATCTCACACAATAATCATCAGAACCGACTGATAAAACATAACTTAAATGCAGAATTTCATGAAAATATATTTACTTATTAGTAAAAATTCTTTATGGTATTGAAAGTAAATTAAGTAGTATTTAAATAATATTACAAATTCCGAATTTTTATAAAAGATTTGATAAAGAAAAGAAACTGTAAAAAAATTAATAATTTTATTCCGAATGACTTTTAAAAACGGTCAACAATGATAATTATTGAGTAACATTTTACGCGTAAATTGACGTCTTTGCAGATAAAGAATAAGAGAAAACAAATTTCTAATTTTTGTTAATATTACAGGTTTAATAGAAATTTTAGCGTCTTCGAGAGATTATAAGGAACTGTTACATTATTGGCAAGAATGGCATGAAAAGACTGGTCGACCAATGAGAAAGATCTTTGAAGACTACGTCAAATTATTGAACGAAACAGCAACGTTAAATGGTAAAATATACTTTATTAATCTACTTTTTCGTTAAACAAGTACGTAAAACTCATTTATGAAGATTTAAATGATTTTTATGAATTAAACTTAGGACATGAAGACGCAGGCGCTATGTGGCGTGATGATTATGAATCAGACACATTTGAAGAGGACATAGAAAATCTCTGGCAGCAAATAAAGCCGTATTATAAAGAACTTCACGCTTATGTCAGAAATAAACTTAGCAAGATGTATGGCAAAGATAAAGTTTCCCTTGAGGGACCTATTCCTGCTCACGTATTGGGTAAGTTAAAGTCAACCTAAAATGTATTTAAGATGATTTTTCTAAATATCTAAAGTTTACTTTAAATATTCACTACACTAATTTCTAACAATTTTCACATTAAATTGAGCTGAGTAATAGACTTAAACGACTTGACGAATGGCAGTTTTGAATATTAAAATCTGACTGGCTAACTTCCAGCACTATTGGATAATAAAGTAATTCTCATCAGTTATTTTATCTATAAATACATTCCTCAGAGTAAGAATCAATTTTCAAGTCGTACATAATCTATTCTTTTTTTTGCATAATTTATATTATTAATTAAATAATAATTTTCCTATTGACGTTCGCCATATTTTATCTAATGGAATAAAGCGAGCTGAAACGTTCGTAACCCGAAACATTGAAATCAATGAAATAGAGACGATCCGTTTCAAGATGAAAAAATCGTTCCTTTTTCTTAACATCCGGTCGTTTACCTGACAAAACGCAAAGAATACGTGTACTTCACGTATTAAATAAAAAGAAAGAAAACAGCCAAATAAATTAAATATAAAATAACTACATTTAATAAATACATTATACAAATGAATACATTACGATGTCTTGTGTACATCTGAAAAAGAATCATGTGGGTGCGGAGAGATACTTTCAGATGCTAGGTGAGACGCCTTTGGTGTGATTTGGGCCCGTAAGATTTGCCCGGACTGTAGGCTAGCGCTAAGCGATGTCGGTACTGCGTGGCCTTCGTTTGTACTGTACGCGATCGTTTGTCTCCAGTGTTAAACCTTGCTCTCTCTCTCTCTCTCTCTCACCTTCGTTCGTAATCCGAGGCACTGTTCGTTATCCGAGACAAAAAAATTTCGAAATTGTTGTTCATAACCTGAAATATTCGTGACCTGAATCGTTCGTAACCCGTGGTTCACTGTATTATCAAAAAACACCAAAATTTTCTACTTGCAGTATGTTTCGTTAAACTAACTCAGGTCGGCTTGGTTTTTGCCAAAAGATTTTATTGGCAATTGATTAGTTAAACGGCCTCTTATCATTTTCATATTGTATGAATTCCATTCAAAATATAGGCTTACTTTTCTGAGTATCCAGCTTATTAAAAGAATTCTATTTTCTATCCATTTGCAAATATGTTACTTAAAAGCTAACTTGTTTATAGACTCCAAACCACTCTATTGTTAGCAGGTTATCTGTTATATTTCAGAAGCATTAGCACATAGGCTTCTGATTTCAAATGTTTGGAGTCTGGATATCTTTTTACAGTGAAGTGCAGCAAAAAATCGGAGATGAAAAAAAAAAACTGCTAACAAAAATCAGAGAATATTTACATGCTAAAGTTTGAAACATCAGTTTTATGTGAAAACAAATTGTATGAGCAACTTTAAAAAAACTTATATGGCTTCAATTTATGTACGGTTTTTCTAAAACATTTTATGATATCCTGAATTTTTTTTTAATTTTTTTATTATATAAAATTAAATTTTAGGAAATATGTGGGCACAACAATGGAATAACATATTGGACTTAGTTTTACCTTATCCTAAGAAACCTACAGTTGATGTAACTGCCACAATGAAAGCGCAGGTAATGATACTGAAATTCAATATCCTTTTTTCTAGAAATAAGAAAATTAAATTTAAAATAGAGAACTTTAAAATAATTTTTAGCAAAATTATCAAATTTTGTTCAAAGTTTCGTAACCAAACCTTAGAATCGAAATTTAATTTTTGAATTTTAAAACTCCTTGTATTCTAATTGTCAACAATTTATTAATAAAATTTTTCCTGAATCTTACAGGCGATCTTTTTCATACAATGAAAAGAGAACAAACGATTTATGTATACTAATTTGTAAATTTGTTATATATTCACTCACTCTTATTTAATAATTGAATATAGAATACAGTTTTTATATCTTTACAAGCTATATATCAAAAATTTAGTTTTTTTAATAAAAGAAATGCGAACTTGTTACACAAATTCAATGTATTTCTGATATATTTTCTTTCTTTCCTTCTATTCTCAAGAATTATACAGTTCGGAAAATGTTTGAACTAGCGGATAGTTTCTACAAATCCCTTGGGCTAATGGGACTTCCGGATTCATTTTGGAACCTTTCAATGTTGACGAGACCAGAAGACAGGGAAGTTTTGTGTCACGCATCAGCCTGGGACATGTGTGAAAATTACGATGTAAGGTATTGTATAATTCAACTGTATATATTTTCTTAAAGCACAATTTTCAACTTTCAAGTCTCAAAGAAAATATTAATACTATCCCCCTCCCCAAAAGCTAAACTTTGAAATCACAAGCACATGAGTACATGAAAGAAATAGCGGAAAGGACAATTACTTTCACTGAAGATAATATTTGTAAACTGAATTTAGTAAATCTTCCAAAGTGAGATTATGTATGAGAGAGTAAATTGTTTCACGATTTGGTACAAGATTTGACTCTAAGCAGACAATATCACGAAAAAAGATGGAATCAACATTCTGTGGGGAACTAAATTGGGCAAAATTATCGCATTACTATGAGTTTTACTGTGACTATGAAACGTGTTGTTCATAAGTATAATATAAAAAAGTGTTTCAGAAGCACGGGGCCGAAATATCGAGAGAATATCTTATCCTAAATCAAATCATATTATCTCTTAGCTTGAAAAATTAACTAAAGGAAACAGATAACGATGTTTACCATAGGATCCTAACTCAGATAAATGTACGAGTAGGATCCTAACTATACTAACAATATATTGAAAAGTTAAAAAAAACTAATAACTCCCTCATTTGTTTTCCTTTCTTTGTTTTGAAAAACAAAAAATAAACGAATTCCATCAGATTTCTTACTATCCAGTAAACATATTTTTATGATATTAATTCAACAAGATGATTTACACCAATTGATCCACAAATGCTAAGTTTGAGTAATGGCAAAGAAAATTCAAAAGAATTTGATTTACAGCATTTGATTTCAAGAATTTTGATCAAGCTTGCCATAATTACAATTTAAGAATTTCCACTAGACTCAATTGCGATATACGCCGGCATCTTGCCTATCATTTAGAGGCCCATTTACTTACAAACTATCAATAATTGATAAAGTCAATGTAGTACGGGACGAAACACCATCTGGTGCTTTTTAAAGTACATTATATTTTTATGCTCGTGTGTTGGCCTTTTTAAGTGACTTTTTTATATTTACAACTTATTTAATTTAATCGAAATTATTTACTTTTTAATATACTGTACTTTTGGCCATTTTTACAGCTATCAAAGATGTTTGATATTATTTTTTTAGATTTGAAAAAGCAATGGTTAAAAAATTTCAGTAAAATTTTCATGAAAATGCAATTAAGAAAGACGTGAGACGGAATCGAAGTTTACATAAGAAGTAAACCATGACACTTCAAAAGTGCCAGATTTCTTTTTCCTAATGTCGTGAGACGCCACATCCAATTGGCAAAAGAGCTAATAAAATAAAAGTGAGCTTCCAAGTGTACTGTAGTGGATGTTAATAATAACTAGACATAGCAAACTCCTAACACCTCATAATCGATTCATCCACTCCCAAAATTTGAATCCGTAAGATAACAGGACCTCATTTAACAGAGTAATAAAAGTAGTACTTGACTCCGTCGACTCCGTCGAAACCGTTTGTAGGATAGCCATCATATCATTGTATGACTAGCTGTTCAAGACCAGTAATAGGCGGCAAATGAAATCCAGTAGCTCATAGACCATAATCTCTCTATTTGAACTGGAAAGACCTCGAAGTATAACCGTCTACAATCCTTCGCCATACTATCTCCGTAGAAAGATCCAACCTTATGTTATCGAAAAAACTATAAGATAACAGACGTCGAAACAACATTGAGCACCATTGCATACTATAGACCATTGCATCAAGTGAGTAGAAAGGCTATTCTGTCCTTTTCGTATTCAATCATGAAAGACTCGGACTATCGCATTTGTTTTTCCAAATGTTTCATTTTCATTAGTTACATACTGATATCCTTTATATACAAATATCTAATATTATCAATACTATCACAGTGCTTAATAAACAATGTCATCATTTAAAAATTGCACATTCCGCGTTATTGCAAAAACCTCGATAATATTTCTGCTATTCATAACTTTAGCATATTAAAGTAAGCATTTATTTTTATAATACAATCTTTCAGGATTAAGATGTGCACTAAAATAACAATGGAAGATTTGTTCACTATTCATCATGAAATGGGTCATGTACAGTACTATATGCAATACGCGAAGCAGCCGATATCCTTCCGAGATGGAGCAAATCACGGTAAGATAAAAATTAAAACATAAGAAAATATTTTTTCAGTGTTGCTGCCTGTCTGTTAACTTATTCTTTCACAGTATCTCTCATAGAATCTCAACATATTGATTATAAAAAATTTGTAACTTGCCTGTTCTCAGGGTATTATTTAATTTCTAATTATAGATGCTTCAACTTTCTCTTTCTCTCTCTCTCTCTCTTTTTGTATTTTTTTTAATATCAAAATTTCTTAGAAATCAAAGCTGTATGATCTCTACCCTCCAACAGGTAGAAGACAGAAATCTTATATTAATAATTAGCCTCCAGATGATGTTTTAGACGTAAATAGTGATTGAAGCTTTTTAAAAAAAATTGTGGTACATCAACTAATACAAAAATCGTCTTGCACTTTTATATACATTAAGTAAAAGGGCCTTATTACTACATGTTTGTTTAAGACATCATATATTATACTTTAACACTCCCCCCATGTTTATTCAGTTTCACGACAGAAGATTCTTTAAATAGTGCATGAATCGGGTTAACTTCGAATTTCTATGATTGTAACTACTATGTATTTGTGATGTACATTAATATTCAACATTATCGTTTGAATCTCTGTTAGGCTTAGGTATGATAATGGTGCCAATAGTTTAACTGCGGATCGGCTCAGCGCCAAAGCTCTCTGCAGTTTCCAAACGATGAGATAATTGAACCAAAGGCATCCTCCAAGATCCCTCAAATATGGCAGCCAACAAGAAACCTTTAATGTTAACTGTTCAAATTGATTCCTGATTACCAAAGAAGCAAATATCCAGAGGAATAAAGTATAACTTAGATGACCTAATGAATCGCATCTTAGGTTTAGATAATCCACATGTTTGCCATTGAACGATCAGGTTATAAAACTCGTTAGAAGATGAGAGAAAATAATTGTCAGCCTTCACATACATATAACACATTAATTCAAATTTTAATAAATTGATAAGTGATAATTCTTATCACATACAGTAAATAAAGATAACTATCCCAAGTTATAGCAATAGTTCTAACGACTAAACCTTCTTAAGATGTAAATACCTCTGCAGCGCATCCAACTCGGTAAGAGTATTTTTCAAAGGTGAAAAATGTTTAAAACTTCGTTTATGTTTAGAGGTCACATCGACTTCTACACCCTGATCCTTAAAAACCCGTGAAGAGATGTCGATTTTTTTATTACTTATTTGTAGATAAATTAAAGCCCTAAAAGCTCTAAAACGCTTGTGGCAAAAGCTATAAAACCAACGTCAAGATAAGATTTAAATTTAACAACAAAGCAAGAAAAACTTTATCTAGTGAAGGGTTTCAATAGATTATTTATTAATTTTCAGGATTTCATGAAGCAATTGGGGACACGATGGTTCTTTCTGTCTCAACGCCAAAGCATTTAAAAGAAGTTGGTCTACTTCCTAATTTTATAGATGATGATGGTAAGTATATACTGCACAATACGAAAACTCTTGATGATAAAAATAAAACCAAATAGGACTAAGAAGATATTTTTATTCAAAATATTAAAAATTGCGATTATATTTAAGATATTTATAAAATAACAATGTAAATAATTTTGGGTGTCGAAATACGCGATTATGGAAAATATGGAAATACGCGAATTTGGGGACTGATTTTAAAAACAGATAAGGATGTAGAGAAAATCAGAAGTGGCCAAGGTTTGGATAGAGCTGAAATGCTATTAATAAGTTTAAAGTAAGTGTAAAATTATTTGTCTGAAAATTGCCGATAAGGAACAAGAGAGACATAGTAATGAAACATATTATTAGTCAAAGTCTAATCTCATCAAAATATATCAAATAATCAAAATAAAATAAAAAAAAATAAACAAAATAAAATCTTAGTACAGCAAAAGAGTACAACCGCATTTTGTAACTAAAATTTTATAAGTGCTCAGTGTGAAGAAAGACACAAGGGAATATGAATTCAGAATTCACACTACAGTGGGAGGCTTCAAACCAAAAAGAAGTTGGGAACTTGCCAAATATACAAACAAAGAAATGGAAACTAAAGGAAATTAACACCAAGTGGTAGCTTCAGGAAATAAGTCAGTAAAAAAATTGAACAAAAATTTGGAAACGATCTGAACGTTCTGAAACAAATAGTTCTTGTTTGCAAAGAAAAATTTAAAAAAATGAATAATCTTGGATAAAAATGAGGTTTAAAAAATAGAAATAGAGTTAGAGTAAGGATAAATAAAATGTCACTAACAAGTAGAGAAGATATTACATAAAATTTTAAAAAGGAACGAAGTGATTCGTTACTATATCAGTTAGATCTATATACAGCAAGAATAAAATTGTAAGATAACAATAAACTATTTCAGCACTCTAGGATAGACAGAAAAAAATTTCAGATCTTTATTGAAATAATTGAGAATATGATGCTTGTATTGGGTTGGCTAAAAGCTCGTTCGATTTTAAATACAAATAAACAACAAAGTTTTCATTTTCACGAATAATTTTAGTGAAAAACATATTCAGTGGATTATTCCACTACCTTCTGCCATCTTTCAGATAACTTCATAATTCCGTCTTCTCAAAAATTTTTATCTTTTTGAGCAATAAATGTTCCAGGTGCCTTTTGCAATCTTCCAGGAATTGAATTTTTTTCCTCTAAGAGAATTTTGTAAAGACGAAATAAATGAAAATCCGAAGTTTCAATGTCTGATGAAAACGGCGAATAAATCAGAACTTCCCACTCAAGCTGTAACAGTTTTTGTCTGGTAATAAAGTAAAATGCTGTCTTGGGCGCTTATTGTCTTCCATCTTCAATATTAAATTGGAGATGCAAAATCCACCAATTTTATGTTTTAGATGCACGCTGATATGACAGCTGTTACAATACAATCTAACAAAATGATATCGAATAATGTTAAAGACACCTAAGAGCTAGTTCTGCCAACTTCGGTAAAAAACCGAACGAACATTTTGGCCAACCCAATAAATTCATCCCTACGCTATGATTAATGTCTATTTTTTTATTTATGCAGAAACTGACTTGAATTTCTTAATGGCCAAATCTCTGGAAAAAATTGCCTTCTTACCTTTCGGTTACCTCATCGATAAATGGAGATGGAAAGTCTTCAGTGGTGAAATCACACCAGAAAACTACAACGCCAAATGGTGGGAAATGAGGTAAATTGTTAGATTCCAAAGTATTGTAAATTAAAGCAAGATTAGCAAAACTATTTTTAGAGTGAGCTTTGCTTTTCTTAAATCTTGAAAATTCAAGAAGTTAAATTTTTACGGATCTTTGATTTTAATTGAAACTGTGATTAAACTTATTAAATTCTAAGAAGAGAAGCTGAAGCATTTATTTGGTTTTTGTTTAAATTAAATTCCTTACAGCAGTTATCGCTTTCTTTCTGTTCTTGATATCAATACAGAAATAAAATCAATGTCAATGATTTTGCCGTAAGACTGCAAGAAAAAAAAAACATGATATAGAGCGCATACAACAAAGGCATAAAATAGATTTTTTTCATTCCACGAATGCACTTCCGGCATTACTTAATTTTGGCAAGTCACAAATAACCAATGGTTTTGTTACTTTTGTCCTTCAGAAACGAAAGCAAGAAGAATTGAAAAGATACATGGAAAATCTATTCAGGTGATTCGTGAGCCTTCGGAAAGATTGGACGAACACAAAATAATTAAAAGCTAACTGAAACCAACCTTAATAATAGCAGCAATAACAAAGCAATAAAACGAAATTAAGTAATTTCAGTATTGATAAAATGTAAATCATATCCCTTTCAGATCTCGATATTTATATTGAATATGTTACATCTGAAAATACTCGTATATCTCGAAGAACTTTTTATGCTCGATCCTGAAAGACTGATCCAATGAGTCGAAATCACCAGAGTCTAATAATAAGCAGTGAATACAATACACGATTTAATTTCCAAGTGAATACATTAGTTTCACAAGCTACAAGACAACATTTAACGATGGCTGTCAATACTTCATGGAATCATTCACAAGATTCGGACGGAGCCAAAGTACTCAAGACGACAGCCTGTCGTGCTTTTGATATGCCCGAACCTGGGTTAGAATGCCGGCGTGGGCTTGGATGTTTCGTTCTTTCTTCTGTATATGTTAGTCTTCTTTTCAAAGATTTATTCTCAATTCCATACCTTGTTCTGGATTAGCCTGTGTCGATGGATGACAATTTGGATAATCTAGCTGGCTCCTCGAGACATGCTGAGGAAATGTTAGTGGTAAGTGCTCTATCTTGCTGAAAAATCGACTACGGCATACCACCCATTATGCTTGTGAGAGGTAATCGGTTATCATAATTGTAGCTCATCACTGGAGAATGCCAAACTAGAAAACATTATGCTGATTGAGGAAAAGCTTCATTCTCCCTATCGGAACTTTGTTAAAAGACATACTCGCCGATCATCGGCATTTATATACAGTCCGAATTCATCTGTGAAAATATTTGTCGTTTCCTCTACTATTCCAGACGTTCAACGCCTTTGTTGAGTAGGCTAAGGAGTTTAACTGTAGAACGATGATCTTTCATCTCTTTATTAAAAAATTAGGTGATGAAAAAATTGTCGATGACATCTATTAGGCATCTTTCAAGGAATTCGTTGATCGCATTAATTTTATATGTACAGATATTACCATTTATAAAAATAAATTCCGCACCAACAGTAACCCTAAAACTTTTAGGATCTCTACTTTTTACCGTTAAGCTACTAGAAACTCAATCTCAGACACATGGAGATCAATGCGACCATTAACATAATGTCTCCACACACTATGAGAACATCATTTCTGTAATGATCTCTCTTCTCTATAATGTTAGAAGGGTGTTTGGTATGCACGTCAGGAATCAATCTTATTTATTAGAAAAGCAGATTTTAGATCATTAATCAAACCTGTTGGCAACTCCACTCTAGACTAGTCGGCTCAGAAGTGTTGAGAGAAATTGTAATATACATGATAAATTGTGCAATAAAAACATGTACAGTTACAGCTTATTATAAACTGTTCATTAATGATAAATGTGTTTAATTCTTCCTTTAAATTTCTGCCTTTCTTCTGACTTCATTTTTTTTAGTTGCAAAGGGCCTCGAAAAATTTAAATTGCTTTGGGCCATTTCGAAGGTAAATCTGACACTGACTTTAGTGCGCTGCTGTCAGTCGAACAACCTGCCGATCATCCATAAAGAGATCTCCGATGAAGCATTGGAGACAAGATGTATAGTGCAAGAGAACTGACATGATAGTATGAGGGGATTCTCTTAATAAGGGTTAAAACAGCTCTTGGAAGTTAATAATACTTTATATAATAATAAGATAGCATCCCCATCAATAAATTGATGTGAATAAGAAAATCAGACTACATCAACGAAGTGTCAATATCAAGCAGCTGCTTCGAATCTTGGATGATTTGATCAGATCTTCGACACGTCTCTCCTTTGGAAGTCCTTTCTAGTCCTTTGGAAGTCTTTTCATAAATTGACAAAACAATCTAGAAGATTTTATAGATTTGGACACCTCAGTTTGTGTCCGGCCTATCTCCAGGGTACCAGCGGTTCTTTATTTCAAAGAAATGTCAAAAAATTGCCTCAGAGTAAACTGTGCCATAAACTTACCGGTTCTCTACTCTGCACACATTACAGCTCATTAAATATGGTAAAGTGAATTGGCCATATTATATCATCTGTATTTGCATTAAATACATTGGATTTTTTTTCCTATCTCTTATTTAAATCTCTTTGGGCAAGCTCAACAATTGAGCTCCTATCTCCTTGGGCAAGCTCAACAATTCCACCGTGGATTTAAGTATTCGTATTTTAAATCATTAAAATCATTGTTGTGATTGTTTTCATGTTGTTAAAATACCTTGTCAATATTGGAGTTTCGGTTTTTAATCAAATTTTGTCAATGCTTCGGTATCTCCTTAATTGAAGTCTTAAGAAGATTCAAATGGTCAATGAAATGGGTATTTTGAGCAGAAGTAAGGTATTTGAAAGGTTTTCCAAAGGACGGCAGTCACTGCAGGACGATATGAGACCAGAACTCCTGAAATCTTGCTTTCGGCTTGGTACACGATCATCAAAGATCTGCAGATGCGAGATATCTGTCCAAAATTTGTTCCTCATCACCCTCGGATGACCACAAAAAGCACAATAGAGATTTGTGAAAGATCTGATTATCCAAACAAAAAATACATTCACTTGGTGCTTCTACACGATCTTCAGAACAAACGATAATCCAAGATCGATTCCTGGTGAAAATCCCCAACAAAGAGTGCGTTGACAGAAGCAAAAGCAAGATGATGCTCTCTGCTTTCTTTGACTGTCTTAGTGTAAACTATCATGAATACCAGAGGGATACTTTATCAATAATTTGCACTAGGCAAATTATTGCCGTTTATATATGTGAGATACATGTTTAAGTAGTTATGTGTAATCTGCAACATGATCTGCTCACCGATCATTTAAGGCCTTATCGTACCTTACCCAAATGAGAAATATTGCTTTACTCACTCTTAAACACTCCCCTGTTGGCTACCAAGAACTCTGAAAGAACTCAGATGTAACAGTCGTAAATTATTGAGTCTAGCACCATTGAGACAGATGCCATAAAATGTCTTCTAGGAAAGTATTGAAGTATTGAAATGTCTGTAACTGCAGAAAGACAATAACAACAATTTCCATTTCCTCTAGTGGTTTTTGTTTTATGACGCTATTAAATTTAATATAAGATGTAACCCATTTTTATAAACCTCATCCACTTTAATAATCGTTCAAATTTAGGAAGAACTTCGGCCTTTCATCTGAAACTAACTCTCTGGCCTGAGAAGATAACTTCAACAGGATAAACCGATCTCGAATTATCAACTAAGTAAGTCGGAATTGGGCAACAATATTCTACAGAATTAACTTAACTTCCAGGATTGTGGAAATGTCACGTACATGCATAATTATCAATTCTGGAAATCTTGATATTCTAACAGAGACTTAATAAAGGCTAATGAAGTGGCTTTGAACACGGCCCGATTCTGGGCTACTACTGTTTTATTTGAATGTTAGTATTATTGTTGATTTTATCTGCAAAAAACCTTTTTGAATTTTTATTTATTTTATTCCGCTACTTCTTGAATTACTTTTAAAGATGTAGTGCTAGTATACTTAAATGAATAATAGTTAGCAGATGGAACTTATCTCTGGAGCTTTAATAAAGTTCAAGGCGGTTACATTGCTAAAAGAAATTCATTGTTCCAAAAGATATAGAATCAAACTAAGATATTTATAAATATATAGAATCACGTCTTGAATCACAGAATTAGAATAGGAACCTTGACAAACATGTCACCATTTTTTCCAGGATTTTTTTTTTAATTTAAAATTTTAATGCTAAATGTGTAAATTCCAGGAACAAGTGATATTTCCGATCTGAATATATGATTTTTGGAAAAGGATCTTCTGTTCCGTATGGGGCATCCAAAAAAGCAATTTGTCCCCCTATATATTTTTCTTCAAAACATTCACTTCATCTTTCCTTATTTCTTCATCTTTCTCCATTTCATCATCTCTAATGGTTTCTTCTTCACCACTCTCTGAAGTGTCGATTTCAATGATTTCTGCAGGTGGTTCAGAATCTTTCTCATGCAAGATTTCCTCCAAGGCTTTTACAAGTGCCTCTACTTTTGGGTTCTTGAAGGAAACTTCATCGTAACCATCAAAAAGCAACTTTCTTTCAATGAATTCATGGGTTCCGCTTAACCCGGATGGATATTCTAAGTTGAAAACGCAAAATGACGCAATGAGCATTAACAGGGCCTTTAAAGATGAAGAAATAAGGAAAGACGAAGTGAATGTTTTGAAGATAATATATAGGGGGACAAATTGCTTTTTTGGATGCCCCATACGGAACAGAAGATCCTTTTCCAAAAATCATATATTCAGATGGGAAATATCACTTGTTCCTGGAATCAGAAGTCGCTGTTTT
>JAFIDM010003189.1:29205652-29222479 GCA_023159025.1 Thereuonema tuberculata | reverse complement strand
CTTTTATGGGCCCAGCGGGGTCAGGAAGATATATGGTGACAGATTATATTCGCATGGTGACACCATATAGAAGGTGTCCAAGACCAAATCGCGTTATATCCAAATTCGCGATATAAACAACCGCGTTATAACCGAGCTTCAGTGTATATATACAATTACGGCTTTAATAGCTAACTCGATAATTCGAACAGTTCTTCAGTGTCTTTAGTGAATACAATAAACACAGAGTTTTAGTATCCAAAATTGATGAATAAATATAGGATAAATTAAATTACCTTAGAAATTTTGCACTCATCGTTTTCTATCATTCATCGTTTTGAAATGCATATCTTTTTGATTCTTTTGTTATCACCATCGCAACACGATTAACAATTACGAAGCACAAGCTATCACAGGTTAATTATTGCCATCAATTGAGTTCAATATCTTACATTTGATATCACGGAATTAACACTAAAATTATAATTGGTTAATCATCACAACTATATGACCACAGATTATGAAGGCAGCACTTCACAGACGAACGGGCCATCAGATGTTTCCAAACATCTTGCGACGGCAATCACGCAAGCTCACTCCGTACGACTTTGGCTGTAAGATTTTTTTTTGTTTTTTGAAGAACCAGTTATCCGAAAGATGTCAACCTCTGTCCGATTGCAGCATTGTTCAAGTGATTTGTACTGCCACAATGCCATTTAGAGACAAACTTTGTAATTATTTTTTTTATCAATAATTTTTTATCAATTACATTTAAAATACTTGTTGTCTCTTCATTACGAGCTTTAGAACTCGCTCCAGAGCTATGTAAGTAGGGATGTAAACTTACATCATGTAGTAAATATAATTTTAAAAGTTGCAATCTTAAAGCGTATTTACTGAAACAGGCTACTGGGAAAATTCGTAAATTCTTTTCTAATAATATGAAGATATGTAAACTTTTTTATTCCGGGATTTTTAAATATAATTAAAATCAAAAGAGAATTAAAAAATTAAATGTTAAATTAAACATTTAATTGCCTTTTTTTACTTTGTATTATAAACTAGAGAGCCCTCCAAATTCACTAGTATTCCTATTACTTTAGATTCCTTTTCTAAAATTGATATAATTTATACTAGTAAAACTAAAACCAAAGTTACTATTAAACTAATTTTTTTTTTAAAATTTCCAGAATAAATAGTTTTTGAACTACTCCTATTAGGGCGAAAGGCAATGTGTTTTTGATCTCAGACACGCTACTTATATTTTGTCCATAAGTCTATATCTTTCTTCCTGTGACAAAAGGAACACCCTGGAAAAGCTCCATTTTAATTTAGGCCCGTAGCCTTCTTCCAAAGTTCATTAAAAACTCAATATTCAATAACCTAAAATTATCAAAGTTAAATAATGGCTGATTCTATTTCAGTGGTTCCTGACAAAATATAGTCGTAGTTTTTAACTATCCGCGATTTTTAAACAAGCAAAATCTACTTAATCTGAGTTTCTTTATATAATATCAATTCTTATAGATTTTTCTATTAACTCGTTTTAAAATTGGAAAAGAAAGGAGAAAAGAAACATCGTTTTTTGGAAATAGTAAACATCAGATGAAATCCTGAAAAATGAAACGTTTATTAATAATGAAATTACACACTCAGATCGCATTTCACATTGTTTTTTTATTTGACAGGATTCTTACAATTTTCTGCAAAGACTTTTAAGTTCTTTATCTGAATTTTTACATTTCTGTTATTTCGATTTAGTAAAATTAATAAATTATTCTATTCTTGTAAACACTTTGAAGTCTTCTCCTTGACAAAAGAAATACCGTATTTCCTTCCTTCATTAGCAATTCGCTGTTAGCCGATAATCCTGGATTTATTTCAGCATTCGATCAAACTCGCAAACTAATAAATTTGTTAAAAGATAAATCTTCATTGTTGACCGTGTTTTCTTTAACCAGTTCTTGTAAGTAAAGCGCATACATCCAGCACAACTGAAGACGTAGAGTCGGTGTTTTGGTCAGTAAATGAGTTTCTTTTGTATTATTCTTTTCTTCGTCATTCCTTCTTTCTTTGCATTCTTTGTGGACGATCCAAATGATGAGTCCCGGGCTTCTGAATTTTATGACAAGATATTTGAGCCACAAAACCACTATTGGAATCAGGAATTGAATAAAGCCAGTTGGGATTTTGAGACGAACATCACCGACGAAAATTCAAATAAAATGGTAAGAGAAACCTTTCCTAGTTTTGGGACCGTAAATAAAAGCCTAAATATAATGTAAAATGATAAAATATATTACTAATCATAACTAATCATAAATAATCCTTATACAGCCAAGCTTATACCAATTATCTAATGAGACATAACAAAAATAACCTACACAAATATAAATACAAAGATAAATACATTAATATTATGTATGCCAAATAATAAATTTTGCATATAAAAAATTTAATAATATTATACTTTAAAATTTAGTAGTAAGATAGTAACAATGTACGATTCAATCCCTCAAAACGTTTATATTATCTTATATAGCTTGATTCAAATAAGACACATGATAGAGTAAAAAACATATAATTGAAAGGTAAAATTAGGAATAGCAATACAGATGGTTAAAACCTGACCTTCTGTATTTATATTCTTAATTTTATCGTTAAAAATGCATGTCTTTAAGTTGGGTCAGAAATGATTACTGAGAACACATTAAATTGCTGAGCAATATAAAATTAAGAAAATTTCAGTTGAATAGGATTATTTTTAATCCACTTCATTTGAATTGTAATTCTAAAAATATTTATTTCCAAATTCAGAAACATTTAAATCTACAAAACTGAAATAACTGAATAAAATTTTGCTGTTTGATTATGTTCTTGGAAAAATCCAATCTCACAACTATACTGAACTACTTAATTAATTAATAGCTAACAAGCTATTTTACGACAATGGTGTCCTAGTACCATGTATCAAAAGCTTCTTAAAAACTTATTAAAAGTAATCTTAAATTGGAAATAAAATAATCATTAGTCTGTATACCTCAGTGTCATTTATTTCTTCTTCGACATTACAAGATAAACGCTTTAAAGTGCTTGAAACAGTCAATTAAATATAAGGTGGCACACATAAAAACCGCTCCAAAAGGTTTCAAGGTATATTTTGGTTCTGAAAATATTTAACGCTATCGCTCCTATTAATGTTATCTTTTCAGTATTGTTGACACATTTTGCTTGATAACGTTCACGAATCAACACGAATGAATTTGTCGACCATACTGTTCCACAATAAACACCCGTTGTGGAATTAAATACGTCATTACTGACACGCAGACCGACGAACACCAAACAACACTCATCAGCACATGCGCGACTGTGGCGAACAATATCCGGAGCGGATATCATCACATGCGCATGATCATTAGTTTCCAATACTGTCTAAAGCGAAGCCTATTGGGGCCAGTTTTATGTGCGCCACCCTGTATTATGAATACTTATCTCTTTTCAATTTCTTCAATTCTCATATAACTAGTTCAAATGTAGTGTGTTTAATTTTTTTAATTATTTGTAAAATAATAGAAAATTTTATACAAAATAATTCAGTATTATTATTTTGGACATATTAATTGTTTTGATTTTTTTTTCGAAAAGTAAAGATATCCTCTTATTATCACTTAGTACTTGACAAAAATCTTTTATGTAAAGCGAACGAACTACAGACGGCGCCAAAATCAATGCACATTGCTTGATCACTCGACCAGCTAATCGTTTAACAGGTCTCATGCCCATATATCAGAAGAAAAGTGACCAAGAAAATAGCGGTGTGGGAAGAATTGTAATGTTTCAAAGTTTCAAAATCGTTTACGGCTGTAAAATTAATGACAGCTCTGAAGTTTAATCATTTAAAACAAACGTGAAGTGTCAAGATTCGTTCAAGCAATAAAGCAGTTTAACGAGCGTTCAGTAATTAGTTGTTAATATTAAATGCAGCCAACGCACATATTAAAAGATAAAAAGATAAAAACTACAGTTTCAACTCGACCCACCGCGAGCCGTTGTCAAGATTCGTATTAAACCAATTACATATTAAACCATAATACAATATTTGTATTAAGCCATTTCTTTCATCTTTGTATTATTTATTTTTTCTTTTTTGTTTCAGAATAAAATTTCGATTGAGATGGCTGCTTTTGCTAAGAATTCCTGGAAGCAATTCATTTCATTTGATTGGCGTAATTTTAAGAACTCAACATTAAAACGGTTGTTTTACTTAAATTCTAATCTAGGAGTGGCTGCTTTGGATGATGAGAAATTAAATCAGGTTTTCCCCTAGTTCAATTTTTCTTTCTTTCTTTCTTCTACTTTATTTTAATTGGTGCTTTCACAATGAGTCAATGTCTGTCCAAGCTTCAATGATCTAGATTTATATAATTTATTAAATAGTAAAAATTACATAAATTAGAATCATTTTAATATTGAAATTTCTTTAGAATTTCAAACCCAAAACAAATCTAGATATCTATATTTATTAATTTCCCGTCTAAAATGTAGTCAACGGATTAGTGAAAAATATACACACTGCTTTTACTATAATTATCTACTAACTAAAGCTAAGGCAATTCAAGCTCATAAGATTTAGTCGAAAAGCAAATGCTAATGAAACTCGCGCAAATATTAAGTTGTTTTCCTTCTCTACTAATGAATTTTCATTCGTTCCATTCGTAGCTAAATAAGGACGTGAATGAGATGACGTCAATCTACAGTCAAACAACGGTTTGTGATTATAGAAATAAACAAAAGTGCACTCTTCAACTTGATCCAGGTAATCTATTATTGAATTGAAATCTAGTTCCCCTAAAGAGAATAGTCTCAGATTATCTAAACATATTGGTTCTCTTTGATCATCTGTAATCGTAATAGAGCATATACATTTCTGCGAGCAGATTTCGCCAGCCAAGCAAAAGAAACAAGATTGTATTACTACAAATATTAAATTTAAATTTCATTGTTTAAACAACAATTAAAAATATCAATTGGAAGCGGAGAAAAGCCATTCTTTTTTGTATAATCTAAACGTACGACAATGTTGTAATATTTTTTAGTAACATATAACAATTGAGAAATAGCAATAGAAATAGAAAGAAAAAAAAAGCAGTAAATGGTATTTCGTAGTAGAACTCGTTAAAAAAAGAAAAATTTAGGAAAAGTTAAAAAGTCTTTATAACTTACCACAATTATTAGTTTTATGTTTAATTTATATTAATGCGTAGAGAAATGACATAGAAAAAAATATCTGAGCTTTTATGGGTGAGACTGACCGTTTCGTCCTTTTTATGGACTCATCAGCCAAACCCACTCACCAGGTGAAATGCTTAGATAGTGCAAATGTGATAACGGAAGCTATTTCCGCACTTGGCTGTGTCCTCTCCAAAAGAAAATACATTTAAAAAAGAAAACAGGCAAAAATTCAAATCCCGGCCTGCGAAACCGTCAGGCACAAAGGAATCTGAATATAAAGAATCAAGGATAAATCACTTTTGCACTATCTGAGCATTTCATTTGGTGAGTGGGCTTGGCTGATAAGTCCCTGAAAAGGCTAGTAGGCTTCTCGCACTGGCTCCGAAAAACTGGAGCGATGAATCCCAAAATTAGAAAATTAATTTTCAATACTATGATTAAGTCGAAAGATTTTGTATGGGGCAGAGATCTGGGGGGAAGATGCGCAGAAAAGTCAGATTAAAAAGCTGTTGAATATTATTTGTAGGCCTTTTTTATTAGCAATAACTACAACATATAGGACTGTTTCGAACGATGCACTACATATTTTAAGTGGTGCCCCCCTTTGTGGATTCAAGCCCACCATTTGGCCTCTCATTACAAACGAGTTAGTAGCCCGGAATATTGTCAGAGGGTTCCGATCGACGGTTGGGTACAACCATTTGTGTGCCACCATTCGGGCATGGGGAGCAATGCTCCGGGTGGACCGCGAACTTGACCGCTCATGGTTGAGTAGGGTCTTTGAAGGCTTTTCCGTGGCGGGTGCGGTCCTGCCGTAGCATCCTCCGGCAAAATGTGCGATTGTGTGGATTGTCCTTTTTAATTATTGTAAATTCTTTTGCCATGGCTGGTTGGTAAATGATTTCGGTTCAATTTTCCAGCTCTCTTGCATTGTTTGATATGGGTTCTCTCCTTTTTTTTTATTATTCCTTTCTGGCTCAGATTGGAATGGAGGAAGACTGTGTTTGCAGCCAAGAGCCTTGGAGGTTCATCGAGCTGAGGAGAGAGAGAGATTCCTCTCTGGCTAATTGCTGTTTGAATTTTTTTCCTTTTAACTTTTTATTACTTTTAATAGAGGGTTGGGGTTTTAATAATGTTTCATTGTTGTTTTTAACTGTTTAGACTTTGATGCTCTAAGAGTTTTTTCCATGTATATTATGCCTGATGAAGCAGTTAAAAGTAATAAACTGCGAAATTTAGCGTTGATAGGAATAGGATGTGTCTTATATAATGTTTAGACTTTACTAAGTTTTTTTTTTTGCATTTTATGATTTGATATATATATATGTGTATATGTATATATTTTCTGTGTGGGTGTGTGTGCTGGTGTTTTATTATTATAATGTTGTTTTTCGTCCCAAACTCTCACTCATGAAAGCGCGGATATTTTTTGTTTCTGTGTCATTTCTCTATGCTTTATATTAATTTCTGGAAAGTTAAATCTTTTATATTAAAGCAGGGTTGAATTCATCCTTGGTTCTTTATATTCAAATTCCTTTGTGCTTGACGGTTTCGCAGGCCAGTATTTGAAGTTTTGCCTGTTTTGATTTCTTTTTTAAATGTGTTTTCGTTTGGAGGTGACCACAGTCGGATGCGGAAGTGGTTTCCTTTATCACATTTGCAGTATCGGAGCATTTCATCTGGTGAGTGGGTTTGGCTGATGAGTATCTAAAAATGAAAAAAATGGTGCGTCCCAAACTCTCACCAATGAAAGCTCGGAAATTTTTTGTTTCTCTATGTCTTTTGTTTCTCTTTATATTAATTTCTGGCACGTTACATCTTTTGTTTAATTCTATTAAAATATAATTAATTGTTTAATGTATTGCTTTAAATTTTTGTAATTCACAAACCAGTTTCGTAAATAGTTTGTATACACAGCTGCGAAATATAAATACATAAAAACAAAATGTTATTTTCCAAAATATAATGATATACCAATTTTATACACCAAATTTTTAAGTTTCAAACTATATTATTTACATAACTGTAGCTGTTATCCACCTAAATATTGTTAATGTAATATCTAGATGTCTCTTTTTGTATTTTTCCCCTGGGAGCTTTAATTCTAATTCTTTGAGAAGATAGTCACTTCATTTGTTTTCGATGGTTCTCTTTAGAAATTTTACAAATCATGTCGTCATCAAGAGATTACGATGAATTGTTATACATATGGCAACAATGGCACACGAATTGTGGACGACCGATGAGGAAAATTTATGAAAATTACGTTTCTCTCACCAATGAAGTAGCCAGGCTTAATGGTGAATATTTTTGTGCTTTTTAATACTAAAATCAGTTTGAATTTTAAACTCTAAACATTCTGTATTCTGTAGCCTAAAATTGATCAGTTCCGTAACTGATGGTATTAGTTACGTATTAGTTTCTCATAGTATCAGTTGCATAGCTGATGGCATTAGTGCAAATGGGGCTAAAACTGGGAACTTTTAGTTTTTAGTTAGAGTCCCTTGCGCCTTGAAGCGCATTTTAATCATTTGCCCGGATTCAAAAAAAAACCCAAAAAAAAACAAGGTAGGGAAAGCGATTAGTAAACCAATCACAATGCTTCGCAACGTCTTCTGATCTTTGATATTCCTTTAATTTCCTTTATTTCCAATAAACGCAACAATTGCACCTTTTGACGATCACATTTATAATGGAGCTCTACAACAATCACAACAATCACTACAAATGTGATTGTTGCAAAAGACGCAAGTGTTGGGATTGTTGTGATGTTGTGCTAAATGATAATTTAATGAGATTTTAATGATACTTGTTCTACGGGACAGACAAAACGGGAGTACTAGTCTGTTGATCTTGATCAGAAGACTAAACAAGAAGAAGAAAAAAAAAAGAAAAAAAAGTTAGCTGTGTCCCTCGATACAATTAAATAGCAAATTTTTAATATGACTAAAACCTTTGAGAATATTATTAATTTTTATAATGATCAGAATTTTGGCGCTTGGCCAAATGATACATAACACATCCAATTTATTCTTGTTGAGTGCTCTTCCACTAAACCTCATACATAGGTGTTTATACCATTAATAAAATTTTTAAATAACGGAAAAAGCTATCTTTAACTATGTTTATTCTGTTCTGAATCTGATAGTTCAAAAACAGCCTCAGAAATTGCCTAACACTAGCGTGGAACCAGTGGCGTAAGGATCTACGATCTTGTAAATTGATTCGAATCCCCAAAGATGTTTCATCGTCAGTGTTGTTCGTTATGTAGAATGTGAACAAAATACCAAAGGATTTCAAAAAAGGAAATTTCAGAACAAACATAATCCCGCCTTTTTTTTTTTAATTAAGTAAAAAACTGAGACTAAATGGGGCTTTGTAATGATTCCTTAATCTAGGTTTCAAAGATGCAACGGAAATGTGGATTGATGAATTTAAATCTGCTACATTCGAGCAAGATGTGGATGAACTATGGCGAGAACTGAAGCCTTATTACGAGGAACTGCATGCGTATGTTCGACGGAAGTTAATATTATTCTACGGTCATCATAGAATACGTTGGGATGGACCAATTCCTGCTCATATACTAGGTAAAAAATGGATTATCGAGTTATTACTAATCTAAAACAAACTGTTAAATTTTGTAAGAAGAATGAAGGATTATTTTTAGGCGCATTTACAAAAATAATTCTTTAAAAACCCTCTGCCGGATCAATTCAATGAATCAGTCTATTATCTTTTAATTGAATTTTGATAAAATTAGCTATTTAAGCTCCAAACAGGAATTCTTTAGAAAGGGTAAGGGCCGAATGCAACGACCAACAAACGAAGCAGTCATTAGTTATGGAAGCGATAGTGAGTAACCGGCCACAAGTAAAAGTTCCTGTGCACCAACGGTGTTTCGTGAGTCATTTACTGATGTTCGCTAAACATCCAACGCGTTCATAAAAGTGGCTGCGATTGGTTAACAACAATGAACGTCACTTTTGGATGTCTGAAATCGAGGCTGACGCCAGCCATCTTTAACAGAAGAACGGCGAGGGTGCTGATGGGAGTTTTCTATTGAATGCCACAATTTTAACTCGTCACTCTCCGCGCTGCTAAAATTTGGCATCTGATCAGCGAGTTAGCGGCTGTTAAACCCCTCACGAACGTTGGTGCACAGAAAATATCACTTGATCGTTGCTTTAGCAGCGATCATAGTTAACGGAGGTTTGGTGCACTCGGCCCTAAAGCTTCCCAAATAAGAATAATTTATCAGTAATAAATTTCTTTAATGCTTTACACAAGATGCAATTAGAAAAAAATAACTGTAACACTATTATTCTGTAATCAACAGGTAAAAAGTGAAATAAGTAATTTATCTTAGAAATATTAATATTATTACTATTTTTTTACTGTTGTACAATTATACCTTGTATTTTTTCCAGGACATATATTTGGTCAATTGTGGACTGATATATATGACATAGTTGTTCCATTTCCTGAGAAACCGACTTTGGATGTAACTGAAAACCTAAGAAATGAGGTAAAAAATTAATTGAATTTTTTATACACAGTTTAAATTTTTTTTATTTTTTTCATTTTAAGCTTCTTAATAAGGGAACTCCAACACACACATACAAAATGATTACAAAATATTTTATACATTAAAAATACAGACCGGACAGTTTCAAGGACACAAGGTCCGCATCATCAGTAGAATTAATAAAGATTTAGACTGCTGATGATGAGGGGCTTGTCTCCTTGACACTGTATAAAATATTTTTTAATATGTGTTTTGGAGTTCCCTTATTAAATATTTTATTATCACACACGTTAAACAGAATTATATTATTTTAAGATTCTAAGAAATAAGCGAAACGATACAAAGTAATAACCACAGTGGCGGGATAACTTTTAGGTATCCTTCTTCTTAAAAAAATATTAATGGAGTTTTAGCTAAGGTTTTCTTAAGCACCTCCATAATTCTTGATCTTGCAAACAAAAGTCACTAAACACTGAGTGCAAAGTAATGATTTTAACCAAGAGAAATAGATTTCATCGTTGACATCTAACTCTCGAATACAGAGACCTCAAAATTTATCGAGGCTTCTATCAATTAAAAAAATACTTGGAATTTGAATTGTTTTCTCAACAGTCATATTTACTATTTTAAGCAATGAATATGTATGAGCTAATTAAATCATTTTGGTTCCAATGAAGGACAGTTCAAGTATTCATTACGTAGGACCATTTACTAAGCAGTTAAATGTTAATGTTAAATGTTAAATGTAAATATCTTTGATGTTATATCCTACATAAATATTTTAATAATATTGTTATTCATCAACAATTATAAATCAAGTTGAACTTAATTTTTTCAACTTTCTTCAATACATTACTACTGCGGGGAAACTAGATATGATTTTATTTCTATTGAATGATATACTTCTAAAATTAACCACACTTCTAGTAAATAAAGGTACTTTATTTTAAACACAGTGATTCATTTTTGAGAAAGTCGCTTTAATTTCGTTTTATCGATGTAATATTTATAGCTGTTATTTTTTTCCAGGATTATGAAATTGAAGATATGTATGATCTTGCAGATAATTTCTATAGATCTTTGGGTCTTTTCGCTGTCCCGGAATCTTTTTGGAGATTGTCAATGCTCAAAAAACCTTCTGATAGAGAAGTCGTATGCCATCCTTCTGCTTGGAACTTTGATAATTATGATGTAAGGTAAGAAATTTCGGAAGATTAACAAGACTTTCTTTAGTAATCAACATCATAACTTTAAAGCTGTTATAAAATTTAAAAATTTTAATATAGTTATCAATTATAGTTGCAGTTGATTTATTCTAAAGAAGATATTGAGTGGATCTTTCTCTGAACCCACGGGCTTCTTATAATCGATCTACTGAATTTGTAAAGAAAATAGACTCTCTGTTGCAGCTTCACCGGAGAACCGAACCATTACCATTATCGCGATAATGGTTCAATTTCAAAGGATGTTTGATTATTCTTTTCTTTGTAACACTGTAAATCGAATCTGCTGTATCAATCAGTAGTAATTCATTCGCAGCTTAAATTATTTTGTTGCTCCAATCAAAAGCTTCTAAGTTCAAAATTAGATCTGACAGAAGTTGGTTTTTTGAAAATCCTCAGTTTGTGAACATAAAGAGAGGCTGAGAGGATTCTAACTTCCTAAGAAAATTTCGCTGATATAACAATGCTGAATTTTAAGCTGAAAACACGCGTTCGAATTTTCAAGGGAGTTCGTAAGGGGGAAAATTATGGTGCCTTCTTAATAGATAACAGATATCAACTATTAGCCAGTAATAGAGGTGAGTAGTCTTCATTATACAGCGGATTTTTTCCACGCAAATTCATACTTATAAGGACTACGTACAACAAACATTGTCCTGCTGCTGCTGTTAATCATATGTTATTTGAATACGTATAGTTCTATAGAGACATGGTATTTCACTTATAGTCCAGATAAATAGACGAAGAAAAATTTACAACGGAATATTCCTGATTATTATAGTCAAATGATATTATTAAGACACTTCATATAGATTGAATATTGTCAACTAGATATAAAAGAAAGCGGCTTATTTTTCATCAAATCTATTAAGTGATTTTTATCTTTAAAATAATCAATCTTTTAGTCTACATTAACTGACTTATTATAACAATATTAGTTCAAGAAATTGATTCTTAAATATGTCTTTAAACAATTTTATACACATTACTGATACTTTTAACATTAAATCAAAAAAACATAAAAACAAATCTTCAAACAAAACTCATATATGTATAAAAATCAGTGTTAACATACTCATACGGTTAATAACAGTTGAAATTAGGCTATAAGGCGCAATTACTCCATTATCATAGTTTTCAAATAGAATATTATGAACATTTTCAAAAATAACAGCAAACAGGCATTAAGCAGGTTTAGTTCTTTTATTCGCTATCCACATCACTGCAACAATTGATATAATAGCTTTTAAGTGAAGTGAAGTGCACTATAAGTATGTAGAAAAGAAAAAAAAGTATGAGTTGGAAACAGTAGAGATTTATTTTCGAAGAAAAGGATTTTGCAGGATGAAAAATCTGTGTGAACAGTTCACCTTAAATCTGGGCTTGCTTTTTTTTAAATGGAACCCTGCGAAAGTCGAACTTAAGAGGTAAAAATATAAACAAAATCCTTACTATTAATACACATCTTAAATATCTTATTGAATGATATTTACTACACAGAAGCCTACAAAAAATGGTGATAAAAGTGGTTATAAAAATGATGATATTTATCCATTGAAATATATACAGATATACTATACCTCGGACAACAATTACGAACTAAAATAATTTAACAATTTAACTATTTGATTCTCAGTGCATTGGTGCATTATGGAACAGTAACAATCAAAAATATGAAGATAATTTTCAAAGATAAATGTTTCTCTACATTTATGCCCAAACAAAAAGCACACAGAAATCCTTCATTTAGAAGTATAATTCGGAATTCAGTACGTTCCTCGTCGGTTGTAAACTTAGTTCATTGAAAAAGAGTTAAAATGCATTTTATCATCCCAGTTACAATATTATTTGCTGAAATAATCTTTTTAGAAAAATATAAAGTTCATTTGTTATATTTTTGAGGTTTTATTTTTAATGGGATATTTAGCTTTTTATTTTTATTTGTTAATTATTTATTAACAATTATTTTTGTCCTTTTATAGGATTAAAATGTGTACTCAAGTAACAATGAAAGATTTATTTACAATACATCACGAAATGGGACACATTCAGTATTTCATGCAATATCAAGGACAGCCCACAACTTTTCAAGACGCAGCTAATCCTGGTTTGTTTTTTAAGGGAATTTTTTTTTTATTAAATTATAATAAACTTAATAGTATTTCAGCAAAAAAGTAGTTGTAAGCTTTAATGTAAATAAATAAATAAATAAGTAAGTAAACAATTGTAACCTTAATGTCTCGATGAATTTGGCTAAGTGGAATTTTTTTTAAAAAATAGGAAAATTAGAGAATATTAAAAGAGAAATGGAGAAACATAAAATCAGTTTACTAGAACTCTGAAACTAGATGGAAAGAAGAAGGCGAATACCAGAGTGATGAATTCCATGTGAAACAACTCGGGAAGTGAAAAAGGACAAGGTGGAGTGGCTTTTATTAGATAAAAAATGCAACATCTGGTGTATTTGAGACTAAAATACTTAATCGTAGATTAATAATGATAAAGATAGTAACTATACCAGTAGATACAGTTATTATGCAGGACTACCTGCCTACAACTGATCATGAAGAACAAGAGATGGAGGATATGTATGAAGGATTGGAAGAGCTCTTATGAAAACAAGTTCAAAAGACAATGCCATAGTGATGGGTGTCTGGAATGCGATAGTAAGAAAAGAGCGAGAAGAAGATAAGATAGGAAATTACGGAATAGGAATAAGAAACGAAACGGGCAAAGATTAAAAGAATTTTGTAAGTAAGAACATTTTATGTTCCCAATACATGGACTAAATGCACAAAAGAAGGAGATATACATGGTTGAGTCCAGGAAATAGAAATTGTTATCAAGTAGACTATATATTAGTCAAAAAACGATACAGAAATCAAGTGAAGAAATCAATAGCTTATCCAGGGGATAAGGATAACGCTGATACAGATCATAATCTGCTTATGATGACGTGCGTACTTAAATGGAAAAAGATTAAAAGACCGAAGAGATAAATGGGTTGGAATTCTGAAGCTTTGAAAGAACATGATATACGAAATAGATATAGAGAAAATAATTGACCAAAAATTAGAAGATATGGGAAGAACTGTAAGAATAAATGTACAATGGGCAAAGATTATGCAGTATAATAACAAAATCTCCAGATGAAATATTAGGGAGGAAAACAGCTGAACCCAGAAAACAGTGGATAACGAAAACGTTGTTGGATAAAATGGAAGAAAGACGTAAATGGAAAGGAGCTGAAACGTCTAGAGGGTTTAAAATAGAGCAAGATAAATGGTGGATGGGACAATGCGGCAAAGTGGAAAAACTGGAACAAAGAGGAAGATCAGATTTAGCATATAGAAAAAATAAAAGTCATAAGGAAAAAGAATAAAGGAATATAAGCACGAACTATCCAAGATAGGGAAGGAAATCATATTACAAACCCAGAGAGAAAAGTAGAGAGATAGGAAGAAATGTGAGGGAATTGTAAAAAGAGGAAATACACAGTATAAATCAAAAGGATAAAAAAGAAAATAACAAGACGACAGGAGATGGAATTGAAGAATCCAGTCCTAGTTATAACATGAGAAGAATTTAAAGGAGTGCTGCGATCAATACCAAATTCTAAGGCGCCGGGTATAGATGACTAACACATTGAATTACTTAAGGTCAGCGGTGAACAACTAAAAAACTGATTGTTTAATTTAGTAAATGAATGTAATTTTGTAAATGAATGTAATTTAGTATATAAATGTAATTGAGTAAATGAGCGTTCCTTCTATAGAGAAGGAACGTGGCCAGATGAACATAAAATATCACTGATCATCCCTATTCCAAAAAAAAACAATGCAACAGAATTTGGAACAATACAGATCCATTAGCTTAATCACACATGCATCCAAGATATTGTTGAAAATTATAAAGAAGGGAATGGAACAAAACATTGAAGATAACTTGTAGAAGAATCCATATGGATTCAGAAGAGGAAAAGGAACTAGAGAAGCAATAGACACACTGAAATTTTTCGCGGAAAGGATGATTGATGTGAGACATTCTCTTTTCGTCTGTTTTATTGACTACGAAAAAGCATTTGATCAGGTTCCATGTATTAAGCTGTTTGGTTTGCTTACTTCGGTGTGGACAATAAAATAATCAAGCTGATTGATGACCTATGTAGAAACCAAAACGCAATAATATCAATAATATCAAAGAAGTAGAAAATCAAAACCAATACCGATAAAGAAAGGAGTTAGACAAGGCTGTTGATCGTCTCCGGGATTGTTTAATCTGTTCTCTGAAGCGATGATGGGTAAAGCTCTAAACAGCCTTAAAGATGTTACTGCGATCAATGGAGAAAGAATCCGGTTCATTAAATTTGCAGACAATTAAGCAATAATAGCCGGAACAAGGAAAGCATTGCAGAAGATGATAAATAAAATCAACACTATGGCAGAATCATACGAATGAGAGTTAATACAGAAAAGATAAAGGTTGTGAGGATATCAAAAGATAACCAGGAAATGTAAATATCAAAATTGGAGGCAGAATAATCGAACAGGTTAATAGCTATCGATATCTGGGACAGAAGATAAAAGAAGATGCGAGAAAGAGATAAGAGAAAGATTAGCACTGGCAAAAAGAGCCTTCAAAGAGAAACAGAGAATTTTGACAGCAAAGAACATCAATCTGAAATTACGAAAAAGATTACTAAAGACTTATGTATGAACTACAACCCTTTATGGTGCAGAGACTTGGACATTGAGTACAAATGATGAAAGGAGACCAGAAGCATTCGAAATGTGGGGTTACAGAAGGATGGTGGGAGTGAGTTGGAGAGAGAAGATGTCAAATGAAAAAGTTTTGGAGAAAGTGAGCGAAGAAAGAACATTGATGGAGTTGATAAAGAAAAGAAGGCTATCATGGCTAAGCACATAAAGCTTACCTAACTTGAAGAATGGAGGACTTGTTAAAGAACTTGCTTAAAGGAAAAATATTGAGGAAAAGAGGAAGGGGACGACCAAGAATATACTTCCCTTCTAGAGCATATGAAGACACAAACTTGGAGACCTACAGTGACCTGAAGAGAACAGCAGAAGATCGAGCTAGATGGCATCTTATGGAATCTTAACCAGTCTAAGGACTGAATGACTTGATGATGATGATAAACCTTTAATGTATCATGATACGAACATTACAGGAATTTGTTGTTGATATGACAGTATTTATATTAATATTAATGTAAATGTCAACTATTAGTAAATTTTAATAATGATTAATCTTTAAAATTAAAATAATTATATGATACCTTAAAATTTCTTTCTCCCCGAATTCTGCTTTTGAACTTATTTTATGTAACTTTAAAACTTTAAATTCACAATTTCACTGATTTAAAGAACATTAAATCTAGACAATCACATCAAAACTTTGCATTCAATGAAAGATTTGGTATTTTAGGATTCGATGAAGCAATTGGAGACACTATGTTACTTTCGGTATCAACGCCAAAACATTTGATGAAAATCGGTCTTCTGTCAGATTTCGAGGAAGATAGAGGTAAAGATTTAATCTTAACTTCATATAAGTAAAATTACTGTAAATGATTAGACTTAGTACAAACAAAATTAGGATGAAGAAATTACATAGTTTAATAAGATTTCTTTTAATAAGATTAATATAATTTTTAAGCACTAATGTGCTTTCAGATCTCGTGGATTTTCTTATGAATTACTTTTGAATATAAGCAGTTGAAAATGATCAAAGACGAAAAAAAAATCTTGATTTAATTTATTTAACGTGTGTGTGATAAAATTATTAAATAGGAAAATAGGCATTAAATTTCAATATTCAGTAATAAGAACACCATCGAAATTT
>JAFIDM010003189.1:29188255-29205642 GCA_023159025.1 Thereuonema tuberculata | reverse complement strand
ACTAATGACAGATCAAATATAGTTTTTTTAATTATTAATTCGTTTGATGGAGATACGGAATTATTTTAGTAAATGTGAGTTGTTTTTTTTTTTTTTTTTTTTTTTTATTCCAGCAAATTTTATCAAGGCATAGAACCAGCCATTAAAAGAACAGAATTTGATTTTGATGCAGGAACCAAACTTCATGTAGCATCAGGGGATCCTTTCATTAGGTAAGTTTCTAATTTAAAATCAATGAAAATTCAATACGTACTCCTTAAAAAAAATTGCTCTGTAACTTTTTTTTAAATGTTCGGTTTAAATACAAGATATTCTTGTAAATCACCTTTAATATATTCTTTAAACTGCTGAAAACTAGTATAGTAGACTCCCTCTTAACCGGCTTGTGTTCAACCGGCCGCCTGCCTGGCTATATTGTGACTTCACTTTTTAAAAAAAAAACATGCAAAATAAGAAGCAAGAGTACATTTAAGTAATTGTTTTCCTTAAATGTACAGTTTTCTTTTATTACTTTGGAAATGTATATGTTGGTTTCGTAAATTTATGTCTAGAACGAAAGAAAGTTTTGTTTTTGGTTATTGTGATATGTGCTTGTGACAACAAATTACATAAGTGTACACTGTAACTTACGAGTGTATGTACTCAAGTATACAAATTTTTATTTTGTAAAATTATATAATCTTTGTCTCTTTTATTGACTTTTTTCATATAATTAAACAGTAGAGATACTTCAATTCGGTTATAATTTAAATGTATTTTCGATTTTAACCGGCCATTATCCCAACCGGCCTAGGATATGGTCCCAAGCTGAACGGTTAAGAGAGAGTCTACTATAACCTCAACTTAGTTTGTCGACATTTAATTCAATTCATGTGTTAACCATTCTAAGTCATATTTGAAATAGTCATCCCGCTACATTCGTTCACTTCTCCCATAAGTTAATGTGGAATTTGCTTGACATTCTTTGAGAAACACTAATATGGAGTTATTGAGAAGCTTCCTTGAATTTAACTTTCTGCAGAGTTTGCTCTTGCAGAAAGCTTTGGCCATTAGCAAAATATCTGTTAAGATTAATATAGATAAAGCATAGATTTTCAATTTCGTGTTACCATAATATTTTCAAATATGAATTAATTACTAAAATCTAATGACATCCTCCATAATAGAAATATCTCTAAGGATATTAAAGTTGAAGAGATATCACTGCATTTCTGTTATAAAAGAAGACAACTGTTGGGTTATTAAACAAAGAGAAACTCTCATTCAAATCTCAACAACATATGTAATGACGTAGTTAATTCTTTAATTTCCAGTTACTTTATTAGTTCGATGCTCGAATTTCAGTTCCATGAAGCATTGTGTCTTGCAGCAAACGAATATGATATCTATGATCCTGAGAAACCACTACACAAATGTGATATCGAAGGAAATGATGAAGCAGGAGAGATATTCAGGTAAAAGCTTAATACAGACATTATGAAGTCATTTTACATTCCACAAGAACATTTCAAAGAAATGTATTTACAATTTGTAATTTCGAATTTCTTTGTAATTTCTGAACTTCTAAAAAGTAGAACAATGCTAAATAAAAAACAAAAACTGTTTATTAACTATCTCAGTAACTAGTATAGAAACAATTGTAGAATATTGCTTCTTAATAGTTATCTTATTCACGGCTACTTTTTTCATCAATTGTTGGATTAGACATTAGGCGGTTAATAGTTTACAGTATTTATCAAGTAAAGAAAAAATAACGACAGCAATTTAATATGGTACATCTTTATGTAATTGAAATTTTGTACCTAAAGGAAAGAGGATAGAGAGGTAGGATCCGTCAGAAACAGTGTTGTAGATATGGTGAAGATTAAACGGTCCGCTTTCATTACGATTAACTGTTTCTTTCATAATCTTCTGTAAAATGATAATGTTAATAGATGTATTATTATTAGCAATAGCAATAGATATTATTAACATTTGACAGTCATCCAGAAGTGAAAGTTGAAAGGGTGGAAAGGATCTTATTTTCAAATAACTAACTTATTCAATTTATTTAACCTCTCAGGTGTATTTCAATAATAATTTTAAGCTATCAACCGTCTTCAATTTTTCAAAAGGATCTTCTCATATAAAGGCATTCTGCCAATATGCACAAAAACCCTCAATTTCTTTTTTTTCTTATTTTTTTTTTCATTTTTGCTTTCCAATATGAGATAAAATTGTCGAATATTGACAATCTTGAGAAGATTAAAATTGATTTCATAAAAACTAATCATAAAGATTTATCATTATTCTAAATGAATTAAGAAAATATATACATACATATACTGGCGCATCCTTGGGGGTGTTTGGGTGTTTATCCCCCCCCCCCCCAGCAAAAAAATACACTTAGTTAAAAAAGTAGAGAAAAAAATTAAGCTTGATATTTTTAAAAGCGGGAGAGTAAACAGAAGTCCCCTCTCTGGTTATTTTCCATCCCCATCTCTTGCCGGTCCTCCACCACATTCTCATATAAAATGACTTCTTCAAATGCAACGTACACAAGCTGGCGAATTCAAAATGAAATAATTGCTTCAATGAAGTATATCATTTTGAAAAAGCTTGTAAATAAAGTGAATAGTACAAAGTGTTTCGTGATCATGGCAGACTGAAACAACAGATGTGGGTGGGAAAAAGCAAATGTCATTTTGTGTAAGATTTTTCGATATTGAAAAGAATGTTTTGAGAGAAGAATTTCTACAGTTCATTACTGTTGGAAATGCCACAGGAGATGATTTGCGAAAATCATTTTGAAAGGGATAGCTGACTTTGGGCTCAATGGTCAAAATCTTGTGGACCAAGGATACGATAAGCTTCTTGAACCATTGTTGGAAGCTCTATATAATACTAGTTCATGAAATGATAAAACTACACCCATTTAAGCAGAACTTATTTCAAGAACTTCTTTCGAGAATATGCAAATTTGAATTTATTAAGAATCTTCTTATCCTGCAGAAAGCTCTCAAACTGTTCCTTCCATTAAGTAAATATTTGCAGACAGTCAATTTGAACCTGTACCTGGCAGTTCAAACTGCAATGCATGTCAGGGATTCTTTCAAGAAGTGAGAGACAGTGCTGAAGATATTTAATCTGCTGTCTTCAAAAGTGCCAGTGAGATTGCTTTGAAACTTGAGATTCCAATAATAATATCTAGAACATCCAGCACACAGACCATGCGCAGCAACGTTCCTGCAAGCAGTACAGAGGAGTACTACAGGAGATCTGTATCTATTCCTGTCCTCGATATCTTTATTTCCTATCCAGTCAAAATTCAAAAAACATAAAAATATCTTACAGCCATTTTAGTATATCCCTTACCGATAAAGCTGGCAGAAGAGAAGACACTGTTGGTTGTGTTAAAAATCTTGCTGATTTTTATGACCTGCGCACCAGTTGAGGGTGAACTAAAACTTAGCCATCGAAGTTTGGCTTCGGCTTCAGTCAAGCCAAAGAATGCCATCGAAGCTATTCCAATGTGCAACCGTAACTTGTTCCCATCTAAAAGTGAGATTCTTCAAATAATAGCAACACCACCAGTTACAAGTTGTACTGCAGAAAGATCGTTCTCAACTATAAAAATACTCATGACGTATCTCAGGAATAATATTGGCGAGGAAAGACTCAATGCAGTGGCGGTGATGTACATTCATGATAATATACACTTATCTATTCAGAATGTTCTCGAAGATCTGGCCAACAAATCACGGAAGCTTGACATAAGACTGAAGTAGTAAAACTTTAGTATATACTTATAATAAACCTCCTGTATTCTGTATTTTATTTACTTATTACTTTATTAAACATTTCATTAGTTATTTACATTTTCTTATTTACGAAACATTTAATTTTTAAATATTTGCTATAAATATAATATAATGAATTGATCCATCAAATTTTTAATTAGGACATGTAAAACTCTTCAAAAAAAATGTTCAATTTCCTCTATGTCAAGGACTGGCAATACGCGTGCGCCATCTTCACAAATGGAACTTTTTTTTGGTTCGGGATTAAAGAACAGTGAATCAAATGTAACAACTATATCATGAAATTCTATATGGTCCTAGTGGGTCTGACAAAACACCCTACAGAAAAACATATTCTGCATGCCCCAGTGCATATATATCGAACGCACGTATATCGAACGGGCAATAATATATATATAGGGAGAGAGAGAGAGAGAGAGAGAGAGAGAACTTCTACAAATTGGTTTTAAATATTAACCAAAAGCTCTTATCTTTCAGCAACATGTTACGAGACGGTGCATCTAAGCCATGGGAAGATATATTAGAAGAATTAACGGAAACTCGACGGGTAAAGGCCAGTAGTATCATTAACTATTTTGAGCCATTATTTTCTTATATTCGAAGAGAGAACATAAGAAATAATGAATATATCGGCTGGAGAGAGGATAAAAGGTAGTTTTTAAGTGATATACACTCTATAATATCTAAAGAAAAGTACAATTAACTGATATAAGCAATAGTTTAACCATTCAATAAATACAATTTAATGTTTCAACCTAAAATTTCGTCTAATTGTATACACATGGTAACTGATAATTATAAATTTCTACCTGTAAATGTTCATTTATAATAATATCTATGAGTATTTTATAAAAAATAATAGTTTCCCAAAATAAGTTTAATAATAGACTAATTGATTCGTGCGAATAATTCGCGTGGTATCTTAATCAGACACCGAATGGTAATATAATAATGTGGAAATAAGTAAATGCAATTATTTGTTATTTAAAGGTATTTTATTTTGAAGAGTAGTTGTAAATATCAGTCTTATTGTAAAAAGTCGTTATCATTATATACAATTGGTTTAATTGTAAAACATTTAAAAAGCAGATATTGGTTTTCTCAGATAGAAGCGTTATCACATGGCATACCGACAAGAAACACCTTTGAGAAATAATAAACAACTCCAACAACTGTCGTGCATGCTAGTTAAACAGATTGTCAATAGATGGCGCCTTCTATATTTTTAGAAAAAGGTTTTTAAGATAAAAATTTTTAACGAAAACTTTGTGGGCCCGGTAGCCGAGTGGGTAAGGGCGCTTGACTGCGGGTTGGAGGTGGCCGGTTCGATTTCCGGCCTCGGCGGAGGACGGGAATTTTTCAACTTTTCTTTCTCCTCCAAACGGGCCCTAGAGTCTACCCAGCCCTCTATAGAATAGGTATTGGTTTCTTTCCCGGGAGTTAAAGGCGAGCGAGCGACGGGCCGACCCCCCCGTCCTCAACTTTGTCCCGTAGGTTCTGAACACTGGAGCCTACCCTCCAGTTGCATTGCGCGGTCCTCTGGGCCTGATCGCAACTTTAACTTTAACGAAAACTTTAATTTTAAACAATTTGTTCATTTTTCGTCATTAGCGGTGAACGTAATCTTCAAAATCATGCCTCAATCATTGATTCTGATGAAGTATTGAGGCGAACCGATAAACACCTTTGAGAAATAATATATAGAGATTAATGACATGTCAGTCGCATAAGATCTTCAAATTTCTAAGTTCAAAGTTAAAAAGAAACTGACAGTTATTAATTTCAGGAATTTCCAATTTTATATAAAATAAATTAAATAAATAATTATTCAGTCCTTATTTAAATAAGAATATATTTTGAAACAATGTCTTTAATAATATATTTAGGCCTTTTTTAATTATTTTATTTGCCCTCTAACGATTATTGATTAAATAACAATTTATATTATTAACGTATTTTTCTAACTCTAATTAATTATAGATCTCCTCTGGTAGGATTACCTCTGAAACGGTGAGTTAATAAATCACTAATTTTATTAATGTAATTTTATTATGCATTAAATGAGTTATAAATTGACTGAAAAAATAATTTTGCAGGGCGTTCTTAAATAAAATGCAGTTTTAAAATTTCTGAGACTTAAATGCGTAACTTTGAAAATATTGCTAAAACCTAAAAAATGAGCAAGCTTGAAAATATTGCTAAAACCTAAAAAATGAGCAAGCTTCTTTACTCCTTTTTTTAGAGATCAGTACCGTTTCAGCCAACATTTGAACTAAAACAACTTAGATGGAATTTTCCTAAAATATTTTTTTTTCCCGTTAATTCCCAATTGAACTGTTGGAATAAAATTAACACTACTTGTCATGTTAACTGCTGTAACCATTTTAAATCAGTAAATAATTTAGTGATTATTGCATTTCGACTTCTACTTTGAATTCTATTAGCAACACAACAGTCAAGTAAACTACAATGCATAGAACTGTCCTTGAATGAACTCGAAAAACGGAGTTTTCTACCCATTTAAGTTATCTATTAGATAACAATCACGTGAGGTTTTGAAGCGATTGACAAAGACGACCTTGTAAATAAAGAGTTAATAAATATGTAGTAGTTTCAGCAAATAATTTCTGTTGCTATGATCTAGTGTAACAATACCTTTATAGTCGATCAATAAATAAAAAATCAGACTTGTCGTAAACTTTACCAACAACATTATATGAGAACAAATTCCTTTTGTAGAATTTCTACCATTCAAGCTTATGTATATTATTATTCTTGTTTTTATCTCCTTGTGATTTTTGGGTTTAAGAAATTAAAAGTATGAAACTTAATTGAATGAACATCGTAAATCTTGAATGAATACAGTTTTAAGTTATTTTTTTGCTTAATACATTCAGTACAGAATTAATTGAAACAATTATAAAAAAATGGAAATAGTTAAAATGTTTGCTTATTTTTTTTTATTATCATTCATTTTCATTTCGTAGTTTGAAGTTACTCAAATATATTGAAAAATTAATTAAAGGTAAACACTAAGTTTTCCTAGTTACAAAAATGATTAATGAAAACTAAAACATTTTTTTTTACAGAAAACATTATTTCAATTAAATGATAAATGACAGCTATAGCACTGCGGAAAAACAGGAATTTATTTGCCCAGAAATTAAAGAAAAACATTCTGTAATTACATCTAAATTGGAAATTGTTCTGTTCTTAAAAAATGAAATTGAATGAGTGATTTGAAAAAGGTACATATTCCACAAAATTGACAAACTAAACTGAGATATATTTTCATAGTTTTACGCTATAAAAATTTATATATCTATATATTTACAAAGCACAATGAATTCACTTCACTTAAAGGTATAAATCGATAATAGGAAATATTTTTGTAAAAAAATTAGTTTTCTTGAAAAACAGTTTTTTTTTTAGTTATCCAAAAGTTTACATTTGTGGAATATGTACCCTTTTCAACTCACCCATTCAATTATAAAATCGAAAAATTGCTATTGTTCTAATAAAATAAAAGTTTTAATTCAGTTTCTTGTCTTACTTTTCAAACTTTGAAAATCTATTTAATGTAATTTGAATGATGGCAATAATAATTGAATGAGATATATATGTAACCATGAATGCTTATCTTTTGTTAATCTTTGCAGTAGAAGCAATTACTAAAACAACATAATTAAATAAGAAGCATCATTTTTCTTAAATAAAATACTATTTATGCATATAAATTAAATTTAATGTAATTAAAGAAAGCTAATTGAATTTTAAACTTATGTAATTATTTGATTATTTTTTTTTATTTGGAAGATTTTAATTATAGTATTTTGAATAGTGTGAAAAAATGTTTTTTGCATTTTACAGCTTAATTTAACTTTGACTGATGCAAGATTAATTCACTTTCTTTGAGGTATTACTCTAAATTACACTGTCAATATTAATTAGCCTATCTAACTTGTAAGGCTGGCAGTTTTCGTTCATTTTAAAGTTTCACTTAAGTTTACATGTTCAAAACATTACATTAATTCTATTTTTTTTATTATTTTTAAAGTTTTCACGCTACTTTCTCATTGCAAATAATCTTAAATCTAATATTTTGAAATTGAGGATGATTCTTTAAGTATGTAAAATACGGTCATAATTATGCGTTCCTGATAAAATGAGTAAGTAAGGAGAGCTGAGTGACTTCGAACAGGATGTGATAATCGGATGTCACCGTTGTAGGAAATCGGTTCTGACATTGCGGACATGCTGCACGTGCCTAAATCAACTGTGAGTGATGTAATTGTAAAATGGAGACCTCGAGCCAGTGAAACGACAGCTGCACGAGATTATAGACCGAGGAAACTGACTAACCGTGGCCGTCGAAACCTGAAGAGAGTAGGGAAGCAAATCGCAAGTCTCCCTTGGTAGTGATGACGACGGAGTTCCAGCATGCGCCGGGCGTTGTCGCTAGCAGCAGGACTGTTCGCCGAGAGCTAAACTGCTTGGATTTTCACGGCCGTCCGGCCGTTCACAAGCCGAACATCTCCACCGTCAATTTGAAGCATCGGTTGGAATGGTGCAGAGCTCATTGGACTATAGAGGAGTAGAAAAACGTTCTGTGGAGTAATGAATCTCGCTTCACGATCTAGCAGTCTGATGGACGCATGTGGGTTTGGCGGATGTCCAGCGTACGCTTCCGCTTCTTATCCGACTGTATTGTGTTAACTGTTAATTTCGATAGCAGCATAATGGTGGCGGTGTGGTTTGCCCTGTGTCCCTTTGTTCCTGTGACGGGCAACTTGAACTCTGTGATGTATCGGTCCATTCTGGACAACGCTGCCATCCCAACTCTGAGGCAACAGTTTGGGGAAGGCCCGTTTCTCATCCAGCAGGATAGCTGTCCTGTACATACATGGAAGCTTGTGCGGCTTGGTTTGTCGACATGGGTGTTCCACAATTTGATGGCAGTCTCGGATCCCCAATCTCAACCCTATTGAACATCTGTGGGACGAAATAAAACGCAGATTACGATTCCGTGGCCGGACTCTCTTCAGCTGTCATGGCCGCCTGGAAGTGAGTTCCTGCGAACACCTATCGAAACCTGGTGGAAAGTCTTCCCAGACTTGTACAGGCTGTCATCGATGCAAAAGGGAGACCGAGATCATATTAATTCGTGCCTCAGGAGCCTAATCGTCCCGACCACGGGATGTCCGGATACATTTGGCCATATAGTATGTCATCATCATATAATATATCATAATCGCAGATATGATATATTATTTTTTTATTACCTAACTTTACCTTATACTTTTTTAATTTTATCAAATTTTATAGTGATATTGTTTTCAATTTGTCTGATTTACATTCTCACTATCTTTATGTGTTATTAGAAGAATAGAAATGAACGTAAAGCCACAGCACAAGAATAAATGCCTTTTCTGATTCAATTATGGGGAGAATTAGGAAACAGCTGTTTCACCCTTCAACGGGATCTTCAGCCCTAACTCCCTAATTTATTTTGTTTAAATGTAGCCTTGTTTTCTTTGTGTTTCTTTATTTTATTGCCTTTGGCCTACTAGTTGTTGGCAATGGTTTTGATAATGCTTCTCGGCATTTCAAAAAAAATTTTGTTTCTTGCCTTTGTGCCTTTGGGGGGTCACTGCCAGGTTGGCCGGTGACCTTCTCATAGGTTTGCTTTTCTGGTTCTTTTATCGAGGGAGGCGGGTTAGAGCTGAAGATCCCGTTGAAGGGTGAAACAGCTGTTCCCTAATCCACCCCATAATTGAATCAGAAAAGGCGTTTATTCTTGTGCTGTGGCTTTACGTTCATTTCTATTAATATTTTCAGCACGTTAAATTTCTTATTTTGTTTATGTGTTATTGTCATCTAAAGACACAATATCTGAATTTCTCTTTTCCTATCCTTCCAAGATAAAAATCTAGCACTTTCGTCCCCTTTCAAACTTCCCTTCTAAAATAAAAATCTCAAATCAGTTGTTTGTTTTTAACCATGAAATAAAATTTTTAAAAAAGTGCTCAAGTGAATAACACGATACTAGTAGTACAATTGAAAACGCTACTGTTTCACTGCGTTGGAACTTGTACATTGAATTAACGATGTGAAGCAATTTCGATAATTCAAGCCAATATAAAATCTATTAATTGAATTTAAACAATTCTGAAATTACAGATTTCTTCCAAATGCGTAAATCCCATACCAAAGAATAAGTTTCTTAATTATTTGTATTGAATAATTATCATTACTTAAAATTGCCTTGTTTTGTATTCATTGAAATTCATCAAGCATTTCCTATTGATGTATGAATAGAATTTCCAATTTAAACATTTTTTCATGAAGTTACAGAATAATAATCATGTGATATATGAAGTTAATTATGTTCGAAATAACTACACTTTAGAAATCATTATTTACATTTATATATTCAATTAATAAGCCAAACCACTTTCAGAAATTATATTTCGTCTAATATCCCTCTACTGCATTTATGCCACTAATGTATTTTCTAAATTGGAAAATAGGTTTATAAATAGGATACGAAAAGGTTAAATTGATATTAACAATGTAAGTACAGTAGAACCTCATTACAACGGACTAATAGGGGCTGAAGGTTGTCCGTTTTAATGAAAGTCCGGTTTATAACAAATAATTCTTATAGGGGTGTAATGGAGCAGGGTTTACGTCGATGAGAGTACAATAGTTAGCTATAAAAAATGTTTATTATATATCAAATAAAAAACAGCCTTCAACTTAGTAGGTTGAATTGAAAAATTGTGTACGTATATATTGCATTAATAATGGTTTGAAAAAATAATTTATTTTCTGCTGGGTTTGTTTGCTGCTTATTTCTTCAGTTAATAACTGACGGAGGTGCCGTAAGTTTTCATAATATGCAAACACATTTTCATTTGCCGATTGTTCAACATACTGAATAAATAAAATTTAAATGGTCTTTCACTTCACCTTAATTGTACGCTGACTATTTTTTTTTTAAACTGTCCGTTATAAGCGACGTCCGTTTTAATAGGGTCCGTTATAATGAGGTTCTACTGTAATCAAAATAAATAAATCAGCTCTGCTTTATCTTTAAGTAACTTTAACAATAATAAATTTGCTACTTCTGCGGTAATTTTATCTTTTGCTACATAAAAAAAAGCCTTTGGAGTTCGAAAATATGAAAATGAACCGATATATTTGTCATAGTAATCTAAAGATATTACAAATATTCCGAATTTAACTAGGAGCCAAAGTTTTCTATAAATGCTAAAATCGTACATAAGTTCCAGCCATCTGACGAGCTATTATGAAACCAAATAGTGTAATTTATTGAGAATTGTATTATACCGTACATTATTTGACAAAGAATTCAACTTTAGATAATATTTTCTAAGCCAGAACCTCTCAGTGAGGATAATATCTAAAAATACTTTGTAACTCAAATAGAATCAAACAGTGATTTTATGGAATCTGGTGTATTTTTTGTTTTTGTTTTTATTAATAACAACCCAAATTTGTGAGAAGACAGATTTTAATCATGCACCACCAAAACGCTTAGCTGCCATTTTTATTATGACGTTACACTACAGTAAACAGGGGATGTCATATGGCTGCTACGATTATTTCTAAGAAAAAAGAATGTTTTTTGATTAATTCAACGGAGTCAATGGAAGTAAATTATAGCATCAAAGTTTGCTAAGTTAAAATAATGTATTTCTGTAAGACTTCAACAATTGCTTCATTTGCAAAACAAAATAACTTCCAATAAATCTGAAAAGCAATAACCATGAAAGTCATTGTCCGTTGATTAATACAGTATAAGTAAAATCAAAAACTTGAATGTTAATAATCTTTATTATTTTTTGGAATTATATTTAATTTAATATTTTATAAACGAAACCTGAGAGACATCACCTCTTTTAAAACATATGCCCTCGATAAGATGGATCATATAAAATGAAACGCCATAACATATTTTGAAATTAAATTCTAGTAAATAAAATGCTGTAAATACGAAGCCAACTTTCATATTTTTATGGACTACATTATTCAATATCACGCTCCATTCTCCTCCAAACGGGTCCTAGGGCCTATCCAGCCCTCAGTAGAATGGGTACCGGGTTTCTTTCCCGGGAGTTAAAGGCGGGCGGGCGGCGGGCTGACCTCCCGACCTCAACCTAGTCCCGTTGGTCTAGTAACGCCGGGAGCCATACCTCCCGCGAGCCCTTGGGCCTGCATAGGCCTGTCGTGGCATCCTTTAACTTTAACTTAACATTATTCAATATTGAACTTTAGTTTTTTTTTATGATATAAATCATGCACATATCTATGTAGTAATGAATAAAAAAAATGTTTATGAATTAAACTTAAAAATGACATAAAAATTATCAATAAAATTTAACTAAATATTTTACTTAGTTGTATACGGTAGACTGGAGGAAGATGCCACCTTTTTTGCCTTGCCAGACCAAAAGTAAAGGAGTTATAATCATTATATTACTCATGCACTTTCCCTGACATTTATGTACATGAAAACAAAATTGGCAAGATTGTGTATCAGCTGTAAGCATGAATAAAATGAATTTACAAACTTTACAAATCTTGTCCAACCTGAATGGGTAAGATGCCACTCCAAGGGTAAAGATGCATAGATTCATAATAGTTTCCATCAGCCTTCGCTGAAATATCCCATTCCTTAATTACTGAGGTCGAAAAACAATAACCTTACTTTCGTCTTTTCGTTTTTTGTTTTTAAACAAATATTAACGGTACGCAATCGTATACCCTCCTGTTCACTGCGTACGAAGAAATTTACATACCTATGGGTTGTGCTTTCTGTTAGTCACAAAAAAAAATTAAGCGAAAATGGCATCTTACCTCAAAGAGCATCTCCTCTCAAATAGCGTCTACTCTATAATGTGTAATCTACAATTGATTATCTTCGCTTAAGAATATAATTTTATGCATTGCTTTTTAAAGGCAACGTTTTCACTCCTTTCATCTGTATTCCTATGTATTTTCAATACTAATGAAACAGTTAACAAATATCCACGAATCTTTATCTAAAAGTGGTCTCAGTCTTTTATCTAAAGGAAGTATTCAGAAAAAAAAGCAAAAACACCAATGCACAGCAACACAACAAATTATTACAGACTGATGTCACAATTACCTCAAGCAATAGCAGAATATCTTGTTCACTCTCTTCCCCTTGTTCTTGGGAGAGAGAGAAATTAAAAATAAAATTAAAAGAGTATTAAGACATTATTTAATTATCATATATTAATAGTCAGACAATTTGAAAAATTCAGACCTACCAATTATCCTCATTGTTAAATTTATTTTTAGGGAAAGCTCAGTTTAATATTATCATTACTGAATTTCTAAAAGATTTAATTTCTAATAGATTCTAATGGATGTAAAAAAATAAAATTATAAATTTACTTACCACTTGCCTATCTAAATCAGATCGATTAAGTCATGAACCGACACTGAACTTATATCCGTCAAACTGAAATTTGGAATTTCAAAAACTGTGAATAAAGTAACTGTAGATTTTTACTTTTGGGCGAATTTATACTTATTTTGAACAAAAGATTTCAAAAAGTAAATTTTTCTAAATTTCCTCAGTATGTCTGCAAGGAATTACACCATAAAATCTCTGAAATTGAAATATTCAAAGTCATGTAACAATTGAGCAGTAATTCAGTTTATTGTGACAATTAAAAAAAATATGTTCTTCAACAGGATACGAAAACAGAACTTTATTATGAATTTAGAATTTACACCATACATCTGAACTAAACAGGGTTTTTTTCTCTTTGAAATTCTTACTGTTCGCTTTCAGACATAGTATATATAATCATTTAGTTATTACTTGCATTGAAATTAAAAGCTTCAAATATAGATTACTTTTTATTCTTCAGAAAAATAATCACAAAAATAAATTGCTGGATGTGTGAATAGTCAATCGTTTTCAGTAGCAACGACGTGAAGCTTAACAGATTTCTTTTTCATCGTCATCTATTATTCCTAGCCAGAATTGTATAGAAAAGTACTGAAAAGAAGGAAGTGTTCTTTGATCTTGACTTGAAGATGATTTGTTTTTACCTTCTCCTGATTCTTCCATCTTTATTGAATGCCGATCAAACTTTCCTTGGTACGAATGAAAACAATGAGGATCGTGCGTCCGAATTCTACGATAGCTTTTACGAACCTCAATACCGGAACTGGTTTCGAAAAATTTGTGAAGTCTCTTGGAAATATGAAACCAACGTAACCGAGGAAAATGCAAAACAAATGGTAACAGTATATTTTGTGTATTTTATTAATAATTAACTAATGTGGGGTGGGTGGGTGAGTGTGTTCTACTTTGAATATTCGTTGATTGTATAACTTCAACTGCTGTAAATTGCATAATTCAAGCTAGACAAATTCTCTCTATTTATGTTTTCGGTTTTTGCAAAAAACTAAATATCCAAAGAAAACGCAATAAAACTATTTTATTTTTAAGCAGGAAATTTCATTTACATAATCTTCATTTTCCTGTTATCTTATTTTTGAAAATAAAACCCAATTAGTACTTCTGGGTTGTTATTCAAACTACAGCAGCAGATGGAAATAGATATCAGTGGAAATAAAATTCTTAAATATTGTCAACACAAATATATTTTTTGTCTCTTTCAGAATGAAGTTTCTCTTGAAATGGCTGCATTCACTAAAGAGTCTTGGAAAATCTTCAGTTCTTATGATTGGCGCAACTTTCAAAATGAGACTCTGAAACGTCTGTTTTATTTGAATTCGAAATTAGGAATCAACGCCCTAGATGACCAGAAACTTTCACAGGTTTGTTGCAAAAAGCATAATAAAATTTTCTAATAAAAAAGAGGCAGCCTTAAAGAGATGGTTCTAAATAGTGCTGAACTGAATGGGTAGTGGTTATATGTACTGGGTTATAAGTTATACTTAAACTGAGTTCAAAATTAATCAAGATTGGAACAATTTAGTAATCTACGAATAGAAATTCATAAAACTGATAAACCTGTATAAACATATAAACTGTTTATATACTGCAATCATTTGAAGACTTCAGAAATTTAATCTTTAAGAATTTTTTTCCTATTATGAATTTTGTCAAAATTATACAAAATATTAAATATATACTTCAATTGGTGATCTCGACAGAAGTCGTCCAACAGTAAAATTAGAAATATAAACAATATAAAACGATTGCAATGTTTCTCTTATACAATTGTTAACTCTGCGGAATTAAAAAAAAAATTACTGGACATAACTTTAAGTGATCTTTCTTTGTTTCTATATATGCATGGCTTGTTGAATTATGCTACGGATGTAGCAGCAATATTGTTAAAGAATTTCTTGGAAAATTTGACGTTAAGTTTTCGTTTTGAAGTTGGTTAATGAGATAACGTGTAAATTTTATTAATACGAGTGATGTGGCTTAATATAAAGTTAAATTACACAACAGGCATTGGGTTCGAGTCTAAACCATACTTGTGCTTAGATAATGAGTGCGAGTCTTCCAAAGCAAAAAGAACTTGGATGAAAGTTTTTCAGAAGTTGCAGATCACAATTCCCGAGCATTGCCAGAATCTAATGACTGAAGAGCTCCATGTCAGTTCTCCGTGTCTAATCTCCCTTCAAGCAAGAAACTCACAGTCAAATAACAGGATTCCTAGGGCAAGTGAAAGATCAAAGTTGACCCAGCAACTCCAACAAATGTTCCATTCCAGTTGCCGTTAGTCAGTGCAATTCTACAGAGTCAACTGAACCATCTTTTATTGGGTCACAACTGCGGGTTTTCGTTTTCGTTGTTTCATTCATTTTACATTTTTTCAATTAGCGGGCCTTGCGCATCATAGACGTCAAGTTGCTCCATAGAGTTTCAATATAACGATTAGTTACACTGAAGCTACCTTATGATAAATTTTCATGTGCTTGAAATTCTCTTAATTCCTGAAATTTAGATGTATATGAAAGACGTTGCAATTGTCAAAATGAGAAGACAAAAATACTATTGACAAAAGCAAAGTCTTTGATATTCTGTGATTGCTGGTTTGATTTCATCTTCCTGGCTTATTGTCAATAATAATAATAATCAATTAAATAATAATATTTAATAATAATCAATTGAAGGGCTTGATGAAGAAGGACCAATCCCACAATTTTGTGATTTGGAGAAAAATGCAGTTAAAGTGTTAAAGAAGCTGAACAGTGCAATGTCCATCACTTTTTACAATGCATTTCCCCATGGTGTTAGGCATATCCTACAATGAATTTTGTTGAAAGAGTAAACACTAGATGACACTAGCTTACTCATCAGACACAAATCTCATTTTTCATGGAGTGGGATTGGCCCTTCTTTCACCAAGCCCTTCAATTATTTTTAGAAAGTTTTATTTGCAATATAAAATGATGATTAAAAATTTACAAAAATTGAGAATTTGTAAACAAAAGTGTAATATTGATAATAAAGGACTTAAGAAGGAATTTTTGCAAAGACTTTTACAACCAGTATGTCGAACATACACGTAAAGTAAGTACATTGGCCGGGATGATACAAATGGGGAAAGCAATGATCATTCAAGTGATGAGATACTTAATATGTTGTTGTCATCTCTAAAAAATATATCGATATGTGACTTTCACTTAATAAAGCTTTTCTTAATAACATTTGCTGTCAGTTTTATTTAAAGTAAAGTCACCTGTATAGTCAGATAGAGTATTTTTCAGATTAAGTGCTTAAAGTTTTACATTTTCTACTAAAATATATTCTTGAAATGGAAACAATCGATTCTGGCCTTAATTTGTTCATAAACTTGTATACGCTACAATACTACTATTTACTATGACTATGACATTTTTAATTCATATTTTTTCGTTTCAAGATACTTTTCATTACAAGAAATAAACCTTTTTTTTTCATTTCTGTAATTTATAGATTACTGATTTAGTTAGTAAAATGGTGGCAATCTTCAGTACAACAACTGTATGCGATTATAAAAATAAACAAAACTGCACACTTGATCTTTATTCAGGTAATTGCTTTCTATTTCATAAATTTTTAAAGAGTAAATAACTGCAATGCAATTCTTTCCAAGTTTTTTATTTTTTTTTTGGCTAAACACAAATAAAAAAATAATCATTTCATGATATGACATTTTTACTATTCGTGCATTGTATCCAGATATCAAAGTATCATTATTATCCAGATATACCCTTAGAGATATAAATATGTTGTATCTAAAATAACGAAATTTAAGGGAATCTCCCAAACCTCTCCCGCAAATTAGTACAATTCATCTAATTTAACAGTACTTTCATTTAATGTTGTATAAATTCAAATCTATTCAGAAGCTTTCTGTTCAAAATATCACAAGAAATATTCTTGTTTCAGAATTTCAAATTACATACCATTTTCAGTATCTTGAAGGTCATTGTCTGTTACAGTAAAATGGGATGGTAACGGGAGCATTACATGTAAAGGATTGCAGCATTAAATTAAGCATTCCATTTAATCTAAAGGATCATTTTCCATCCAAAAAGAAAAACCAAATACCAACC
>JAFIDM010003189.1:29159701-29187855 GCA_023159025.1 Thereuonema tuberculata | reverse complement strand
CACTCTACTAGAAATCTCCCAACACCTAATTTTGACTTAAATTTTCACTTTATGAGTAAGAATAGTGGGCAACATGTATGTTTAAACTATTTTTCTTTTTCAACCATAATAAGACAACTATGGGCCTTCAGAATCAAACTGATAATGTCTGAAAACACTTAGAGAAGCAAACGTAGAGAAGCTATGCTATCATTATGTGAGCAGCTTTTTCTTCAGATGCACGTTTGAAATATAAACGGAACAAAAACATTTCTAGTATCACTGTCATCATAATCAAACATGACATTTGCTAGGAAAGAACTAATGCGTTGAATAAGCTTCCTATTATTAAATTACAGTAATAATGAAATCGTATTTAACAGAATGAAGGAAAGAATATCAAAATTGAATTGTTATCTATGTCTAATGAAACCTTCGCTGCAATGATTGTTGCACAAAAACTACAAAAACAAAGTTGAACTTATCGTAGGAAATGTCTGAGCAGACCCATGTTGACGAAGAGCAGAATCACATGATAACACAAGGCTGTTTAAGCCAGATGGCAGAGTCCCAGGAGCTGCATGTCCCAAATGAAAGTACCAATATGCCTATAGCATATTGAATATTTCTTACATCATTAAACGTATTGACATGCATTGCTACTTTACTGGAGCCGTTTTTCTTTATTCTGACCAAGCTGGCAGAGATATTGGTGGTTATTTTCAAAGTTATTCTTTTTCTTCTATATGCTGAATGTCTAGTATAATTTGGTTTCAGACCCCACTCTGAGGCTGGTAAGAGCTCGGTCAGCGCCTCAGCAACTCTATTTGGCTCCTGACGCCAAATAGTTTGGGGGCTCCTCTGTCCCTTTTTACTAAATGACTAGGGGTAACAACCTTTACCATGAACTTAAGCCAACGACGGGAAAAAATTAAAAGCAAATAATTTAAGGTCTCGATTGTGCCTTGGTTGATACAATACAAGCACAACCCTTGCTGAGACGCTGGTCGTGAATGTGACCCTTGGGGTCGCTGGATGTAAGGCTCTAGCCTTTCCTGACCCGTTAGCCTTTAATCCCCGGAAAAGAAACTCATCATCAACTTATCCTTCAACACTGGGCTGAGTGAACCCTACGACCCATTTGGGTGTGAATTCAGCAAGGAAAAATCCCTAACCTCCGCAGGGGGATTGAATTCATTCATTCACTTCATTCATTCGGTCCGCAGTCACGCTCTTGCCACTTGGGTACCGGACTCGCATCTACACAATCTAAAAAAAAGATTAAAAAAATCCTGTTTATAAAACAAAAATTAAAATTCTTAAATTTAATCGTAGAGATTTTTAAAATCTTTAAATTAAGTCGAAATCGAATCGAATCCCAAAACTTTCTAGATCCCTAGGAATAATTTCACAAAATTTTTTATTGTTAACAATACGAGTAGGTTAAGAATTTTAAACTTTTCGGTAAATTCAATTTCTTATAAACAAAACAAAATAAGAAAGAAAGACAACACAAGAATAGATAAATTGCCTTTCTGATTCAATTATCGGAAGGAATCGAGAGCGACTGTTTCGTCCTGCAAGGGACTCATCAGCCCGATCCGCCTTCCCTAATAAAAGACCCAGAAAGGCAAGATCTTAAGCGAAGGCCACCGTCACACCTTTTGTTTTGAGAGTCACTGCCAGGTGTGACGGTGGCCTTTTCTTAAGATCTTGTCTTTCTGGGTCTTTTATCAGGGAAGGCGGATCGGGCTGATGAGTTCCTTGCAGGATGAAACGTCCTTGCCTATTCCTTTCGATAATTGAATCAGAAAGGCAATTTATCTATTCTTATGCTGTCCTTGTTTCTTATTTTGTTTTGTTTAAAAAATTTCCAGCACGTTAAATTTATTCCTTTGGTTAATTCAATTTCTTATAGTTTGTTTAATTTCCTAATCCACAAATTGATTGACATGGACAAATGAAATAATATTCCTTTTCTAAATTTTATAATTTTAATATTTCTGTTTCAGAATTAAAATGTGTACAAAACAAACAATGGATGACTTATTCGTCATTCACCATGAAATGGGACACATACAATATTTTCTGCAATATGAACCACAACCATCAACTTTTCAACAAGCTGCCAATCCAGGTTCGTATGGTTCAAAATATGAAATTAAATCAAAATCTATCGAATCAAATTAAGATTTCTTTAAATTTAAATACAAGACATTTTAGTTATCAATGGCGTTGATAAAAAACCTCAAATTTTCCTACTGTTTCATTTCTTGTTAGTCAAGGTTTTAGCCATGAAAATCACTACTGGATTCAGAAAGGGGAAAAAGAAACATTGAAAGACATTGTCTCAATCATAAAAATTGTATGTTTTTTTTCTTTCTTTCAAAAGATTAAATGTTCACCGTTATTTTGCTAGGATTATTGGATCAAACCTTATGTGATTGGCGAAAGAAAAGAATTGCTTGTTCACGAATGGTATTAAAAGTAACAAAATTCATGGGATTGAATGAAATTTTAAGTTTCCTTCTGACATCTCTCTCATCTATTACAGTTTCCAACCTCAGGCTGGGTCTGTCGGGAACGTAAGCCTCTCCACCTAGTTATCACCTCCCACCATCTTTCCGCTGCCACCCTGTTCCAGTCCTCCCCCCTCATTCGGACACATTCCCCCACTCCCTTAATCCATTTATTCCTTCAGACATAAAGACTTTAATTAAAGATAACTGTGCAATATTGTATTTGTTTCGATAATCACGAAGTAATATAGTACTATATTGGCGAGTTTGTATCTTTTTTTTATAACTTTATACGATGTCCAATGACAGTGCAATAAAATTCAGAATAATTGGCCAATTCAGTTTCCTATGTGTCTGATATCGTCCTGTTTTTTGCCCTCCAAATCATTTATAATTTTCCATTCTCCCATCCTTTGCTCGTGACTTTGTTGCCGTCCCCATTGTTCGTGGGAATTCCGAGAGTTTTAGGTATTAGAAAAATTTGCAGAAAGGTCAGATAGAATCTAGATAGAATGCTTGACATCACTGTTTAAGACAAATATTTGTATCATATATTTATTTACCAATTGGTGAAAGGCTTGAACATGGACAAATACTAGATAAGAAAACAAAATTGTCTGAATTTCTTGTGACCCTGAAGACATAACTACGTCATTTAAGCAATTACGTTACGAAAACATAACGGAAGACGGAGTAGTGTATATAGCCCTTTATAGTTGATGAGACAGTCCAAAACAGTTTCAGGAGACACACACCATGAAACGACCTCTGTTCCTATAATTTCATTTCATAATTTTATTGTAGTTATTTATCACCTAAACTATTTAGTTTTTTTATGTGTGATGGCTTAATGAAACTAGTGTAGATTTTATCCCTTTAGATTACTTGATTAAATATATTTAAAAGACTTAAATTAAATTTAAGAGCAACATTTTGGTTGATGATTGGTAAAAAGTCTTAACAATCACTGTGATAGATAGTGATAGATTTACGTAAGAAATTAATGTTTTAAGTATTTTTCCTTTAGGGTTCCATGAAGCAATCGGAGACACTATGGTTCTCTCTGTGTCAACACCGAAACACCTCGAACAAATAGGTCTTCTCTCAGGTTTTCAGGATGACGAAGGTAAGGATCTAAACGGCAATGAACGAAAATTTGCGTTGCGATTGGGTTTGAGATTAGCTAAGATATTTTACTCTAAAAAAATGCCTTCAATTAAAACAAATCATTTAAAAAAATATAGGATGCTATTGATGAAAAAATAAATGGGCTGTTTAAAATTAATGTTCAAATTACATCTTAACATCAATAAATAAATAAATTTGAATAGCAAAATACATAAATCGATACATGTTTTACATTGAACTATAAAATTTTCAATATACCGGGTGGTTATAATTAAAGTTCTCCACTTCTGCGCAGTCTCAAGACCGCGCTATTGCACGGATGATAATGCAATTTCATGTAAAAGCTATGTAGAGCATGGGAAAGAGAATTCCAACGAAAAATAAAATTACTTTAAAAAGTGGCCCCTAGGTGAAAAAGTGGCGCTACAAGATTATAAGCAGACGGAGGGAATGCAATATTCGAATGCTTTTAGAGTGACAGTATTTAATAGCCCACCGTCTGCGTCGATGAATGCTGGAAGCGCAGGATAGCGTGCTCAACAGTAGCACGAAATGTATGTCGTGAAATGGCTGCAACATGAGGAATGATATTGGCTTTTAGTTCAGGCAAGATCCGTACGCGTCCCTTATAAACACGATTTTTCAGAGTTCCCCGCAGCCAGAAGTCACATGGATTAAGGTCTGGTGAACGGGCAGGCCACGCCTCTGGAAAATGTCTCATAGAACACCATCATGGAAGCGGGTTTGAAGAAGTTCCTTTACTGCGCGACCAATATCGGTGCTTTACCATCTTGCATGAAGACTGTTGTCTGTACACCCGCGATCCTGCAAGGCTGGAACCTCATGCCGTGTCAAGAGTTGATAGTAACATGCCTTTGTAACAGTGCATCGGACAGGACCTGAAGACGTCATCTCCTCATAAAAATATGAACCCAGAATGAAATCCGCGGTGAACCTCACATGCCACAATTCTGCGTGTTCACAGCGCTACATAGCGTAAAATGCCCCTCATCTGTCCAAAGAATGTTCCAGGGCCATGCATCGTCGAAAGCCTTTTAGCCAAGAAACGCAATGCGAAGTCTGACCGCGTTTGTGGATGTTGCGGCTGTAACTGGTGCAGTATCCGGCTCGTACACTGGTACCAGTGAAGATTGGACCGCAAAACCTATCAGCTACTGCTACTGCCACTTCGTGCGTAACGTCCTCCGCAATCGGGCGGAATCCTTTTCCTAACAGCACACCTACCCTGTCTCTTCGAATTTCTGCATCATCTTTCGTAAACTTCTTGCCGTCATGGCTCATGGGTCCTGTCCGCAATCCCTTCAAACGGCGATATTCGTAGTGCTGATGCACTATTGCTGCTGTTCTGGTAATAGAGCTTCTCCAGGAGGGCACGTTCTTTCTTTCCCAATGACATGGTGATTTCTGCAGATTGGTCGTTTGCAGACGCATTGCGCGTTTAATACAGCGTCACTTTTTCACCTGGTGGCAACTTTTTGAAGTAACTTCTTTTTCTTCGGAATTCTTTTCCCCATGCTCTACATAGCTTATATATAAAGTTTCATTTCTGTCTGTGCAGTAACGCGGTCTCCAGACCATGCAGAAGTGGTGAACTTTAATTATAATCACCCGGTATTATTCATATTATTGTTACAATACAGCTACAACCAATTCATTACTGATTTTCTCCAGGTATAGTTTGTAGTTATAAATTCGTAAATCCTTCAATTAAATTCGTAAATATTTTATAGATTTAAAAACTAATGTAATAGAAGGGATTTATCCCTACAAGCTGTACCTGAAGAAGATCAGTAGTGAATTGGTTGTAGCTGATCGAAATATTATAATAATAATAATATGATGAATAATATATTGAAAAGTATTATTTAAACCTAGAGGATGTACTGTATTTATTAAACTATACTTTTTAAACGTAATTATTACTTTCGACATTTTACAATGAAAAACATTAAAAAATAATCAAGGAAATTATCGACCTCTGGATTTTAACAGAAATTCTCGTAGAACAAATTTTAGGCTTTTCGATTAATGTCTCCTTGTCGTTGTCAATATGGATGTGTATGAGTTTATCATTTAACCTTTTGGGGAGACTAATTTAAAAACTACAATAATCTTCAAACTTTATATTATGATCTTCATTATAACTTACGTAAAATGATCTAAAATACAGTTAAATCATAGTTTAGATCATCTTACAGACTTCACTTAAGGACAATATTTATGTCTTTTTAGCATACCTAAGAATGTACTAACATACTTATATTTCATGTGTAAGAGTTGGATTATGTTTTCGAACTTTTTGTAAATTTTGGTTGATATTCATCAATTTTATTAAATCTTCTTTTTCGATAATTTATCTAGAATTTAGCTTAAACTACTTGATGCTAAAAGCTTTGGAGAAGATAGCTTCTGTGCCATTTAATTATTTGATTGATAAATGGAGATGGAAAGTTTTTCGAGGTGAAATTACTCCAAAGAATTATAATTCCAAATGGTGGGAAATGAGGTAAAGATTATTTATTTTCAAGAAGAATATAATCTCACTTTAAAGTTGAAGATCACGGCGTTGTACATTTTTTACATCATTTTTCACTAATCCTACTTGTATTCTCTGAGTTCTTTCCGAATTCCAAAATAGAAGTTTTATCTTTTACCAATGTTTAGTAATCTCTGAAAGGACGTTGAAAGCTTTCGAAAAGTGTATTTTCTAAAATATTTTGTATAAATCTCAGACTTTAAAACTAGTTTATTTTTTATATTCAGCTGATAAGAATATTAAATGATGTAAATTTTATCATTTAATGAAGTAGCCTATTTGATAATCCTAAAATTTGTGATCATTAAACAACAATTATAAAAAAATAGCTTTCTAAAAAATATGTTATTGATAGAAGTTGTTTTAATTTGTCTAATTCTAGTAAATTTTACCAAGGAATAGAACCGGTACATCCTAGAACTGAACAAGACTTTGATCCTGGAGCAAAAGTACATATACCTTCGGATGAACCTTATATTAGGTAACATTTTTTTTTCAATTTTCAATTTCAATTTTATTGCCAATAATATTTTATAAGACATATAAGCATATATAAGATTATGACAACCCAGTCGTCGTAAGAGAGATCCTGTCGGGAAGACAAGTGAACATCGTCATCAGTTAGGCAATTAACAAAGGGAATGTATAACAGAACAATACAAAAAAAATTACAAAAGAGAAAATTAAGGAAGTTTTAGCAAATATTTGTAAGTTTATTTTAGACAAGGAAAACATTTTATATATTATGAACACATGGAGTCAAAGAAACAGGAAGAAAGTAGGAATAGAGTGAGGGACTAGTCGGATACAGAAAGGAGATAGAATAGAGGAGATAATAGGTGGAAAGGTGGAAAGAGAAAGATAATAGGTGGAAAGGGATCCGGATCGACCTGACTACAATAGAATGGGGAATGTTTGCATATTATTAAAATTGAAACATAAATGTGATTTTTAATTTTTTTTAATTGAGTAAGAGGACATTCACGGATCTCTTTAGGTATTTCATTCCAAAGTTGAGGCGAAGCATAGCTGACAACTCTTCTTTGATAATTAAACTCAGTTTTCGGAATGGATAGTAACAGGTGGGTAACAGATCTGATATCATAGCAATGGATGTGTGGATTAATGGTTAGTGGGATACAGGGATAGTTTTTAATTAATTACTTTATAGATGAAGACCGTTAATTGTAGCTTATAGATATGGAGGGAAGAGATGATTTTATATTTAGACCAGAGGGATCAAAAGAAAAGTGCCTAGGTTTTTTATCTAAAAATCTATTTGTACTTTTAGCAGCATGTTTTCATAACATTTAGAAGTGTTGCCCCATACTACAACTCCATAGCAAAGATGTGAATGAATGAGAGACCAAGATAGGTTTAGTAGAATTTGAGCTGGGAGAAAGTTTAATTTTCGGATAATACCTAAGTTCCTGTTGACTTCGAAGCAATTTTTGGGCATGTAAGTTCCAAAAAAGATCCTGAGAAAGACTGATTCCTAAGTATTTGAAAGAGACCTCTTGCATTAGGGAGTTGTTGTAAGTGATAGTGTTGTAAGTGATTGTTGTAAGTTATTATTAGAAAGTGTTTTATTCCGTTGATAGAAGAGCCTGTGTACTGTTTTGGATGTATTTAGTGTAAGATCGTTTGCAGAAAGTCAAGATTTAAGATGGTATAGTGAAAGTTGGATGTCTTGTTTGAGATTTCTATATTTTTGTTAGCAAAAAAGAAGAGTTCCGTCGTCTGCATAGAAGATGCATTTGGAGGTAGATGACGTTAGAATAAGATCATTTATAAATAGGTTGAAGAGAAGAGGTGAAAGGATGGACCCTTATGGTAAGCCTTTTGGGGTGGAATACCAGGAAGAAGAATATCCATTTGAAATAAGCTGATACTGCCAGTCGGAGAGATATGAGGAAATCATTTGCACCTGTTCAATTTGACCATTTGAACCTGTTGAAACCATTGATCTACAAAGCACGAAGATTATTGACCAACGGGAGTAGGCGTGTGTTCATGTTGCGATGTTGGTTTTGTATCACCGGAACCCCATCTTACTCAATGAAGTAAGGATCAATGACGCCGCACACCAAATGGTTATCTTCTGCGAATGCAGTGAACATTCCTGCACGATATCGAGACAGGCAAAGCCTATTGAATCGGTTCGATCGTCGATTAATGTAACTTGGTAACACGAATATGAGCCTCATCGGAGAACCCAATGTTATTCAGGACTCAGCTATTTCATAGGTCATGGCGAGAACAAGGGCACAGTACAGTTTCCGGGCCTCCTTGGGCCAATCTGCAGTCTGGATGGTGGTAGGAGAAGGCTCCGAGAGCCTTCAGGTTTCTTTGTATGGATGTTCGAGACATGTCAAGCTTCAAGGCTATGCCATGGTTCCGTTGAATATGCCGTGGCGACTGCAAGTCATTAGATGTTACAGTTCTGGGACGCCCTGTCATCCTAGGCGCCGCGTCAATATACTTCCGGTTCGTCTAAACTTAATCACTGCTAATCACTCATTAATCACTGCTAAGATGACGCTGTTGCTGAGTGCAGGTTTGCGGAACTCATGCCCAAACATCACCTTCACTCGCTATACTAGAAGCCTTTTTACGATCTAATCCGTATAAACGTTTATAATGCTTCACAATAAACCCGTTTTCCTATGTTGTCAGCACCATTATCACTTGTCCAGTAACAGCCACGGTAATAGAATGTTCCGCAACATATTGTGTTCGCGCGAAGTCATGGTTCTGATACATTCCGCTCGAAGGGTGAGGCAGCGTGTTTCAGTTCTGTTTGTTTTGGACCATCCTGTATTAACAATTAAGATCGGGCGATCCCCAGGTCATCAACATCTCCTGCTTTCCATATTGGGATATTTTTAGCCCGTTTAAAGGAGGAGGAAAATCACAAATGGCAATATTAAAAAAGGGAATAGAGGGAGTAAAATTTTATCATTGATTTGTTTAAGATGAGTTGGAGAGATCTCGTCAGGTCCAGAAGATAGTTTGATGCAGAGAGATTTGATAACTTGTTTAACCTCTGAAGGGGAAGTCAGAGATAGAAAAAATGAGAAAGGAGCTGAGCTGTTGAGGAAATATTAAATTCTTTTGTGTGAAATAGTGATAAGATTATTTGGTAGCAGGATTTTCAGAAATTTATCAAGATGCTGTTTCGTCTCTTTTGAATAATTATTTGTTGAGTTAATAATATTGGAAGGACATTTTGTTTTAATTGAGGGAGAAATTAATCTACTAACGTTTTATACTTTTCTTTTATTGATCGATTATCCTCGAACAAAAGCTTATAATACTGCTCTTTGACGGCCCTAAATTTAGATTTGAATTGATTTGGTTTTGAAACGTATTCATTTTGCAGAGGTCAGATGTTTTTTGTATGATTTCTGACAAATAGAGCAAGAAGTGCTTTTTTCACTCATTTCTTGAAGACTGAAAATATAACTTCGTTATATTTTCCTTTTTGCATTTCAGTGACCCAATTGATTGATCTTAGATATTCTTTGAAGTCAGTTATGTTTTTGGGTTTGAACTTTCGATTTGCTATATTTGTTGGTTTTTTAATGGAAGTATCTTTGAATAAGGTTGTAGGATTTATTGTAAAATATACATGATCATGGTCTGTTATGTAAACCTCAAGAACGCCTTTACCAAGAGTGGGAAATTTTTTGTAAAGAAATTTAAAGAAACATGGGAAATTTGTAATTTGATCGTGAAGTGAATGAGAGAAGTAAGTGTTCGAGTGACAGGTTGGATTATCAATAATTGGGAAGAAATAGAAGCAGTTCTTAACCGTTAAAAGGTCCGTTATCTTTTTATCTTTTGGTTAGGAAGTTGACTTTAAAATCGCCCATAAAGAATCCTCTTTTTTTTTTACTTTTTTTTATAATTTTAAATATATAGAAAGGCTAGTAATTAAATAAAAATTAAGCTTCCATTTAAATATTTTTAAAATGGAAATATTTTTGTAAATTAATCGGTTTTGATGCTGAGTAATTATTACTAAATTCGATTTATCAATTATTAGATCTAGACTTATCTAGCCTTATCAATTAATGGATAGTTATTACCGATAAGATCTAAATATATCAGTAAAAGCTATCCTATTTAATTAAAAGGAAGTTATATTCACAGAAGTGCACTTTTCTATATGATATTTGTTTAATATTTGTTTTTTAATCTTACTGTCTTATTTATTATGAGTATCTGCACATAAAAATTTACTTCTAAGTTTCTAGACTACAGTTATTAAAAATAGTCACTTCATTGCAATATCAAGATTCATTAAGGTAAATTTTACCTCATAAATGTAATATATAGCAGATATTTGATAGCTTTCTCAATTGACTTCATTTAAATTGTCAGGAGAATAAAATGTGTTCTTTTTATTATCTTAGAAATCTTAATTGATTGATTGAATATGAAAGTTATTTTTCTTTTCGTTTGGTTTCTATCATGTTTTATTATTTTATTTTAGTTATTTTGTCAGCAATATACTCCATTTTCAGTTTCATGAAGCGTTATGTCTAGCTGCAGGAGAATATGATCCACAGGATCCAAGGAAGCCATTACACAAATGTGATATCTTTGGAAGTAAACGAGCCGGAACCAAATTCGGGTAATGAAAAAGTGAAATAATAAAAATAAAATACGTTGTCATGATTAATACTGATTAAACTAAATTTTTTTGCTTGAATTTTTATTAAAACCGGAAAGTTTACTACAATACCAGCAATATTCAAACCAACCATTTAACAATCTAAAACACATGACCTGACTAAAATTTTATTACTAAATGAGAAAGACTTTTAGTTGATTCATAATTTGATTTCTAGAAATTAAAATAAAGCTTGGAATTTCATATTAAATTGATAAAAATTATGGAAGTAAATTTTTGGATTAAAGGTGTTAAGTTAGCAAAGCCTCAGAGGATAATTGTAAAGAATCGAAATTTATAAAGAAAAATTAATAATAAAAATGTGAAAAACAGCGTATTAACAATTGTTAATTCTTAACAACTGAGACCTCGAGTTGAAGCCGTAATGACACCGAAACAGGATGTCATCTCTCACCTGTAAAGAGAGATGATGGTTATTTTATTTTCACTTTATTAGATTTTGTTATACAACTCCTTTAATTTTTCTATTTGTATAAGTGACATCCTAGAACAGCTCTTTCACGCTTTTTGGCGATAGTCAGCTAATAGTGGTCCTCAGTAAACAGCGAGGTCTCGGTATCGAGGCTAATATGAATAATTGTCGGAGTCAATGTGGAGCTTCCTAAACTTAAACAAACAATAAAACATTCACCCAAAAAATTCATGTGCATTCTATTTAGTGGGTTGTGCATTAGTTAACTTTGTTAACTAACGTTTTAATTTATTTAAAAAAATTTTAACAAACTTTAATATTAATTTTTTAGTAATATGCTCAGGCAAGGAAGTTCCAGACATTGGAAAGACATATTGGAAGAATTTACTGGAAGCAGACGAATGGATCCAACGAGTATGTTACATTTCTTCGCACCATTATTTCGATACATTCGAAATGAGAATAGAAGGAATAATGAATATATTGGTTGGACAGATAGTAAAAGGTGAGTGAAACTAACTTATTCTTAATACACCTTTTTTTTACATTTGTAGATGCTAATTGCAGTTCTTTCTCAGAAGAATATCACATTTATACTAGAAAGCAATTTTAAAAATAAATATTCCACAATGAACCATTCATGTGATAGAGTTAAGGGAGTTTTACCACCCAGCGATTCTTCACCAGTGGGAATAGTCGTTGTGTCATGGTAATTCCTACGCCAGCCCTCATTTAACCTAGAATAAGAAAGCCGGTATTTTATAGAAGGCTGGGTGAACCTTAGAAGAAAAGAAACGAAAACAATTGTGCGTTATAATATTGTTATATAAATCTTTGAAATATATCTTCATATTTTATCTAACATTCAAATTTATCTGTAATAATTTTAACTTATTCAAATAATTTATTAATATTAAGATTATTTATTTTCATTACAATACATGAGGAAAATAATCAGACATAACATTGTATTGTAAACAATCATCAACCCTAAAGTACAACAATAATTAAAAGTTAGAAGAAAAAAAGAAAATTGAAGCTATGTATTTGTGGAATTTAATAAGAAATAAATTGTCAAGTTTATTTCACCACATCGGTGTGTAGCTTATGAACTGAAATAAATACAATTAGGAAATAGAAATACCAAGATAAGAGCCCATTTTCTCTTTGGATATTAAATCAAAATATATTCCAGGTATAATATGTACAAACTTGAAATAAATAAATAAATAAATAAATAACTTCTTCAATAGTAACTTCTTGAAACATTAAATTACTTAAGTGGATTCAATAAATACTTGTAACTTGAACGTTTAAACAGTTCAGCTATAAGTTTCATCAAATCTTCTTGACATCTCTGGATCTGCTTTCTGAAATGAATATATAAAATATTTATTACCTTAATATCTTCTTTAACAGCAGAAGATAGGTATTCAAATATCTCCACATCTGTATTCATTATCTTTATCTTGCTTCGATAAAAAAATATTAAGGTTTTTATCCCTTTTTCCGACTAGATAAACGTTCTGTTTCTAATTCTGGAACATCCTTTACTTCGTAGCTTGCAACATCCTTTCAATATCTCTTTTTTGGACGGTATCTATGGTTTCAAATGTTTGTTTTTTATTAATTGAACAATTTATAAAAACCTATTATTTCTCGATATTTTATTACTTCTTCTATACGATCTTCTCCGCATAGGATTTATTCCATCTTTTCAAAGTAATAATATTTTTACTTTCCCTGAACAATACCTGGTTGCATTTTGCAGTCTCTGGCTTTTAAAAATGTCACAGCATTTGTTCACTGTTGCACTAATTTAGGCAGAACTTAAAAATGATGTATGTTCTACTGATATACGTGTATTTCACTTTCTCGTCACATAATTATTAATTAAAGGGAATATTTCTTGTCGGGTAATTTCACTTTACTTTAAATATTCACAATATTTTGAGAAATTAACTAATATTAATGAAAATAAAGAGGAAAATATTTTTAATTATGTTGTGAATGCTGCCAAAAACGTTATATGAAAGGAATTTCAGGACAAAAAAAAAAAAATTGACAGGTTCTGCTTTGATTGACATGAAATACTGCAAGTAAGTAGCTCTATGTTTATTCATGAAACAAAACAAAGAATTACATACAGAGATACACAAAATATTGAATTTTTATAAATTATAAGATGACGTTATATTTGCGTCATTAACAAAATGATGTTTAAATTCAAAACAAACAATAAAAACCGACATTAATAGGGGATGTGAGTACCCCTCACCTGCATTGTTTACAGTTTACAGCATGTGATCATGCTTGTTACGAGGTGATCAACCACCGCAGAGTCCAGTAATCGCCATTGCTCCTGTAGGGCAGTTTCTAAAGCTCTGAGAGTGGCTAGAGGTGGGAAACGGCGACATACAGCACAACCGAGGGTATCCCAAAGATTTTCAATTGGATTAAGGTCCGGCGAGTAAGCCGGCCACTCCATACGCGCAATCCCCTCACTCTCCAGAAAATCGTCAACGATGGCACCTCTATGGGGACGCGCATTATCGTCCATTAAAATGAAAGAAGGACCAACTGCTGCAGCATACAGTTTCACAATGGGGTCTAGGATTCATCTCGATACCGTATAGCCGTCACAGAACCTCGCCTGTAGATGTGCAGGTAATATGCGATATCCCAATGAAATCCCTGCCCAGACAATGATGCTTCCACCGCGGAATGCGTAATGTTCTGGGGCCGATTGCGTATGCCTTGTTCCGTCCAGACCCTTACACGCTTATCATCGAGTTGTAGGGCAAATCTGGACTCATCTGTGAACATAACGTTACCCCAATCAGACATAGTTCAATTCAAATGCTGGCGGCACTACTGTAATCATGTTTAGCCTTCGACGAACAGTAGTGGCAGATATCGTCTTACCAATGGCCGCTTATGATAACCTCAGATGTCACACGTGTGGAGGTCGATCTTCGATTCCGCTTAGCTACAACAGCAATACATCGATCTTCCGCGGGAGTCGTAACCCTTGGACGATCGGCTACAGGTCTTCGGACAACTGTTTGGCTCGTTTGGAATTGTTTCCTTAAACATGAAATGACGGAATGATGAACGCCGAAGAAACGAGCAACATCTGTTATAGACTGTCCTGCTTCAATGCGTCCGACAGCCCGCCAGCGCTCAGAATCTTCCATTCGTCTTCTGGAAGCCATAGAAACACGTCTAGCTTGAGAACAAATCGTACGAACGTTCTAAACACTTATCATCAGCACTTACTTGCAACTTCTGTAACCCTTCACAATGCCGGCTTCTTATACGACTGCCTGTTTTGCATATTTCTCGAAACCGTGATTGGCTGTTACCTATATAATTTGCATACTTCCTTCTACCTTTGCAGCAAATTTCAGCTTCTTTAATTCAGATCTCTTAGGGAAATTAACATTTTTCCTCTCCGTGCTTAACTTTGGAAGTGAGTGTATGCATATATACGTGTCTGTGTGTGTGTGCGTGTGTGTGTGTGTGTGTGTGTGTGTGTGTGTGTGTGTGTACGAACATTTAATTGTTTGTTGTTTAATTCTAATATTAATTCGAGAAAGAACCGCAGTTATCAATTCGAAACAGAATAGAATAAAAGAATAAAATGATTTTCTGTATTTAATTAATTTAACTTATACTTCATTTAACTTATATTTTAAAACTTCTTTGCTAAATTACAATACTAAGTACAAACAAAACTTCACTACACATTAGGATAAAATGCATTAAAATTAAAAATGGAGGAAAATAGAATCTCAAAAAGCAGTCATGGTTATCCAAAAAGATTAAAACCAAAGATGTGGCCAACAACTTTAACATGTTATCGTTCATCGTGTTTATTGCAAATTGATTAGAGGACCAAACACACCATATCTTAAACAGAAAAAAACAGAGCTGGCGCTAGGGGGTGGCGAACAGGGTTAGTAAGAAAATGTAAAAATATAAAAAAGCGAAGAGCTCTTATATTTCACATGTAATATCAGCATTCACAATTACAACTAAATTAAAAACATTCGAAACAACAACAATTTACGTTCTCAGATTGTAAATTATCGAATGATTGTTAACTGCCTATTTTGTTATTCTTAAATCAACTGATAATTTCGTTTTCTGATTTTAAATATTTAGATCTAAATTCATCCCAAAGTGGGTGGGACTTCCGATCGTAAAAAGGTATGTTTTAAGTAAAGGTTTTTACAAGATATGTATGTCTAGTTAAATATAACATATTAGTTAATAGTAAAATTAATACTAAATAAATAAATTAAAAGTATAGTACTAATGTATTACTTATATATACTAATAATCAATAGTAAGACATAATAGTAAACATAAAGATTATTAAAAATAGCTTTCATTTCAAGATTTTATTTCTAAAATTGTTCTTATTAGGCTTAAATTTTGGCAAGGTTGAGGTTCCAGTTGTAAAGTAAGTTACAGTTTGGAATTTAATATCTTCAAAAATTGTTATCTTTTTTTAAAAAAAAAACAGTTTTCATTTGATTTCAGTACTGCATTTTTTTATTTTTATTTTAAATTTCAATTAATCATGCTTGTTTAATTAAAGATTTATGTGATGGTCATCATTGATAACTGTTTATTTGAAAGAAGAAATTGTCATCAAAAGAACTCAGAAAATAAATAAAGATTAACAAATTACAGAATAATGCTTCTAATTTAATTTGAAGATTAGTTTTTATGTATTATTCATATTTTTTTGTAATTCATTTGATTCACAATGTTGTCATAATGTGAAATCATACAAAACGTTTAAATAAATGATTTTTAGTAACTAAATAAATAAACTACCTCTTTTATTTGTGTTTCCCAAATGAAAACAAAATATATTTAATAAAAATGTAGATAGGTACTTAAAGAATAAGAGAGAGAGAGAGAGAGAAACAGATACTTTAAATATTTTCTTCCACTTGAGAAACTGGTCAATTTCACTATCTAATCATTTGGGAATTCCTGATATGATCTCAAAAACAACCCTAACGCCTATTCTGAAACTATGCAAGCACTATATAACAGAGATTCACCTTACAGCAGAACTATATACAACAGCAATAAAGGAAGAAAAGCTTTAACAACCCATTATCGAAGTATGCTGAGAAATTAAACTATGGAAGATTTAGAGTTACGGAGGATCAAATTGGCCTTGGATCTAAAAAACGTTAATTGTACACTAATGAAAGCGATCTTTCATACGATTATTAAAGATTGGTATAATTCTAACAAAAGTTTTCAGTGAACTATCTAATTTATTACAACTATTCATCTACTTCGCTAGCCTTCTTAAAGTACATCATTGTATTAAACAACAGAAATATTTTTCTTTATACACAAAAAGGATTACATGTAATTATAAAAACTTTCAGATCAAATTGGATTGAAAGCATTTAATTAATCATCAGTTCATTTAAATTGGATATAAGATTTCATCTGTTATTCTGGTATATGTAGTTAACAATCGCAGAATCAGCAGTAATACAGAAAATAACTGCAGTCAATTAAAAGCAAATATAACGTCCATAATAATATATAAGTGGATAGAAAAAAAACCACATGCCTTTAGCTTAGCTTTCACGCCACTGAACCAAACATCAAGGTTAAATTCTGCTGATGATCCTCATAAGGATGAAACAGCTGTTCAGAATTCTCGATGATGTTGGTCAGTGTGCGAAGCATATTTACTGTCCAGTTGTGATTTTTTCTCTCCACTAACTGCAGTCAACTTTCTTCCTTCTAAATGGATCCATTGAAACGATAGTTGCCAAATAAAAAAAAAAAATCTAAGCATTCTGAAAACACTATTAATATACAAAATAGCTATTACACATCAAAATTTAGAAAATAGAATAGTGCACATTTTGTTTCGAAACTTTTTTTTCTATTTGATGAGACTCCATAACGTCATTGTTTCAACATTGTTAAGTCTCATCATCAAGAGTAGCCTATTGATTGACAAAGGATGTGTGATTTCCTAACAAATATAATACAAAAGTGAAAACTGACCTTTCATCCAGAATAAGCGTTAAAAGATAGTAGCTTTATAAATGAATTTATTAAAGTATAATTAGCTTAAAAATTTAAAAAAATAGGTAAATATAAATTCCTGGAAAATTTCAGAAAAGATAAATGTGTAATAATCATTTCAATATCCTACGATTTTTTAGTGAAAAAAAATATTTTATCTCAGAAGCTTCTTGCAGTTCAACAATAACAATCAAGATATTAGACGAAACTATAATAATCGAATTGGGGAATATAAAAATGTTTTGTTCGGAAATCTAAGTTATTTAATTTAATCAATACTTCCTGTATTAGTATTTCCTGTAATACTTTTTATGATCTCTACTGTCTGAACACACAATTTCTGCTAATGTACGTTTAATGAAGAATTTAAAATCCCTGTGAAATAACAGATATTATTTAAAGTAATACAGTAAAACCTCGTTAAGTCGTCACTCAAGGGACCAAACATTTTTGACGACTTAAGCGGAGTGACGACTTAGGCGGAGTGGGAATTTTTGAAAAAAACAAAACAAAAAAAACACTGAAATACAGTATTTTCATGAATTGCTGTAGGATTCGGTGAGAAAAACAAGATTTTCAGAAATCAATACATGCAAATGAATGAGTGGAAAATAAAAAATAAAAAAAAAAAAAACTTTTTATAGTTACCACATTTTAATCATTTTAAAAGAAAGGCAATGTCTGTCTTCGAAACGTTCCAGCCAACCATTGCTTCTTCCGAAATCTTCAATGTTCCACTTCGTAGCAATTTCCATAGCTTTTTCTTTGACAATCACGGCGGAAATCGGCACATTTTGCGATCTGGGATGTTTTAGCCATCGAACTAAAACCTCCTAGATCTCGTCAAACTTCGATTTCCTCATTCTCTTTCTTTTGTCTTTGCAGTCAGCTTCTTCAATTACTTGTTTCGATGAAAGAATATCGTTTAATGTAGTCCTGGGAATATGGTGTTCTTTAGCAAAAGCTGTTTTCGAAACATTTGATTTTTCAAAAAGTGCAATTAAGTCTTTTTTTTTTCTTTAAAAGATAACGAGGTAAGTTTTCGTTTCCCCTGGCATGTTAAAAACGTAATCGAACCACGAATTGCAAGAGAAAAAATAGCCCTTATAGCGGGACCAGTTGTCGGGACCAAAGGAAAACGACGACTTAAACGGAGTGACGACTTATCCGGGTGACGACTTAACGAGGTTTTATTGTAATATAATATCAATTTTGAGAAATTTTCTATATTATCTCTTCGAATAAATAAAGGAAAACGAAAACCCGATTCGGAAAATTTGGTATACATCATATATCAACGATGCTAAGACTACCAATAATACTAAGGCTGCTGTAAGTTTATTTATTGGCTTAAGTAAAGAATAAAAGAATAAAATGAATTTCTTTTTATAATAAAAAGTTTCCTAAGCGAAGATATGAAAAGTTTTCAGCAAGACAATAGAATAACTGATTGTGTTTTCGCAAAATTTTTCATTTAGGAACTTCTGTTATCACTCGCCCGGTAATGCCATCACCCTCACTTGAAAAAGTTAAAAAGTAAAATGTAAATACAGTAAAACCCCGATTAACCGAGCCACGATCATCCGAGTTGCCACTTTAACCGAGCTATCAAATATTTCTAGGATTTTCCATTTTTAAAACTATCGAAAAAAATTCTGAACTTGATTTCACAAATCAACGAAGAGGATATACGTGACTGGATAAACGCTGACGAACAACAAGAGATTATAGATGAAATGATCGTCAATAAGGAAAATGAATCTAGCGATGATGATGAAGACAGTGACGATGAAAATCGACATATGAAAATCTCCCTACAGATGGACTAAAAGCTATCAAAAGTGCTATTGAATATATAGAACAACAAGAAGAAACGACTTTATATGTAAAGTTTCCATACTTTTTTTGGTTTCAATATTGGATTTGAATATAACAACAAACTGAAAAACATTTTATGTTGCAAATTGAATAGTAGTGTTAAAAAACATGAAATGGGTATAATTTACAAAATAGAATGCAAGAATTGCGATTTATTCTATTTGGGCGAGAGTAAAAGAACAGTGAAGGAACGAATGACGGAACATGGTACCAGCATTAGGAACAAGTATATTGAAAAATCAGAAGTGGCAGAACATTGTGTGAACAGAAATCATTGTATTAACAACGAGATACAAATTTTATATATTGAAAGAGACACCAAAATAAGAAAGATAATAGAAAGCATGTGTATCCGGAACACAAAAAGAAAAAAACATGAAGGAATGATGGTATGAAAATAGAGAAATTTTTCACAAGATTAGCTAAAAGTTTTGTAGATAAAATATGCACAAAATATAATAATAAGGTTACAATCAAAGAACTAAATTGTTAAGCCATGTCGTATATTATTGTTAAAGAAACAAAGATTGAAACTAATGATATTATTTATATTTCCTCGAGGAATTTAATGTAATTTAGAGTATTGTTCTTCAAATTATTGTTATTTTAGGCTTGAGAAAGAAAAGACGCAATCTTTTCGAAAATTTGCTTTTAATATTAAATGTAGTTTTTTTTTTTTTTTTTTTTTTTTTACATTTAAATTTGGTGAGATGTTTAGAAGAAGAAACGACACCAGCAATCCTGTTATCCTTAAAAAAATGGCGAAGCATTGTTGCAGAAAAACGCCAAAGTAACGTAAAACGAAAAACAATTAAGGACATTTTTCAGTAAAAGAACTCTTTAATTATCGCAACAATATGAATTGCATGTGGTGTATCTGTATAACGCTTGTATTTGTTAATATATACATTTAAACCTACACGATTTATTTTATTTACAATTTTCGCTTTTACCGAGTTTTTCGGTTAGTCTTGGTCCACATTAACTCAGATAATCGGGACTACTGTATATAAAAAAACTTAATAATGGAATTGTCAGTATCTTCAGAACAAAAATAGCACGTGTAAAAGTTTTAAAATAAAATGAAATAGGAAGGATCAGTGAAATAAATATTTTCATTGCTACAAAAAAAATGAATTTGCTTTTTCCGACTAATAAAAGGTCCTTTGGTAAAGGTAAAGACAAGATGTAACAATTTGTTGACAGGATAGAATACTAACTGAGAAGCAAATAAAAATAGGAGCATTTTATTTTTTGAAAGAAGTCTCCTTTAAAAGTCTCCTTTGAAAGTTTCCTTTAAAATATTGCATTTTTTTTATTTCCCTTTACTTTTGAAGTCATGGAAACACAATAAACAAATAAATCTCTCTGTTTACATTTTTTTAATTATAACATCTGCCTAAAACAAATAGGAAAACGTTTCCATTTTCTGAAACATTTCCGAAAGTCACTTAATTTTAATCATTTTTTTTTTTTTTAGGATTATTAAGGGGGTTGTTTATTGTTGGCATCGATATAATTTATATCGATTCACTTCTAATGCTTTCTACGCGAATTTTGAATCTTCACGCCGAAATTTCCTAGCAAGTCACTCTCGTATTTCACGAAAAAGTATTTAAGATCATCTCTTTACCATAAATGTACATGCTAAGTTTCAAGATCTATTCAAAATTTATTACAGGAAAATATATATGGCAGACATTCATAGAGACATTTACGCACAGACTGACTGATTTTATAAGCCTAATTCTCCTTGGCAAATTAGGCTAAAAAAATGTAAATTAGCATTGCATTTAATTTTTTTATTTTTTTCATTTTTTTTTACAAGCAATAAATGTTACTATAACAAATTATTAGGTTTAATTACTGGTTTTTTCCTCTTTTTATCTCAAATTTGAATTTTAATTCAAAATTTTTATTAAAAACTTAATGATTTTTTAGGCTTTTGATACCGTGAAGCTTAATATCCCCGGTTTGTCTGTCTGTGGACAAGCAACCAAGAGGGCTAGAGACTTGATTAGGGTGTCGTTGAAAAGATCTTGCCAAGAGTAGTTCACAGTCGTAGAGTTTGTGTCTCTAGATGGTCGGAAAATTATTCAAAAATATTGAATTCAGTCTATTAACAAGGTTTGAGCTAAGAATGACGATTATTCCATATAAATAGTGAGTTTTCTGTATTTTACGTAATATAGATAGGAGCTACTTGCATCTTTTTTTTTTTTTTTTAAATCATTATTAGGAATTCAGTGTATTAACAAGGTTTGAGTTAAGAATGACGATTATTCCATATAAATAAGGATGGGTAAGATAGCATGGCGTAGCAAGGCTCGCGCGCGCATTTCTAAACCACTCCGGCGCAGTCTATTCTAACGTAAAGGTAACTCAATCTGTACTCTACTCATCCTTCTTTTTAAATCATTATTAGGAATTCAGTGCATTAACAACTTTTTAATAATTTTCTTCAATTCCCACGTATCAGAAGCCGTTGCGAAGCATTGTTATTGGTTTGCTAATCGCTATCACTACCTTGTTTTTTTTTTTCTTTAATTTCTGATTTTGGGGACAGTTTTAATATTTCATAATTTACCGAAACTTCATTTTTCAAAGTCTAATAGTTTGATTTCAAAATACAATCTTCAATTGAAATTATTGAATAATTATTCAGACAATTCAAATTTTCAAATATAGTATCATAAAAATATTTCCCAGAAATGTTATTGGAGGCAGCGTTTGTAAGAAATGTACAGTATTTTATCAAGGCTTTTTTATTTCTACTTAAAATTCCTGTGAGCAGTTATCACCCTTTGAAATAAAATAAATGTTTTTGTAATACTAGCAGCATAATTTTAAACTTCTGCTTTGAAATTTCAATTTCTAATTTACCTTTAATTTAAAATTCCCAAAAAAATATTTTTGAAAAGCTTTAGAGCTTAACTCCTTTGAATAATTCTGTGGTTCATCCAAGCGTTGTTTAAATATGAAATCGGAAGCCTTGAATGGAAAATAATTAAAATTTGAAATCGAATTTATGGAATAGCAAGTTACAGGATATGGAAAGTTAAAATAAAAAGAAAGAAAATTTATTACGATTCGACATTTACATTTTACGATTCGACCTGATCAAAGCTTAGTTATGATTACATCTTTTTTTCTTCGATAGATTGTTTCTTTATTATTCCCATTTGAAACACAAAGTTTAGGCTAAATATCTTCGGAACAATTTGACTGTAAATTTCATGGCTTTAGAAAATATTACCAAAAATTAATTAGTTACACTTTCTTCGGTAAACACTGTGGTAACATCAAGCTTCTGGGAATTTAGGAAAGATATTGTTAATGACTCCATTGCTTCCAGATCTTTCCTTTGCTTTTCCTTATTTCTCTTAACTTCAGTGACCATTTATTTTGTTAGTAAAAACGGTCACTAACCTCAATCACACAAAGTTAAAAGTCTCTTTCTTTTGCTTGAAGATGTTTTTTTGTTCCATTCTTCTCATTATCCTATCTTCTGTTTACTCCAATGATGAGGAAGAAGCTCGTGCCTCCGAATTCCACGACAAGATATTTGAACCCCAGAGTAGATACTGGAAGAGGAGATTTAACGAAGTCAGTTGGAAATTTGAAACCAATATTACAGATCAAAATTCAAAAGAACTTGTGAGTAATAAGAACTTGATGTTTCAGAAACGTTATTTAAATTGATAGCCCTAACATTAAATTGGAATTTATTATACAATTTTCTACTAATTAATTTTTAATATTGATTTTTTTTTCCATTAAACTGGGAGAATATGAAATACACCGAATGCGTCACTGGGTGTTCCTTTAAAACAAAATACGAAAATATTAAATACAAAAATTCTTTGTACAACTAAAGAATGATTTTTGTTTGACCATGAGTCTAAAGAGAGAGAGTTTTGTTATTATATTGTTGATAAATGGGGTGAGTTCCTTTCCTTAGGGGCTTAAGAATTTGTCACAAATAATATTTTCTACGATTATTGTTAGTATTTCTTTCTCCTTTTTAAGAACGATACTGAAGAAAATAACAAAAGATTATGACATTAACTCTCATTTCTGATGTGAATAGGATCCAATGATTTTTTTTCTATTTTTGGAAGTTTTTGTATATATTTTAATAGCATTTATAGTTGATTTATCTTTGACATTTGGGAGTCCATGATGTCTGGGATTGAACTTAAGCTAATAGTTATTACCACGAATTATTGGCGCTGTCACAGTTGCTGTACGACTATTCAATGGCTGCCAGTTCAGCTGATTATATAATATCTGCGATGGTCACTGGAAAGAAATTGTATCGTAAGAACGCGCTAAATAAGGAATTAAGCTATTGAAATCGCATCATGAAAATCAAGTTACATTTCTAACATGTCTTCTTAAAAGTCAATAGTTTTTCGTAGAAAGTAGATTAAAATAAACTTCGGTTTCCTTATAGCTTTACGTTTAAGTAAATCGTGCCACGAACATTCTCACAAGAGCAACGCTGATAAATTTTGAATATTGTAAGAAACATGTTTTCTTTTTTATAACAAAAGTTTTCCATGTAATATGCATTGCATATAATTATATGGAATATAAGACAAAAACGCACAAGACTGTAAGTTCACTGATCTGTTTTTAGAAATTGTGATACTGGGAATTCAAGATAGCCTATTTCAGGTTTCCTGACCATCGTTAGTTATATAATTGGGAATTGTTGGGTATAATTATGTCTTACATTTCATGTGATTATACCCAACGCACGTAAAACTTTTGTTGTATATGTAATTCTTGTTTAAAAATTAATCCTTTCCATCCTAAGCAATCACTAGCGGGGATTAATTATTTGGCCTTTTTATTCTTTATTTAGGGTTTTTATTATGGAGGACATTTACGTTGGGGTGTTTGCTTTTGTTTTCTTTATATGTTTTCTGAGTTCACTGAGCTATAAGAGACTGGGCGGATCCAACTGACGATGGTCAGGAAACCTGAAATAGGCTATCTTGGATTCCCGGTATCACAATTTCTAAAAACAGATCAATGAACTCTTGGTCTTGTGCGTTTTTGTCTTACATTTCATGTAATGTTTTCTTTTTTTGTTTTGTGTTTCTTAATAGCATAGCAACCTTTCTTATTTTCTTAGATCATATTTTACTTTCTTGTATTACTGCAACACATACACATAAGAAATTTTCTATTCTGTATAATATGTAGAATCTATTAATTATTAATCTTTATGGTTTTTAGGAAGACAAAATTCATACAATTCTGACTTCTTTATTTCTTTCAGAATGACGTCACTGTTGAATATTCTGAATTTGTGAAAGAGTCCTGGAAAGTCTTTGCTTCATATGATTGGCGAAATTTCAAAAATAAAACACTGACACGCCTGTTTTACTTGAATTCCAAATTAGGAATCTCTGCCTTAGAAAAAGAGAAGCAGGCGAAGGTATTCGTTTGGTAATTGCATACATTAATTCAAACGAAAGCTTTCTATTAAGGCAAAACATCAAAAAGCATCTAAATTAAAGTTCTTCAAATACTGATAGAATTCTTAATTTTTTTATGTTCTTTTAATCTTAAAATAGCTACTAGTTAGTGATATGTTAATAGCAGTTTAGCCTGTAATTTTTTAAATTAATAAATTGTTAAAGTTCATGTAGTTATTTTTTTTTATTTCTTTCTGCAGCTAACTGAAATGGTTAATAACATGACAGAAATATTAGGTGAAACAACTATTTGTGATTATTATAATAAAAGCTGCAACCTTCAGCTTAGTCCTGGCAAGTATCATATTTTTAATAATAAGTAATAAATAATGATAATAAGTATTAAATAAGATTTTTTTTTCTAAATCTTACTCTATTTGTTATTTAATACTTATTAAACAATATTTATTAAATATTTATTAGAAAAAAAAACCTAAACTAACACTATTAAGAGATAATAAAACTAAAGTACTTCCTATTTTTTGCTAGGAAATACAGAAAGACCTTAAGGTAACAACGCAAGAATACAGATAGCAAAAATCAGAATTGTCTACCCACTCTCCAATGCAGCAATTACGGATCCCTTCCTTTCCCTCTATCCAAAGTAGGACAAACTTTGCCCAGTTGAAGGACTTATAATCTTTGTATAAAATTTCTGTTAAAACGTACAACTTTTTATCACGTTGTAAAACCGATAAAATATCGGTTTGGAGTGAACGAATTCAAAAACTATTTTTGAATGTCGGATGTAATTTTTATTATTCAAAATAGGCTCCATCTGCATCTATACAATCTTGCCAACGTTGCCTTAAGCTGTCAAATTCTTTCTTGAACATATCCGTGGTTTGGCGTAGCAGGAATCCTTTGATGTCCTTTTGAGATCACAATCTTAAAGTTATCTTGAGATATCTCCTGTCCTTGTCCATATGTCTGAATAGGTGAAAATCTATTGGGGTAAGGTCCGGTGAAATAGGCGGATGGGACAAAATCTCATATCCAAGTTCGTGAAGTTTCCTGCGGGTGTGTTATGTCGCATGCAGTCGTGCACTATCGTGAAGCAAAATGGGACCTTTTCGATTGACCTGTAGGCTATATCTTTCCTAACTTCTGGTGCATTTCCGTCAATTCTGACACTTACACCTCTGCTGTAATGTTTTGTCTCCGGGAAAGAAAGTTTCAAAGGATAATTCTAGCCATGGACCACCAAATAGTCAAAAGAATGTTTCGTGGGTGAAGAGGCTGTGTAGGGTTGCTGCCGGTGGCTCGTTCTTCTCCAGCCAAGATGATGAGCACTTCCTATTGTCGTGAATTATCCACTTTTCGTCGCAGGTTACAATTCTTTCAAGAAAGGCTCTTTTTCTTCGCGTAGATGAAGTTAACAACAAAATCTGTAACATGCACTCTTGTTTCTATGAGTTCGTGGTATATACATTTATCCGTCTTTCGTACTTTGCCAAGTTCTTCCAGGCGGCGTAAAATTGTTGTGAGAGATATCCGTAGTTTCTCAGCCATCTCCCGTGAACTTGCATGTGGGTCAGACTCGATCATCTCTGAGAGTATTTTTTCATGGCGACCTCTAGCATTCTTTACGTTATAATCTCCATCACGAAATTTTTGGAACGAAAGCTGCACTGTCTTTTCGCTTAGATGGTCTTCACTGAAAACACTACATACGTTCCCCTTCGCTTCAGCTGTTCAACCTTGTAAGAATTTTTAAGGCATCATTTGTCGAATATCCAACGTCTCCATATTTTGATTCAAGTCACAAAACAAGACGCAGAATACAGAAAGAACCTCATGACCAGTCGTTACCAAATGCAGTAGGGGTGATTCATCAACCGTCATAACTACACGCCTAAACCATGTTTGATTACTTCCCTAGAAGTGGTGGTATTTGCAGGTCAACCAAACCGACATTTTAGGGATTCCAACCTGATATATACCAATTTGATTGCTAAAGGCACGTAAATGAATGATTATCTTGTTTTGTTCTACTTTTACTGTAAGAAAGACTTTTCGTAATTTTTTTATTAGTATATCTAATATATTTCCATTCCTTTAATGATTTGGACATATCTTAATATAGACTTTCTTAATTGTAATGACTTCAGAATGCTACATTGAAGTTATTTCATTTCGTTTTGGATTAATTATTTATTTAAATTAAAACTTAGCAAAAGTAATCATAGCTAGGGTTTTCATAGAACTGGATTTAATCGAAGTTAATGTTCATAGAATGGCACTGTCAATTTTTTTAAACCAATCTTTACATCAAAATCTCAAATTTTATACTATAAAGCCCGAACTTGTTTACAACTTTCAAACAAACACAAACAAACACATTCAGAACGAAATTCGAAACATCTTGAATGATATCTGCATCACTAAATCTCCTAGTTTTTGGACATAGCTGAATAGAATTTCGTTTTGAAAAGCTTTTAAAATCAAATACCTTTTTAAAGTTAGTCGTTATTTTTTTATTTGTAGATATTTTACAAATTATGAAAACCTCTCGAAACTATGATGAATTATTGTACATTTGGCAGGAATGGCTTAATAAATGTGGTAGACCAGTCAGAAAACTGTATGAAGAACATATAGATATTTCTAACGAAGCAGCGAGGCTTAATGGTAAAAAAATAAGTATTTTAGAAGCATTACTTTCATTAACAAACGTGAAATTTCTTTTAGTAAAAATAATGAAAAAAAAAAACTAATTTAAAAGAAATTTACAGTAAGCTTACTAACATTTCTTTTTTGAAATATTTTAGGATTCAGAACTACGGCAGAGATGTGGAATGATGAATTTGAATCAGATACTTTCGAACAAGATATAGAATCAATATGGCTACAAATAAAGCCTTATTACGAAGAACTGCATTCTTTTGTTCGACGGCGATTGATCGGAATTTACGGCAGCAGAGTGAGAGCAGATGGTCCAATACCTGCCCATATTTTAGGTATCATCTTTAATACCTAAATCAATGAAACTGATATTTTTTTCACCCATTCCAGGCAATATTCAAATAAACTGTATTGAACTAAAAAATAATTTGTGTCTTAATTCGTAATGAATTATAATATACATGATTTTTTTTGTATGTAATTACTGTTACCATTGGCGTATCTAAAGGGAGTAGTTGTAATCTTTCATTGCATCTGAAAGTGGAAGAAATGTAGTATTTTTAAACTGTTTCTTTGTTCAGCTCTCGTGCTGTTTGTAAATCTTTCCCAGACTTCTTTATTTGAGTTGAACGGTTAAGGCCATCATAACCCCGCCCATTCCAAATTCCTGGGGATTCTTATGATTATTAGTACAAATATTTAAACTTTACTTCTTTAAAGTGATAAAATGGTATATAATGTTCTTTGAAAAATAATTTCTGTCCTTGCATTAGACTTAATATTTTATTTG
>JAFIDM010003189.1:29100293-29149701 GCA_023159025.1 Thereuonema tuberculata | reverse complement strand
AAATTGGTTAAACAGTTATATAAGAAAAATAAAAAAAACTACTATTACAATAAACTAAATGAAAACATTTAAAACATTAAAAACGGAAAAAACTATTGGAATATAATAAACTCTGTAATAAACAAAAAGGACACAACCGTAAACAACAATCTGGAAAAACTTATACAAAGAAAAGGATTACAAACCACTCTTACTGAAATGGGAATCTACTTCACAAACATTGGTAATGTTGAAATTTGTGATTGTAATAATAATCTTCTAATAACAAATACTATCCAGTCTCCCAATTCAATAGTTGTATTTCCTCCTACAATAAATGAAATAACTGAAATAATCAAAAATATGAAAAATAAGAACTCTGTTGGTTTAGATAATGTTGTTGTAGAGGATATCAAAAAATTCCATCACAATATAGCAGATTTCATGACTTTATTAATAAATAATATTATTATAAAAGGTATATATCCAGATAAATGGAAAATAGCCAAATTAATTCCCATTTTTAAAAGTGGAAATTATATGGATATAACAAATTATAGACCAATATCAATACTCTCAAATTTATCAAAAATTACAGAAACCTACATTTTTAACACATTATATAATTTTATTGAAAAATATCAGTTAATAAATAAAAATCAATATGCATATCAAAAAAATAAGAGTACAACATTATTATTACAAAACTTAAATGAAATTATAAATAAAAACTTAAACAAAAGTAATTTCATTTTAATTATATATATAGACATGAAAAAAGCATTTGATAGTTTAGATCATAACATATTACTACAAGAACTAAATAATATTGGTATAAGAGGCCCAATGCTTAATACACTAAAAAACTATTTAAAAAAAAGAAAATTCAAAATTCAAATTCAAAATAAAACAAGTAAAATATATAATTTAAAAAAAGGCGTACCTCAAGGATCTAACTTAGGCCCAATATTATTTCTAATATATATTAATACAATCTTCAAAAATTCAAAAAATTCAAATATTTTTGCTTATGCAGATGACTTATTATTAATAAATACAAACAAAAACTTTTCAATAGCACAAGAACAAATACAAAATGACTTTATCAGCATAATTAAATGGACACATGACTATAAATTAGCCATTAACAAAAACAAAACAAAATATATGATAATTAATTCAAAAAATAAAAAAATCAACATTATACCAGAAATAAAATATCATGAATTCAACTGCATACACAAAAAACCAGAAGATATGAAAACCTGTAACTGTGAAAATATAGAAATAATAAATAATTATAAATATCTAGGTCTATATATAAATAACAAATATACATGGCATACTCATTATATTCATGTATTAAAAAGACTAAATTACTTATTATATATGTTTTATCATATCAAAGACATCTTTCCAATAAAAACAAAAATTATATTATACAAATCATATATTGACTCAATAATAAATTACGGTATAGATAATTGGATCTATATAAATAAAAATGAAATGAAAAATATTAACAGAATCTTAAAAAAAATAAAAAGTTTAATTTTTCCTAATTTCAATAAACTGCAAATTGAACAACAAAATCAAATTTTAGTAACTAATAAAATATTATTTCCTCAACAAAGAGTTATATTTAATTTAATTATACAAAATTATTATAAAATATGTTATAACATGCAGGAAGATAATACCCTTGCAACAGAAATAGAATATATACAAAACAAGTCTTTGATAATCCAAAAACTAACTTCGGACTAAGAATTAAAAACAGACTAATTAATAAAATCTTAGATCAATTTTCAACAGAAATGAAAAAAATTGATAAGATATCTATCTTAAAAAAATTATATATAGAGATATAATATCTGGTAAGATCATATGGGTCGACTAATTTGAAAAAAAAAAAAAAAAAATTAAATTATTATATACTTTATGTACTTCACTTTACATTTATTATGTACTAATAAGATATTAGCTTCTATCTTTTATCTCAAAATTTTATATAATATCTGAAATATTATTAAATATTATTATTGTTTTATTTGTACAATTAATGGAATATTATGTTTATATTAAAAGTATATAGGACCATTTTTGTATATACTACCATTATAACTCTCAGCACCCACAAAACAGGCTAATAACCTAGTGCGACTGAAATGTAATAAATTTGATGAATAAATAAATAAAAAAAATAAAAATAAATAAATAACAAAAGTGAATTGATGTAGATAAAAAATTAGTCAAATATTTTCTTCGCTGAGACGATTATTATCACAATTGCAAGAAACTCAAATATTTCACTGTTTTTGTTTGTTTAATCGAACATTCGTTAAGACAATTAGAATTTAATAAGACCTCCTATCAAACTTAAACCAATATAAATTCATTTTGTTCTAATAAACTTTCTTAAAATAATTTGATTTATTCGGAGTAAACCATACCCTCCTATTTTTAGCAAAATTCTTGCTAAAATCATTGAACCTGCAATTGGAGCTTCAACATGAGCTTTAGGCAACCATAAATGAACCAAATACATGGGTATTTTTACAAGAAATGCTATAATAGAAAAAATATAAATTATTATTCTAACATTTATTTATTAGTTAAAACCATAAATGATAATCTTCCTAGCTCCTCATAATAGTATATCAAACAAATTAATAAGGGTAAAGAAGCTGTTAATGTGTAGAATATTAAATAAACTCCAGCTTGAACACGCTCAGGTAGATACCCTCATCCAAGAATTATTAAAAATGTAGGAATTAATCTAATTTCAAATCAAATATAAAAAGATAATAAGTTTGTTCTACAAAACGTTATAAATAAATAAATTTAAAAATGTTTAGTTTCAGAGTAAATCTAAGCCAAAAAAAAAACCTCCAAGTACAAGGGTCATTCCACAGAAAACGTACCTTTTAAGAGACAAAAATGTTTAAAAAAAATATTGACAAACAAATCTGAAATTTATTTTCTAAGCAGTATTATTGCTCCTATGAATTATAAAATGAATTGTTACATTGTTTCTTCCTTTTTCATGAAAATAAAATTTTGATATGAACGGAGGATACACAACTGTAACAGAGTATAAGATACAGTAATGAAATTTTAAAAGCATAACTCATAATTTAAGTAAAATTTCAATTTATTCTGAAACTGAATCTTCTCAATGTTATTTAACTGTCTAAGTTGAGAACGGAAGATACACAAAGATGAGAACTGTCTTGAGAATCCTGAAGAAACTGTTAGATAGAGTGGACTATTTTACTCCAAACACAAGACAGAGCTAAAACAAAGTGGCGTCTTTTCCTCCTTCATCCACTCTTTGTGAATACTATTGCCATCTAATGGGAATTTGTTAAAATATCCTCAGAACGGAGGATACAGGGAAAGTCTGTCACAAACTTTCAAAACTGAAAACATGTTCAAGCTAACATTTTCTCATTTTTTTTTATGTCGAACTGCAGTTCACCTTTTAATGTAAGAAATACAATGTGACTCACTTATTCAATATTTCCTTAAATTCATGCAATAATTAACCACCCTTCTGACGAAACACTTGTGACACGTAACGGAGGTATACATATCATCACTGTTGTTTAAAAATTTAATAGAAATAAAATGAAAGAACAAAGAATACCAATGTTCATATCTTCCTTGGTTTGTATTGCTGTTTATAACCACTGAAAGAAGAACTTTGAATATTTCTTAAGTAAATAAGTGCCTTGTACTTAAAAAGGTACGTTTTCTATGAAATGACCCACAAATAGATTTTTCCTAAATTACGCTTCAACTATTTTACATTAAAAATAATTTTATTTCAAAGAGAACAATAGAAGAACCTGAAATAAATTCAGATGTAAAGAAGAAAATACACAATATTACTTAAATATCATTATTGTCTTCTTCTACAATAACTAGTCTATTCCCCTGTCTTCCCCCCCCCCCCCCCCCCCCCCTGGTGATTGTAAAATAATTCAAGAAGAATCGATTCCAAGCGGTTATGGCAAAAAGTGATATTCTATTCCTTTTTGAATGAACTCATTATTTGATATCGCGCGCCATGAAAAAAAGTACATTGAAATTTAAATTTTAATCTAGTAGGCTAAAATTAATGAGTTATTTTCGTTTTTTCTCTGGCTCTTCTGTCATTGCGCCACAACAGACAAAGGGAGTGATAAGAAACAATAATTTAAATGTTGTCCTCGTGGACTAATGGATAGAACGTCTCACTTCGGATCAAAAGGTTGCAGGTTTGATTCCCGTCGCGAATTTTTTATTGTAGTATTTATTTCTATTTTTCACAGAAAATTAATAATTGGGCAGGACAGACAGACAGAGAAATAAAAGATTTTAGTAATATAGATTCTACATCAGTAAGAATTTTTATTTTATAAATCCCTTTTTAGGTCTTTCTTTTAATGCTTTTGAAGAAATTAAAGAATATTTGTTACACTATAGTAATATATATTTTATGGAAACATAAGAAGAAACTTTAATGAGAGTTTTCATAGAATCAGAATTCGTCGTTTCATGATGATATGAGGAAAGATATAAATAAAAAAATGAAACGTTTCTGCTTCTGTATTTTTTCGTTTGCTTTTCTTTTGTTTTGTTTTTTGTTGCACAGAGACATAAAAGCAAAGAATTCTTATCCCCCTTTTTATTATAATTGTCAATCTGTATTTGTATGCTCTTCAATCATAAATCAAGTTGTTTGGTAATTAATTAAATTACCGTGAAAATTTCCAAAAAAAAAACCAAAAAACATTAGAAATGGATTTGTTGATAATGAATTAATAAAAATTACAATCATTTCTATAGTATTTTAATATTTGGTAAATTCATTAGAAAGAACCCATTGCAGAGATTGTTACGAAACTAAATATAATTATAAGCTGTAGTAGCTGTTTAGGTTTAATCAAATCAAAGGTTTAATCTATCAAACAAGCAAAATTTTGGAAGGTCCAGTGAGACCTCAAAATCAATCTAAAATCAGAATAAAATAATATTTCAAGTAACAGAAAAAAAATACTGTTAAATGACAGGATTTTTTTTGGCTTGTTCTTTTAAAAAATGTTGTCGAAATTACCAGTAAGTTGAACATTTTGTTTGGAAACTGAATCAATATTTCTGTAACCAAATTCCAGTTTAAAGTTTGTTAAATCCCGATTGTAATTATAAATTAATAATACAGGCCTCTATGACATATCGCATATGTTTGTCCTTTATTCTGAAAAGTATTTTCGGGTGATTGTTTCTGTAAGCTGCAGTGTGTTCATCAACTCGTTCAATTAACCTCCTACCAGAATTACCAAAATAGACTTTCCAACATGATCTGAATTTTAGCTTGTAAACAGTCCCCATTTCATTCTTGATTTGTACGTCCCTTTTATTTTGTAACAATGATTTCAAATTTCTTCCTTTCTTATATACAATTTTGATGTCATTCTTGTAGCAAATTTCTTTCATTCTCTGATTGACCTTTGTATCACTGTGTAGTTTAAGTTTAGTTTTATTTACAAATTCGTTCTTCTTATCTTTATTCTTTCTTTTTTTATAATCTCTGTTGAATTCCTGGAAAATGTTATTAATTATGTGTTCAGGATATTCATTGATTTTTAAAACCTCCTTAAATTTAGTTGTTTTTTCTTTTTGTTTTTCTTCGTCTTTTGTATTTGTAATAATACGGTCCAGAGCATTCTTGATTACTGCTCTTTTTATTTTAATGTTATGCGCTGAATTATAATTAATGAACTGTTTACTTTTATAATTTTTTTCGTAATGCTCATACGAAATTTCTTTTCCATTGTTTATTAGTGTTATGTCCAGGTAATGAATTCTACCTTCTATTTCTTCTTGCTTCGTGAATTTAATATATTCATTGGCTGAGTTCACTTTGTTAAAGAAAGTTTGAAACTGTCTTTTTGTTGCCCTCCAAATAATTAGTAAATCATCTATATATCTGTAATATTCGAACTAATTTTTTTGTCCAATCAAATATATATGTCTTTTCAAATTCTTCCATATATGTATTGCAGAGCAATCCCCATATTGGACTGACCATCGGGAAGCCCTCAATTTGTTTGTAGATTTTTTGTCCGAATTTGAAATAACTGTTGTCACATATTATATTTATTCCTTCGATAATTTTCTCTATGTGTTGTTTTTCAAACTTGTTGTCTTCTAGTTTTTTTCTTTAATATTTCAATAGTTTCTTTCACCGGTATTGAAGTGTACATAGCCGTTATGTCCATAGTGTAGATCCTAATTCCACTTTTTTTGTTATTATTAAAGTTGTCAATGGCCTTAATTAACTCCTTTGAGTTTTTTATGATATGTTTGTTATTATCAATGATCTTAATTTTGTTATATATCCATTTTTTTAAGTCTTGTGTGGGAGAGCCAAACGAGTTAATAACTGGTCGTAATGGCACTTCTTTTTTTTGTATTTTAGGCCGTGGCTCAAATAGAGGTCTATAGAGGTAAATAAAATTTTCCTGCATTATAAAGACTTTTAATTGCATAAATAAGGACAAGGGCTATATAGTAAATCCGAACACATTGGCATATTTCCAAGATTTGATAAGAGGACAAGAGGCTAAATTTAAATAAATAAAAATCATTCATATAAATTACTTCCATATTGTTAGTTAAAAATGATTGAATTTCTTGCATTGTATTAATTATTATTATTGCCTAATTATGTTAGGTCATGTTCGTTGACAATGTATTGATACCTAATTGTTACTCATTGTAAAATATTCAAAAAAGGCTTGAAAAAACAGAATGATAAATTCTGTGAAATATCGTCTGTAAAATAAAGAAGATATTTATGATGAAGAGAAAGGAGTTTTGTATTGAATTAATATGACAATGATTTTTTTACTTCAAAATGGCGTTTTTTCATTATTAATTTATAATTACAATCGGGATTTAACAAACTTTAAACTGGAATTTGGTTACAGAAATATTGATTCAGTTTCCAAACAAAATGTTCAACTTACTGGTAATTTCGACAACATTTTTTAAAAGAACAAGCCAAAAAAATCCTGTCATTTAACAGTATTTTTTTCTGTTACTTGAAATATTATTTTATTCTGATTTTAGAATGATTTTGAGGTCTCACTGGACCTTCCAAAAATTTGCTTGTTTGATAGATTAAACCTTTGATTTGATTAAACCTAAACAGCTACTATATATATATCTTGATTAAAAATAAATAAGTAATATTGAAATATTTCATGTAAAGTTTCTTGAAAAACCTAATATTTTTCTGTAAAGCTTAATGGGGATGTTTAAGGTCTCTGGGTCGAGGCTGGAAAAGTCACGTGATGTGTGTGTGTCACTTCAAAAAACATGGCTAGGATTACCAAAGCACCTCTGTATATAAAGGATTTCTCAACTTTAAATATATTGAATTATCGGCATACAATTAAGGAGGCGTATGGAAATAATGTAGATACGTTATTTCTAGATGAAAGGAATAGAACAAATTTCTCTTTAAATATATTTATTCCTTTCATCTAGAAATAACGTATCTACATTATTTCCATACGCCTCCCTAATTGTATGCCGATAATTCAAAATATTTAAAGTTGAGAAATATTTTATATACAGAGGTGCTTTGGTAATCTTAGCCATGTTTTTAGAAGTGACACACCTTTATCACGTGACTTTTCCAGCCTCGACCCAGAGACCTTATACATCCCCATTTAAGTTTTTTAGGAGAACAAGAATTCCTGATAGGCCTACTTTACTGAAATTCAAAATATCTATACAGCAGATAAACAGAGTAAATTAACGTACAAATACAGATTGACAATTATAATAGAAAAAAGGATAAGAATACTTGATTTTATATCTCAGTGTAACAAAATATATAACTGGACCCTTACTAATAAAGTTTATTAATAAAGTTTAAAGTTTTTGTTACATTTGTATCATTAGATAATAAAATTCAGATGTATATTAGCTTTCTTTTACCGAATTTATATTATTTAAATTTGTTTGATATCTGTAGTTATAATAAATTACAAAAAAACATGTCACAGAGAAAAGCAAAAAAACTTCAAAGTCTTTCAACAACTATGATTTCGATGTCTTTTCTGACTTATTTTCATGTATTTTTCTATCAATTAATATAAAAACTGTAGATTTATTAAAGGTTTCCTTAAAGCAAAATTGTAAACATATTTCTAAAGGCATTTCAGTATCATATCTGTCTATCACATTCATAGATTTCCATTTTTTGGTTTCAAGTAAAAACCTTTTACCTTAACAGAACTGTGTCTGTGTGTGGCTCCAATTAGAAATAAACACAGAAAAGTATATTATGATTAATGCATTAAACAACAACAAAATAATGTTTGTGTGTATTGAAGGTTGGATTTGAAGCTCAAAGCAGGAAGTAAGCTACCAATAGTAACGGAATGAGAAACTATAGAGAATAATGAATTTCGACTTTAAGAAGTCGGGAAGAACATATGGACAAACAACCGCTAAATAAATTAACCATATTCATTAAGTACAAGGTGATTATAATTAAAGTTGGCTTATTTAGAGCACCCTGCAACTGCAGCCAATAGTCGGAGAGACACGAAAAGTTGTACACATACTATTCAAAGGTTGCGCTCATATATCGGCTCATTTATTGCCCGATGTCGGCTGCGTTTCTGGATGTCTATGCAAATCAGATTGTTTTCTCTTTGCATAAAGATGAACCCTATGCAATTGTAATGACATTTGGACCACTTTCACTATAAAAAAAAAAAAAAACGGTAAAATTCTCTGTTATTACAGCATTGCATGTTTAATGTTTTTCTACAATTATTTTAAGTGCCCTCTAGCGGACGATTTTGTAACTAATTTTTTTATTATTTTTATTATTTTTTTTGCAGAATCGTTGAGCGCATCCTTTGAATAGTATGTGTACAACTTTTGGTGTTTCTCCGACTATTGACTGTAGTAGCAGGATGCTCTAAGGGGGCGTCCATTAATTACGTGAGATGTTTTTTAAAAAATTTGGACCCCCTCTTCCCCTTAGTGAGATTTGGTGAGGTGTGGTGGGACCCCCCACCCACCTCATGTGAGATTTCCCCTATAATTTTTAAATAATTAAATTTATTTGATATGTTCATGTATTTTGCTTCAAACCACTAAATACTTAAAGCGGTACTGATGTCTGCTACGAAATACATTTTTTTCTGTGAAAGAAGAGGAGAAAAATGATACTACGTTAAAGGTGCACTATAACGAATTTAATTAAATTTAGTAAAAGTAAAAAAATAGGTGCGACACCACCTTCCCTAATTCTTAACTCACTCCATGGGCATTCATGTGCTTCCTCTATTGTAATGATTGGACACATGACGTCCATGACTTTTGTTAGTATAGGAAGACAGTCATTAGAACAGTGTTTCCCAACCTTTTTTGTGCTATGCCCCACCTAAAGTATGTAAAGTATGCTATGCCCCACCAAAAAAAAAAAACCAAAGAAACCACAACCGAAAAAAAAAAAAAAGAAACGAATTTTTGAGTTTCACAACCAAAAAGAAAAACAACTTTTAAGTTTACAAAAAAAAAAATCAATTTTCCAATTGCTCCCCTTAACAATCAAATTGCCCCACGTTGGGAAATAGGGCATTAGACGTATCTACATCACCCTCGTGCAGCCACCCCAGCCTATCGTCCATGGCGCACTGCAGCTCCTCAGCCCGACGGGTGACCACACGCGTTGGTCGAACCCTGAACCACAGGAGCTGGCGGGGTTGCATGCAGTGCCGGCCTGTGTTTCTGCAGCTTCACCCGCGAAGCAAAGTAGATGCCGCACGTCTTGCAGAATTTGTTAAGGATAGTTTGATCTTTCACCAAAAGAGATGGGCAGTAGTAATCGTACATTATAATCTCTTACAATATGTATATTCTCTGAATTAAAAAGTTGACGTGAGATTTTCATTGAACCCCTTCCTCCCCTTAAATGAGATTTGGTGAGATTTTACCGGACCCATTTTGAGCTCACGTAATTAACGGATGCCCCCTTAAACAATTAAATATTGTAAATTATATTATAACACTATTGGGGAAGTTATAAATGATGTTGCCATTTCATGATTGAAAAAATTCATTATAATTTTTTGCTTAATATGTACCAAAAATAGTTGCTTTACTGTCCCTCAACTGTTTTTCTATATTTTTAGAAGCATTAAATACTTCAGCAATTCAAATAATAAGAAATAGATAAATTTATCATACTTAAGATATATTTTTAAATTGAATTTATTGTCTATATTCGCAATCTAAACTCATAAGATTATTAACTCAATTGATTTTCTGTAATTTTACAGAATTAAAATGTGTACACGTATTGAAACTGATCATTTAGTTGTAATACATCATGAGGTTGGACATATTCAGTATTTTTTGCAATACTCACATTTGCCAACAACTTTCCAAGCAGCAGCAAATCCAGGTTAATACAATTTCTTTTGTAAATAAAAATATTCATGTGCTTCCTCTATTGTAATGAGTAAATTCGAATTAATAGATATTTACCCAAGCAATTTCTTAACTACTAGAAATCTAGAAATATTGGGTGGGCATAAAATAACATGAGGTGTTCAGAGCCCTCTAGCGAGGAATGCATTGGACGAATCGTAACAACATTCGATGGACATATAGAGTGCAACATGCGATTTCGATTTCTAAAAAAAAATAGTAGCAAAAGTCGCCACCAGGGGAAAATGTGGCGCTGTTAACTCACTAATTTACATAACCGCGTTACGAGTAAAAAAGACTGCGTTATCATGATAAAAAGAAAGGCTTGGAGAATTCGAATCACTCGGCGACGAACAGCCTTTCGATGGCTCTTATCTTATTGGCCGTTCTTTGTTAGTAAAGCTGTATTATCAGCGGGACGAGATTGCCAGTGCTGCCCTTCGGGAATTTCGGAGGTTGAAGACACTACGAAGAGACCGATGAGCATAACAAATCTACGAAAATTCTTTCAATGCTTTGAAACTACTCGAACTCTAGCAACGGAATCAGGCCGGGGACGCAAAGTTATCAGTCGCCAAGACGTTGAAGAAGTCGCAACTGCTGTTGTGGAACAGGAGATGACGAATGCGCAGGATACCAGCAGTGCACGGACAATATCCCGGCAAACGGATAACCCATACTCAACGGTGCGGAAAATCCTGCATCAGATGTTGAAGTTTTATCCCTATGAAATATGTACTGTTCAAGAATTGCACCCTGGCGATGCCACTACCCGCATTGAGTTTGCATTAAGATTCTTAGCGCGCATGGAAGTGGACGAAGCGTGGCCGTGGTGCACTTTATGGAGTGGCGATGCGCATTTTTATTTGAACGGTGATATTAACACACACTGTCGCATTTGGCCTGCGACTAATCCACACGTGGATATGCAGTCGCCTATCCACTCGCCGAAAGCCATGGTCTGGTGCGGCTTTATGTCATCGTTTGTCATCGGTCCTTAATTTTACGAGGAAACCCACCGAAGTACATCAGTAACCTGTTCCGTCAATGTTGCATGGTATTCCGATATGCTAAAGAACCTTGTGGTTCTACAACTGCAGCAAAGAGATTCGACCATATTCATGCAGGATGATGCACCACCCCACATCTGATGTCAGGTACAGCATGTGTTGTGGCAACATTTCTCTGACACCAGAATCATTAGTCGAGCATTTACCACAGCATGGCCACCGAGATTGCCTTATCTCAATCCTTGTGACTTTTGGCATTATGGGTTTCTTAAACGCATTATGTATCAAGGACATGTCCCCTATATCCCGACGTTCAAAGATCGAATTACCTTACAAGTGCACAAATCCATTCCGAGATGTTGCGAGCAGGCGTGGAACAAGTCGTGCACCGCCTGCAGCTCGTGGAACATCACAATGATGGTCATATGGAACCTTATTTGTAATTACTAATAAACGTTGTCTATATTGTTACGAAATTTGATGTGTGCTATCTCATTTGACAATTATTCATTACTCATACGTACTACAACCTTTGCAGCGACACATTTTCCCCTGTTGGCGACTTTTGATACAATTATTTTTAAAAATTGAAACCGCATGTTCCACTCTCTATATGTCCACCGATTCGTCCTATACATTTCTCGCTAGAGGGCTCTGAACCCCTCTTGTTATTTTATGCCCACCGATTGATACAATATACGTGTAATATGTAAGTATAAAATATTTGCATTATTTATTTATTTATTTATTTATAATACGTAAATACAAAAATAAACCCAAATAAAAATATATTTTTTATTCAAACTTATGGAAGAGAATGTTGCTGAATAAAATGGCTTATTTACCCAGAATGGCTAAACATTCTTAATTGGTTATAACTAAAAATAATATACTTCACAATTTAATTGATTCAATGAAAGCAATAATTCTTGGGCAAATGTTTCTTTGTCAGCAAATACTCTCGAAGTAAGAAATTTGCTTTTCAGGATTCCATGAAGCAATAGGAGATACAATGGTTCTTTCTGTTTCAACTCCAAAACATCTCCAAGAAATTGGTCTTTTACAGGATTTTGAAGACGATGAAGGTAATTTCCTTTTTCAGGTAATATTTCATATAATTATGATATCTGTAAGTGCGATATATTATTTATATACCAAGTAATCTTCTTAAACTACCATTAAAACATGTATTGTTTTTCGTCTTTCACCATGGTACGCAGATGATCGCTTATCCAGTCCTAAGATAAGATACACTGATTGCTAATTCAAGAGAGATCAACAACATTGATTTTTTTTTTTAATCTCAAATATTTCCAGATAAAATTTCACGTATGTTCTTATTGTATTCTTAAAAGCTTAAAATACACCAGACTAATTAACAAGTTATGTAATATTAAAAAAAAAACTTTAAAAGCGCACAGACTAGTTTCGGATTACCGAAATGCAATCCTTTTTCAATGTGATGAATCTTCCAAAAGGCAGCCCTTTTAGTAGACTGGGCAACAAATGAACCCTACGGCCATTACACGCACTGCTTCCCCGTATAGTCCAGTCATTTGAGACAAAACTGGAAAAAGTCCCATCAAGCTACATTTTTGAATCCATGTTCATTGAGGTGTCTCCATCGATTCTAGGTTAGCTAAAAATTTTACAAGTAGTTTTTCGCAAATTTCTCGGTTCCTATTGGCCCGAAGACTAAAACAGTTATTATAAAATTTGTAGATCAGGAAATTCCCTACAAAATAAATCCTATATGTGTTTCTGCTACGAGTAACCATTTTGACGTAATGCGGTTTACGAAGTTACGATTTTTCGTTACTAATTTTGTTTTATTGCCTTCCAACCTATTTGATATTATTCCTGCTTTTGCTTATGATGAAACAAATACGTTATCATTTTCTTATTTTTCATTATCGGAGTTCTTTTGTTATTGAATTCTAATGTATTTTATATTTTTTTTTCTTTTATTTCTAAGAAACTGAGCTAAATTTCTTGATGTTGAAGTCTTTGGATATGGTTGCATCTTTGCCTTTTAGTTATTTAGTTGATAAATGGAGATGGAAAGTATTTCGAGGTGAAATTACTCCCCAGAATTACAATTACAAATGGTGGGAAATGAGGTAACAAATAATCCAGTCTCAATTTGATCAAAATACGACAAATAGTAAAATTTTGCTTTACTTGTAATAAAATTCGTAATTTTTTCATATTGCACTTTATGTTGATACTATTTTATGGAATATATATTCTGCTAATTTTGGCAGAATAGGCAAGTAGCATTAATAAAAATTTAACGTTCCATTTTTCAATATGTTCTTTAATATTTTTTATGTTTATAATGTATGCTATTCTTGTCAATTGTAGCAAATATTATCAAGGAATAGAACCTGCCATTCAGCGGACTGAAATAGATTTTGATCCAGGAACAAAAATGCACATCGCTTCGGATTATCCTTTCATCAGGTAGCAACTTAAGTTTATTATAAGAACACTAAATAAGTAAATAAAACTGTAGAACTAAACCAAATTGACGATTTGGTGCAGTTACCGATTCGGTAATCGAAGAAAAGATTCAAAATATCTAACAAATAAATTTATGCATAATGCTGCTTTACACATTTACACTTTTCACAATACTGCTTTATAGCTGCTTTACATATTCTTGAAAACTTGCCTCAAATCGGCTGTGGAATGAGTTGTGAATTAACAGCAGAACTAAAGCTACAAAATCCGCAGCTTTGTAGCTACTTTGTCGCTTCGGGGAACGATTTTATAATCTAGTGATATTATATATTAGTTCTGAATTTTAAATTAGTCGAAAATTAGTCAAATTTGGAACTTTTTGTTATTTTATTTCATTGTACTGTATATTTGCATTGCATTGACTTACAATCATTTATTTTGTATTTTCTTTCATTTCTTTATTTCATAATTATATTTCTAATTGGTTTCTATTTTCTTTGTAATCAAAGCAATGTTTTTAATTTACTTGGAATCTATTATAAAATGTTTAGCAATGCTCTTTAAATTCTAAGTTTTACAATTATTTTATTAATAAATGTAACTATGTTTTCAGCTACTTTGTCAGCACTATACTTGAGTTTCAGTTCCATGAAGCCCTTTGTCGAGCAGCTGATCAATTTGATCCAAATGACCCCGAGAAACCTTTACACAAATGTGATATTTACAAGAATAAAAATGCTGGAGCAATATTTGGGTAAATTATAGAATATTTCATAACATTTAATGATAACAGCAATGTTTCCTGATAACAGAAATTTCATTATAATAGAATTTTTATATCTATTAAAAGTAAAAATACAAATAGCTGAAATATTAGAAATAGTATTTCTAACTATTACATAATCAAGTAACTGATTACATACAATTTCCTTATGATTGATTCTTTTAATCACCTACAAGAAAAATACAGATGGCTTAAATTTCAATGGATTCAGACAATTTTTCTACATTTAAGAAAAAAAAAATATATGAATTTGCTGATAAAAAGCCTTTTTGAAATGAATTTATATAATTTCCTAATAGAGATAATAATAATAAAAAAAAATAATAATGTCAACGAAAAAAAAATTGCTTTTTTATGTTGTTTCAGCTTTTATTCAATCACAGTAATATAATATTAAATTTAAATTATACTTTTTTTTTCGACTGAAGATAACAATCAAACCTAAAATATTTGCAAATTATTTTATGCCAATTTTTTTTATGCCACAATTTTATGCCATTCATCATAAAAATCTATTTCTATAATTGTTGATTAGTTTAATTTCTTAGAAAAGTTTTATTAAAATGTAGGGGTTAGTGTTAATAAACCTAGGTCTGAATATTAAGGTTTATGATATTAAAATAATAGTAGTCATTAGGAAGTTAAAAATCTTCTAAGAAATTGCTGCATATTTTCTTTACTGAAAAGAGACTTTTCTATTATTAATGTAGTTTTTATAGTACGTTTAATTAATAATGTATATTGAAATCTCCACTTTTGAGACTATTTATTTATAGTAAATCTGCAGCCATTGTTAAGAAAAAACTTTTTAAAAAAAAATTTAAATTGATTTTAAATTTCTCTATTTTTAATAAATTTTAATCAAAAATTCATTGAAAGAATCAGCATTGACCAGAAAACATCAAGTGCAGAACGATGAAGCTAGATGGTTACCTTCGTAAGGATACATTCGTATGTGAGAGATTTGTTATTTTGAAATGTTTCTTGTTTTATGCAAGAACTTTGTAGGTATTCGTCTCAAATGCAGAATTGGAAAGGAAATGATTTCAATTATGGATCCTTTGTGGATAATTATGGATTTCATTTATGGATAATTTTATTTGAATTATGATTTATGGATAAATTAAAACTTGCTATTCTTTTAACCAACTGTTGTAAAGAGATATTTTTTGATAGTTGAATATAAATTCTAAATTCCAAAACTACATTTGTTATGAAAAATTTAAGTGAAAATATGGACATATAGTACTACTATCTTAGTTATACATTTCCAAATATATTCATCTTTCATTTATTTCAGTGCTATGTTAATGCAAGGTTCATCAAGACCATGGACTGACATTTTGGAAGAACTTACTGGATCACGACAATTAGATGCTTCAAGCATGATCAATTTCTTTTCCCCATTATTTCATTATCTTCGAGTGGAGAATAAAAAGAATAACGAATTTATTGGGTGGAAAGATAAAAGGTAACATCTTTTAGTTGCTTTCGAAAAATTATTAGAAATAAATTAACTAGTCTTATTGTGATGTTGATTACTTTTGTTTTATTGTTTAGGATTCATTCAAATACTTTAATAGGACTACCTTTACCACGAAGACGGTAAGTGTTTCAGACTCTAAATAATGTGTTGTTTTTATTAAATAAAACTGAGAATATATTCGGAAATTGTTTTCTATTAAGAAATCGCTTCAGTAAGATTTTATTTTTTTCGAAACTCATAATGACATTTCTGCTGCAAAAATTTACAAGACTTATGTTGCGAAATACTGCACAGAAGCAATAAATATGTTTAATTGTAATAATATATACGATAAAAAGAATATTATATATAAATCAAAAGAATAACTCCATGCTTATAGTGAAACCTATTAATTACTAGCGCTTCTTTCTTATTAATATTTGTTTATGCAATGTGAAATCAATTCCTATCTTTATAATCTATATAAAGGTCAGGTCATATAAATTAGAATTCATAACAATTTCCTAAAAACAAATAACACGAGAACTAAGATATGAGATGCCGCACTGGGCAGGTTTTCTCGGGGTTTTCCGTTTCCCCTGCTGGTCCCCCACCATACTTCCTCAGTCTTTCTCTCAGTCTGTCCTCCTTTCCGTGGATTAGCACAATAGATCGTTCAGGTCGCAGTGCTTGGCTTTCCTGCCACCCACATTCACCCCATGTAATAATAATAAAATAAAGATATGAGATGCATCCTTATTAGAATTTAGAATGTGTGATAAAGACTTTCTATAAAAGAAAGTCTGTATCATACATTCTAAATTCTAATTTTTATGTTCTATAAAAGAAAACACAAATTGAAGAATTAGACAAGTTTTCTGCACTTTGCATCTCTCAAATACAATCATATTATTATCTCACTTACTGTCAAAGACTGCCATCACCGGTAAGTATATATTTTTGGTATTCTATTGAAGAAATAGTTCAAATTCCAAAGTATACTGAAAAGTTCTGAAATTTTTAAATTACGAAATAAATCATTAAAAAAAAAGACATGAAAGCATTTACTAAATTTTAATATTAAAATTAAAAACATTCAATTTTTAATTAATTAAATATAAAATATATTGTCTAATCAATCGAGTAAATTGAATAACTGATTCTATATGAACTGCTGATTTTTGCTGATGTCTCTGAATTTTGACATTAAGTAATTTTTATTTTTTCTCTTTGGGCAATAAAACAAGTCTTTATTCAGGTTTTTCTTCAAATGATTCTTGTTAATCAATATTACTTGCTTTATTCTCCTTTTTTCTAGGACTATGAATTTCAAAACACACAGAAGTGGCGTCTAAGACGTTTTTTTTTGCCCCTTCTATCTAATATGTTGTTACTACACTGAAGATAACTGAAGAGACAGAGACTGTTTGCTAAAACTATAAATACGGAATTTTCGGAAGCGGATTTTAAAACTTATTTCAATTTTAATTTTAAATGATATTTTCATAATACATGAAAGAAAAAAAATTCAAGCAGACTTTTAACCTAGAATGAAAAGAATTCAACAATTATCTACTTTGGTAATTGGTTAATTAACCAATTCAGAAAAGCCTAAAAAAAAGATGATTTCGTCAAACTTCTGAAGTTATTATTTCTTCGCCAACACAGAAGCCTATCCAACGAGGAGAAAACTGTAAAAGAATCTTAATATATTTTGTCAAAAATTATCTCTAATAATTCATACCTTGGCAATCGAAGAACCATTTGCTTCTTATATGAAGCTTAATGGACTCTTCTAACCAAAATATTAATTGGTCTTCCACTAAAAATTAACAAATAAATTAATTTATTGAAATGTAGATAAATGATGAAAATTTCTTATAATTAAAGTTTGTAATAAAATTTCTCCAATGGATATCAATGAAATGAATAACATCACTGATTTTTTAAGTTATTTCTTTATTTGATTTCATCATTAACAGTCTTGTATTTTGGGATCCATTCAGAAAAATGCGATCAAAAATTCGATTTGAAATTGTAAATACTTCAGTTTCAAACTTCAAATCTTCTAAAACTTTAAATGTCAAACTTACATAAATTCATAACGATACAAGCTACTTCAACTGAAGAAGTCTTTGGAATGTAGAATAAAGACGAAATATTGATGTCAGTTGAAGTAGCTTGTATCGTTATGAATTTACTTCAGTTTCAGTTCGGAATGGCATGTGATTCAATCAAAAGTTAATGCTACAAATATTAATTCAAACAATGCTTTATTACTTATAAAAAAATGGATGATATTCACTTTAAAATTACACTTATGGCATATGCTAGCCAATATGAAGTTTAAAAAAATTAGTGAAGTAAATTATCCATTACTAAGTCATTTCACATATTGGGCAATCCAGTCTAGGTATGAAGTAACTCTTGTATAAATAGTTGGAAATTCTGGAGTACCACAACTGAATTCGCCTCCTGATGTTACTCCCACCACATGCCATTGATCATCTACTTGACAGAAAAGTGGACCACCTGAATCGCCCTACAAAAATAAAAGAAAGAAAAGATATATAATATTTAAAAACTAATTGAAAAAAACTATAGTAGAAATTCACAAGACTAATGTAATAAACTAATTTAATTTACGATTAAATTGATTTCATTTTATACAAGAAACCACAGCGACTCCGCAAATGTTTCATTTTCGGCCAGTTCCTGAGAGACAGAAGACGACTGCAAGTAGGACTTCTTATTTTTCCAACCTCTCAAGTCATAAGCTTACCAATACGGTATCGCTCAGGTCAGTCTGAGTTTTAGTTTCGGCTCTAGAAGAAGAGTCCCCCACCCTTTACACTGTGTATTTGGTAACTAATAATTTGCTTAAATTCAATTTGAAGAATCTATTCTCTCTCAAAATTTGTCTAACCTTTGTAAATCTGTTATTTGAACTCAGAGGATTAAATCTGTTGAATGTTTTGTCAGATTTATTAAGATCTATTGCATGAAGCGTCAAGTATAAATTTTAGCACAATAAAAGTCTACAAAGGCATGATCAATCTTTGCTTTTCACTTAACAAGAACAAAAAACTGCGCTTATTGAAATAGGGTGAAATTATTTTTAGGAAGCAGATATTTTCAGTCTATCTAAATATTGAAAAAATCTACTTATTGTGACACGTGAAAATAAAAATAAAGTGTTATTTCCTGAAAGAAGTTTTCATTTCGTATTAATATTACTTTAGAAACCAGCTTGTTTGTTAAACTTACTTTTAAGAATAACAATCCACTTGATCATCGATTGGAAGGTAGAGTCGTTCTAATAGAAGTAACAAGTGTTCAGTAATTTGTCGGTTACCAAGTGCAGATTTTTAGTTGAAGAACTTCAATAAATTTTATCCAATTGTTTTTTTTTTTTCTTAATTACTGAGTAAAATTTCGGTAGCGAACGAAGAGACTGCGCTAGGCTTTTTGGAGCCCACCTGCAAGATACAAATGGCCACCCATCATCCTCTACTACTATTTAGGTTTGCCAGAGAACAGCGTCCAAAAACAAAAACACTGCATTAGTATTTACTGATGCCACACTGTAAGTTGACACCCCACTACCTTCCTTATCTAACTTACTGTGTTATAAAGGCCCTGCTGAACAATGTGGAGCAACAGCCTTTTAAGACAATAATAGAAAACAGAACTAAGGATGTAATATGTTAAGTGTATGCATTCCCTCACTAAGCTGTTGTTTTAGAAGTTTCGAGAAACTCTTGACCATGAACAAACATTGAATTCTGTTTAAAACGACAACATTTTATAAACTAGAATTTTAACAAAAAACAAACTTCTCAGTTGTAAGGTACTACTTTGCATTCGTAATCTGTAATATCGAGCCCCTTAAAATATAAGGGGCTTTAAATAAGATTTAATGAGAACAGACTGTACAGGGCCATCATTTACCACGTAGTTGCATATGAAATAAGAAAATAAAAACTTCCATTCCTCGCAGTCACTGATGGGTAGGACGGCGAACATTTGACATGTGATCCAGATCGTAGACTTATCGTGGTAGATAAACGTCCGACCTTATCGAAGCATCTCAGTGGCTCCTGAAGGCACTGTGAAGTTCCTGAAGCCCCAAGATGGAGAGTTACGATATTCGTGTAATTGCTCTTTACGACTGGAAGCTCTGCAACAACGCGAGTGAGGTGGCGAAGAAAATAAACATGGCATTTGGAGTGGAAAACCAGATAAAAAAGCATGGTGTAGCGTTGGTTCAGAAGTTTCAGGCCGGTGATGAATGTCTTGGAAATGAAGAACTCAGTAGGCCACCGTCATTCATCGACGACGACGAAGTGAAGGCTTAAGTGGAAAAGGATACACGACAGACTCTCCAACAACTTGCCGAGACATTCAGTGTCCATTCTTCAACCATTTCTCGCCATCTGTAGGCAATTGTGCAAAAAGAAGAAGCCAATGGCATAGAGGACTAATGCAGGTTTGATCCATCTGACCTTTCTGAAATCAAACCAGCCCGGTCAGCGCTGCTCTTTACAGTTCAGATTTAGAGGTTTTATACATCAGGCTGCTGAAGAAGCATCGAAACATGATGAAAAGGCGTTCTCCGGCTCCAAGACAATGTTTATTCTAACGTTGCAAAGCAGACCAAGGAGAAGATCCAGCAGCTTGGATACGAAGTTCTTCAGCATCCATCATACTCACCAGACTTGGCGTCCACAGACTACCATTTGTTTCATCATTTGGAACTCTATCTGAGGAACAAGCGCTTCCACAACTAGACCCAGCTGGAAATACCTTCGACGAGTTTATCAGTTTTTGTGCCTCTCATTTTTTTAAAAAGAGTATTTATCACCATCCTGATCTTTGGCATAGATGTATACATGCCAATGGTTCTTACTTTGACGAGAGCAATGAAGTTATGCAACATTAAAGTTCGTATGTCGTTTGTTCCCATTTCATCTGCAACTACCTGATAGTACGGATATCAGCTGTATCAGTTTCACGTTATAAACTAAATCTCATAAAAAGTACAAAAAAAATGGAGAAAAATACGTGAACACCTTTAAAATAATGAGGTTTTCATGTTTTATTTTCCAATTCATAAAAAAATTACTTTGCTTAAAACAATCTATGAAAACAAATAGAAAATTCTCGCATGTTATAATATGTCGGGTTATCTCGGCTGAAATGAAAATAGTAATGTCGAGATAATATCTAAAGCGGAAAAAATAATATTTTAAAACTTTTAAGGAACTCTTAATTAATATAGTTAATATGATGTTCAGTTAGAATTCAAATAATTAACAATAAGATCATCTTCACTGATGGTACTGGAATTTAGATTTCTGCTATCATCAAGCTAGCTAGTAAAATAGAGGTGATAGGACCAGTTCCACTTGCCTGTTTTTCACCAGGAAAGAAATCCAATATATAAATTTATATAAGTGAAAAATAAAAAAATATATAACAATATATATTAATTTAATATATTTACAATGGCTCCAATTATGTGTGTGTTTTCTTAAAACGCTTCTGAAATACTGTCTAGGTTAAAAGTTGTATGGAGATGTATACATTAAAAGTTTATATGGAAAAGTTGTATGATAGTAAATTAACACTTATTAAAACTATTTAAAAAATTGGAAATTTCAGCGAAATAGCAATCTGAGAATATAGATCAAAGTTAACTTACAGCACAGCTTCCTTTATTTTCATAACCAGCACAAAGATAATCGTCATTCATGATTCGCAAAGTTGAAACAGAATATTTCTGTTCACAAACTTTCTGATCAATTATAGGGATTTGAACTTGTTGGAGAACTGTTGTTTGTTCCTCGTCTACAAAATAAGAAAAACATATTTTGAATATAAGTCATCTACTTTTGCTTTTGTTAACAATCTGTGTTATAATACAGAATGCAGTACAATTTATATCTTTAGAAATGAAGTAAATATCCTCAATGATCATAGTCCTTCTCCTTAGCAATAAATTTCGTAATAATATAATTTGAGTTTTAAGTGCTAAACTATTGACACTAAACAGTAATAGTGGAAAACTTTTTAAAGATAATTAGAATGCAAAAATTATGTTTTATTGTAAGTCAAATAGAAACACTATGTTCTAAAACTTTCAGCCAGCTCATTCATATATCAAATATAAAGTTCTGCAATTCTGCAATATGAATTTATGATTTTAAAGCACTTATATTAATTTCGTAGTTTCTTATTTCCCACTACAGACAACGGCAAAGAATTACTTAGACAAAAAAAATAGCGAAAGCTATTATTAAACTTTCTAATTAAGAGAAGTGAAACTGTCCTTGTCTAACTCAGTTTCTATAAACGAGAGTTCCAGATTGTCCCAGAAAGAATTTTTAAAAAAGTTATCAACATCTTCGAAACGAAAGTAATTTAAGCTAAAACGTTTAACTACTTATAAATTTATGATTGGCATTTTTTTTTAACTTACAATTGATTGAAGAGCAAAGAACCTTACATAAAATCTTTCGTGATTGCTTTGTTTTTGTTATTATTGCAAAATTTTTATTTAAACTTTAATTGAATATTGATTCAACGAGTGAGCTTTTGTGTTTCAGAATCACCCGTGATCTGAAAGAGTTGTTTCAAATAAAATTTCTATTGAAAGCAACTGCCTAATTAAAGAATTAAATTATCTAAAATTCGTTAACCAATAATGCTGATCCCCTAATTCGATATCTGAAACAGCCATGGGGTAATGATACATTCCAGAACTCGAATTCTTTTTACTGAACTCGAAGGAAAAAAAATAATCGATTTGAACTTACCTAAGTTAAGCATTCCCCATCCAGCAGCAAAACAAGTATATTTTTCGTAAGGGATATTCACTTGGGGTAAACAGATGGTATTTATGAAAGGGTTGGGATCAAAGTCAACAGGAACTTTCAATTTCATCAGTGCGATATCATTAAGGATCTCTGGTGACATACTGAATTCTTCATGAACCACATACTAAGATATAAAACAATATAGAATTACTTAAGTACTAAAAATTGATCGTTATTAATTAAATTAATATTAGTTTCACTATCGTTAAGTCTTTTAAAATTTCAAAGAATTAATATCATAAAATGGAATTACAGATTCGAAACTATTCTCAAACAATTGATTGAATTGTAAGTTAAATTATTTTAAATGAATTAATTTTGTAGAATTAGAAATTTGCTGTTTAAAAATAACTGCTTATATTTTGCATTACAATGATTCGAAAACGGTAATAATGGAAAAAGGAAAAACAATAAAGAAAGACTTTTTGTGGTTATAAATTCTTGTTTCACTTTCATTTAGAAAAAAAAAATATTAACATTACCTTTTTATTTGTATATTAACAATTTTTAGAATTTAAAACTGTTAAATGAAGAAGACAATAAATAATAAATCTAAATAATAAATTAACGAAAACTTAAGTATCAATTAACTTTGATCATCTACAGGCTAATAAAAGAAGATTTTTACGAGCAGTAAACATATATATATAGATTTGCAGGAAAGGCGCCCAGGATCTTTTAAACTTAATTCCACTTAATAATTTGTATGTTCTCAATGTTTTCTCTTGCTTTAAAATTTGATGTGGGCTTAATCTTAGATCACTTCCTCAACTGTTCTGCTGATCTAGTTAATATATCTTCTGGGTTTCTGATTAATAACCCTGTAGATTTTCCATTTGCATTCCCTTCGAAGGGAATACAAGTCGTAAAAAAAGAATTAGTGAAAACTTTTAATTTCATTAGAATTATCAAGAGACAAATCTAGAAAGCACTAAGCTGTAGACATAATACACTGCTGGCCATTAAAAGTGCAACACTACGAAAGACAAGACTTATCAAAGCCATACAATAAATATGGTTTTTTACCATAGATAACTTAAGGTTCAAGGGTGAGATGATAACAATTACAACTCGGTGAGAATTGCGGAACATCAATAAATCAGTATCTCGTGTAGCTACCAAGGGATGCACCTCTTCTACACGGGCCCGGCACAGAGAGGAAGAGGCGTTCGATTTGCGTTTGGGGTATATCAGTCTATTCCTTTCGACACATGCGCTATAATCGCGGGTGGTCATGGACCAGACGTGTTCGATAGGCGAAAGATCCGGTGAACGAGCGGCCACTGAAGAAGTTGAACATGGTGGTGGAATTGTTGGACGTTGTATACAACGTGCGGTAAGGGACAGCAACAGGATACAACATCGCAGGGATGTAACGGTGGCTATTCAATGTATCGGTATACTAGCCGCGAAGGGGACTGGAATCCAATGGCACCCAGGCCATAACGCCAGGTACCGGCCTGGTATGGCGATTCATAATGCAAGATTCACTCAGTCTTTCGCAGCTTTGCCGCCAGACACGGATACGACCATCATGGTCGAAGCAATTGTTTTGCAGCACCAGCAGAAGTGAGATTCGTCGGAAGAAAACGATGTCATACCATTCGTTCTATGACTTTTGGAGCCCCAGACGTCTACGATGTATAATCAAAGGTAGCCGAGCCATTCTGACGCGGCCTTGTGGTCTAGACGGCGGTCATAGACAGACATGTCGGAATCTCGGTTCGAATCTCGGCATGGGGCTTGGATGTTTAATTTTTTTTTCTTCTTCACTGTTTCGTTCTTTTCTGCGAGTTCAAAAGCTAGTTCACCCCTTGTGGTGGACCCTGGGTTACACTAAAGAACTAATAACTCTGACAGCCAGACAATCGTCTCGATATTCTGGTTAATGAATACCATATGATAAATAAATAAAGAAATAAAGGTAGCCGAAGCAATGAGCGCCTTCAAATATTCCTGATACTGCAGACGACGTCTAACCGTACGTGCGGAGACTGTGCAACACATCCTAATTCTTGAGCTAGGGTTTGAGATGTGGCTGCACGATCCGTAATAGCCATGCCCACAAGATGTCTGTCCTCTCGTTCGGTGGTGTGACGGGGCAGTTAGGATCCTTCATTTCTGTGAGTTCGTCCCTCCTCGACCACCGATTCCATATTTGCTTCACTGTGGCCGCATTTCATCCAACAAGAGCACCAATTTATCGGAAGGATAGTCTCGATATGCCACAATTCTCCCGCAAAGTCGGAAACCTGCTGGTATGGCATTATTTTATACTTAAGCTATAGATATGCTTAAGCCATCTATTCACAAGAACGGCATGCAAACAAAATTCCAATACTGCATAGCGGCTCTCTTGTTTTCTTCTCTTATACTGCTTCAGGGTACTTTTCTAGCTCACATTATCTGCATATATGTTGTGCTGCTGATCATTTACATGGATAATCATATACTGTATCTATGCATCAAGCATATTTCCTGGTATTGAACTTTTAATGGCCAACAGTCTAGATAGTTCTAGGTAAAGGGATGGATGTAGGAGAAAAAGTTGATAATGCAGGTATCTTATCTTCATTACGATGATGAAAAATTACAGTAATAACTTAAAATTGAATCAATTGGCATGAATTCATGATAGGAATAAACTAAAATAAGAAGATTTACCCTAGATATAGCAACTTGGAGCTCGCCTTCTTCTGGTTCTTCTAGATTTTGATCAGCAATTGCTGCTACCCATTGTTTTGCAGGTAGACTGAAAAAAAAGAATTGTTTTGAGCAAACATCAGAAATATTTGTCTTACCTCTTTAAAAATATCTTTCTAGAGTTTATTTTAACAATTTTTTGAAAAAAAGGAAAAATAATTGAATTTGAAAGCAGCTTTTGAATCGGCGTGGTCATGGTTTTTGTCTGTGCAACACCACCGTCATCCGATGCAACACCCAAGAGGGAAGATAATGTAATATCATGTCTATCCATCTGTGTGAAATTCGGCAACCATTGGACACACGTGCCGATGATGAACGGTGAAACGCATCTGGCTTATGAGCCTCTCTCATGCAGCGCCACTTCATTCATCCTTCGGCGAACAGGATTCCGTAGACACTTCAGAAACCAGTACAGATGCTGTAAAACGTTGCATGGTGTGCACGAATTTTGTCTTTCTTTCTGTGATGCACTTGAAGCAACCTGTAATCTGCACACAACCGTTAACTTATTTGCTAACCAATATTTTTCGGGCTTCCAGAATGGCTACTATAGAGCCTGTTTCAAATTTACAATGCTAAAATAAAAAAAGAACTTGTAAACGATGATTTTGTCATCCTCTTAGATTGGCATTTATCGACCACTACTTTCATAATGTATGTATAATTTTCTGTATTCCGTGTTACTTACGGTAATGATCTTATTTTTACCAGATGTATTCTTTATGGTTATTCTTTATGTTCGTGTCCAGCACCGTAATTCTATTCGAATTATTTAATTGTCGTCTTTTTCATGCACATTTTGTAAGAACTTATTCATTGTTTTACAAATTCAAGAAATTAACATTATTTCGAATTTTTAAAATTAATTTTCTCAGCAGCTTTCGGCAAGTTTAAAGTTTTAAATGTCAAGTTGTAACTGTTGTGCATTTCTAGTTAGGTTAATATAAATTAGTAGACAAATCATATAGTTCCCAAGATTACTGTCATGAATTTTTAATTTTTTTTTAATTTCTTGGTTACTTTTTCATTAACAATATTGTTTCATAAATTTAAATAAAAGGTTTATTATTACTTCGTAAGTTCTATGCAATGAGCTGCGGTTAACACCCACTGGCGGCTGATGAGTGCTCCACCACAGGTAGGCGCTAAAAATCCACTGTAGTTGGCTTGCAAACTAACCATCCACGGCCAAGCTCCTCGTTCTGCAATGTTGCCTCCAGAGATCCGGTCTTCAGAAGCACTATTGATTGATACAGTACCACAACCTATCAAAAAATCACCTCATGAAAACATTCCTTAGATGTGCTGACAATTATTTAATTCTATTATATGAAGCATTCCTTAGATGTGCTGACAATTATTTAATTCTATTATATGAAGCTTAATTATCATATGAAAATGATTAAAGTTGTAAAAAAGTCACTTAGAATGTGGTTACTGAGGTTTTTACAGATTACGACTTAAAATTCTACAAACTAGCTGATAAGCATCCAATCTTGCAATTACGCTAAATGGCACATAGAAAGTTTAGATATGAAGAAGTTCATTACGAAAAACAACAGTAAATAAGGAACATTACCTCATTTCACAATAAAAATCTATTGTTAACTACCTTACAGTTATTCAAATGATCTATACTCCTCTTAGCATTTTAGAATTATTAAAAACATAACAGTGATAAAAAGAAAAGAAAAAGAAAAATTATTATTAGAAAAATCTTAATTAATTCAAAAGTTGTGAAATAGAAATGCAGAATGCTGACTTGTCAACTGACAATTGGAATGATGTTGTCTTGCCAAAATTCTGTTGTTTTATTTCGACTTTATCCTAAACTGAAGTTTTTGTAGATGAAGCATTAAGTTATCAAAACTGTATATTTTTGTAGAATCACAGAAATTTTAAGTAGCTCGCGTTGAAGAGAAATTATTGGGAATTCTAATAAATTATTTCAATTCAAAAATTATCTTTACATAGATATTAAATCAGAAATTAAAATTTTATTTCATGCCATGACAACAATAAGCATGTAATAATCTTTTTAACGTATCGTACTATTATAAGGACATCTACTACCTCGACACTTGTTTCCGTAAAAATAGCCAAAATTAAAATTTTGACAACTAAAAATTAAAAATCTAAAATTCTCATTACATACGTTTCTAAACCTCTGCAGATCGGTTTCTTTCTCAAATGATTAAAAGAACTAAAAATTAAAAATTAAAGCCATTATTCCCCCCCCCCCCTACCATTGTGATCTCATCTCTGACTGGGAATCGGAGGGAAAGAGTTTTATCATCGCAGATTCAAAGAATTTCCTTAGGTAATTATCTTTGTACTTTCCCATAAGAATCAGAGCTTCGATTCTGATTCTTATGGGAAAATACAAAGATACCTAAGGAAATTCTTTGAATCTGATAAAGAAAATGGGGAGTTACAATCAAGATTTGTCTACTAGTAATGTACTAGAATATGGAATTTATATATATAAAAAACAAACAATTTTAAAGCGCTTTTGTCTACTTAATTACAATAATGGACACCAGGAACACGACGACATGAACATCTGAGCTTCGTTTTTAAAACTCTTTCCTTACGATTCCCAGTCAGGGATGAGATCACAAAGGTATGGGGGAATAATGGTTTCAATTTTTAATTTTTAATTCTTTTAATCATTTGAGAAAGAAACCGATCTGCAGAGGTTTGGAAACGTACGTAATGAGAATTTTACATTTTTAATTTTTAGTTGTCAAAATTTTAATTTTGGCTATTTTTACGGAAACAAGTGTCGAGGTAGTAGATGTCCTCCTAACAATAAGCAGGATTAGAATTTCACCGGTAATTTCAAGTGAAGTCGAGATATATGATTGTTACTTACTTCGAAAATTTAAGAGATATGTATACTGTAACGGAAAGATTTAGGAGAATTGATTCTTATATTCAGATGTGAAAATTTTGTGAAAGAAATTATTTATTGGAATCCGAGAGTTGATTTTTTTTAGAAAATTAATGAAATAAAATGAGGTTTGTTAGTATATCCTAGTGTTAACTATTCCTTTTGAATGTAATTTTTGTAAGTTCAAAATACATATATTCGAACTTACAATATTTGTTTATGTAGCAATATTAATTAAAGTAGTCGCAATAGAACATTGACAATTTGAATAGTGAAGTGATGTGATATCGTGAGCAACAGTCGTGAACTTGTTTTGCAAAAAAAATGTGATATGAGCGGAAGGCTGACTGTTACTTAAACAAATGACTTTCACTTACTCTTATCTGAAGATGAAATAAAGAAGGCAATATGAATAATTCCGAAAAACAATGACTATGTGCGGTTTCAAAATGGAGATTTTGAATATCAATATACAATGATAATGAGTGATTACATACAGAACATTTGTCGTAATTGAAAATAAAGACGCTGTAAAGAACTAGAAGAGATAAATAAAGAATCTACTAATATTTTGTTCTTTACTTACAGCAACGATGTAGTGTGGTTTATGTTATGATATGTTCTATGGGTGCTGATGTTTATCACCCAAGATATTTCTGCATCAGCTACATTAATGAATGATAGAACACGACGCCATATTGGATTGAAATATATAGAATTATATAGAATTAAACTAACTATAGAATTAAAGTAACTTATTTATCATCGAATATAAAAGAAAACTACTGCATTTAAACATAATGAGACGATAAATTAATACAAGCGTTTAATATAATAAATTATTATTAAAACTTGAAAGGACTTATTCAACTTAAAAGATTGTGACTTTAAAGGAACGTTACATTCTAACTGTGCAGTTTTCTCCCTATGATTTATTAGTGAAAATAATACAAGGGAATTGAATTATTAGAACTTGAGTGAACTATGAATAGTGAATCTAAGATAGGAGGGCATACTGCGGAAGCGGGTTCCCCATACCAAATGAAGTAAAAAAGGTCAGATGAACATATGACCGGAAGTGCATGGTTGCTGAGTTATTCCAATCCAAAGAAACGAAGCCAGACTACAATGAAAACAATGGACATGAACAGTATCTTTGTTGGTATCATTACTGAATTAATGCGAAGATCACATTGCGGTATTGTACGAACTACATGCTACCAATAAACATACTACTTATTTCCATTGTTTCATTGGTATGGGGAACCCGCCCCCGCAATATCCACCCCCTATTTTAAATTTACCCTGTATATGATTATCAATTTGAAGTATTATAGATTTCATCAGTGTTAATTATTATTTTTAATTTATTGAACTTTGAAATATATAAAGGAAGAATAAATGTTTGATTATTTGGGTTGAGTATCATTTATCTTACTTTTACTCGTCAGTTTAGTAAGAACGTTTAAAAAAAATACTCTGTTAATAACTATAGATATACATATAAATACCTCATAGTTTTAACAATAATTTAAATATGAACATTTTGAACAGTATTTATCTAACGTTTATATTGAAAACACCTATTTATAAAAGATAGAAAAAGATAGAATTCATCAAAGCAATAGATAGACTACCATTTATACTTACATATTACATGTAATATGCAATATAAATGCATCTTTACACTAATGAGAGATTATGTATAAACTACATAAATCAGAATAAAGTTGTTGGTGGGTTGGCAAAACCAGTAAAGCGTAATATTGCTGTATCATAATATATTTTTTAATAAATTAATAAAAATTGTACTATTTAATAATTGCGTATAATTCAAACAATCCTTGATAATTACTATCAAGCCGAAAGTGCTCGTGGCAATTCCAGATATCAGTGATTATAAGCTTAGAACTTATCGAAGCTATTTTTAATTTTTACTTTTTACTTTTTAATTACTGAAGAATGAAAATAATTTTTAAAAATTTAAAGATTAATATTCCAGAAATAGTCAACTTCAATCATAAGAAAATTATTGCTGCGATTTAAGTTAGACAAATAAAAGAAAATCATAATTTAGGTTTTGATTCAGTAAATAAATTAGTGAATAACATAATTCTGATATAAACTTATCATGTATAATTACATGTACAACTTTTCAAGTATGGCATTCTAAGATACAATTTTGATTAAAGGTTTCATAATTTAAGAAAAATGATTAAAATGTTACATTAAAAAAATCTGGACATTTTTGGTGTTAATTTGACTGAAAATGTCCGGGTATTTTAATATAATATTTAATCATTTTTATATATTGTATATTTAATCCAACATTATGTCACGTAATACCATGTTTCCGTATGTACTAAACAGAAAAAAGAGTAAGTATTTTTTTATTGAATTAAAATTAACTTAAATTTAAATTGGACTTAAACTATATTTATCATATTCAATTTTCATTAAATAGAATTCAATAAAATTAGATAAACTGTGAAAACAAATCCTACGTTTGCTGTCACTGAAACTCTCCAAAACAAGAACTATTAAAAGAACAGGAATCTTCATTATGACTGCTATTGAAGTATAATATTAACACTATTTCTAATAGTATTTATCTAGTTTAACTTTTCTCAACTATTTAAATTGTAATCTTTATCTTATCTTCAAGGTGACATAACTATTGCATAACTGAATGGTAATTAGCTATAAAAAGAATTAAAAAAAAATAGATGTGAAATTTTCCTGATGTTGATGGTCTACTGATTTTTTTTTGAAAGTGTGAGAAGCGAAACACTGCGAGATATTTTGTAATTCTTTCAAGAGAGATAAATTCTGACAAAAGTTTTCTAATTCTGACAAAATCACAATTTTTGAAGCAACAAAATAACACAACTAAGATCAATAGGAATCAACTAAATAAAATTGACTGAAGTAAAAAAGATACTCAAGGGAAACTCAAAACATCTTACTTTTCCAGAGTAACGGAATCTGAAATTACTTCTAATTTGGAATATTATACTACGCAATAAAATACTTCTCAGACAGCAAAGATGTACTTGTTACAGTATTTAATCATATATAGACATTAAGTGTCATTGTATTTTAGTCTTGTTTTTGTTTGTTTTTTCAAATATTCTTAGAGCCTTCTTTTTTTACGAATAGGAAGAGATGAAGCTCGAAACAAATTTATCATGAATTCCAAACCATTCTGAGTTTTGTTTTGTTTAATTTTTTTTATAGCAGTGGTTTCCAAATTGAGATGGTCCTCAGGAGAAATCATTAGGACTTAAAAAAGTATGATTTTATTGTAAGAGGACTTCAGCTTTACCAAAGTTGAGTCTGAGTTCTCAAAAGAGAAATGTCAACTTGGTAATTTACTCTTCCATTTGGATTTTCAATACAGAATGAAGTGGTGATTCCTTATACTTCCGTTTATTTCTATAAATTCCTTAACAAATACGTCTTCTGAATACATTGAAGAGAGATACCGTTACTGATAACTCTGAAATAACATTTCTTTGGCCATGCTGAAATATTCAAGTTCTGTTCTGCAGTCAGTCTTTAAAAATGCTACTTATTTTGGTCTTATTTCGTCAGTTGTTAAACATTTATTGTCATAAATAAATAATCCAATCTAATGCACATGACAATTCTTTTCCCTCATCGAGCCATCATCGATCCGGGAATCAAGGGTAACTGTTTCATGATGGGTAAATCCGGCTGATAGTCCTAACAAGGACGAAAGCGCTGTCCCGGATTCCCATCAATGATGGCTCATTTTACGAAAAGTCATTCTTATGTGCACTAGATTGGATTTTATTGCTTACAATTATTGTCATATTTTAGAAGAAATAAAACTGTTTATTTACATCATTGGATATACGAAATCAAGATTTCCCTTTTATATTATAGATTAACAATAACTAAAATAAATAAAATTTAATCAAATGTTAAGATACATTATCATGTTTATAAAGTTTAAAAATATGTTATAATTCTTTCTGTATAGTAATTGTTAAAAATATTAGTCACTCTTTCTCTGTAGTAATTGTTAAAAATATTAGTCATTCTTTAACATAGTTAAGTCTGAACATTTTTTTAATAATTTCGTGTAATCACAATGCATTTGTCATTAGAATTGGCAAAGTGGAAATTTAATTGTGCCCTCATCCAACTACTGAATTAATCTTTGATATCGATTATTTATAGTCTCACTATTAAAATGTATTTTAAATAGATAACAAAATTAAATTCCAAAGCTTAAAGCGACTTTAAAACATTTTTTTCTCCAAGCCGGGCTCTTAGCACTGCTATTGGCCACGACAAGGGGCGATAATTATGAGCAATAGTTTCCCGGGTACAACATAGGAGGCAGCACACGTTGTACCCGCAGAAACTGACGAAACACAGAAGAAAGTAAAATTCAAGCCCCTACCCCGAGATTCGAGCCCAGGTTCCGACATCTGTCTCGGAAATGTCTCCCCCTAGGCCACAAGGCTACGCCGGTTTAAAATATAGTATCCTAAATGCTATAAAAAAGAATACCTCAAAAATGTTTCTATCTAACGGGTTTATTTATAAAATCTTACAAAAAATATTATAAGATTTCTTTAAAATATATAATGGGCTGCTATGAGGTTTTTCTATAGTGAGAATAGCAACTTCTTTTTTGTCAAAAAAAAATTCTTTCTATTTCTTCTTGTTATTTTTATTCATTAAATATATCCAACTCTTACCAGACACTGAGTAGAAAACAAATGTTATTAAACATTGAAGGATTCCCACTTCTTCTGCCCCTTAAGTGGAGAGCCACTGAAAATCGTGAGCTGCAAATCATGTGTCTATCTGTTGTCAAACATGTTTTCAGTTTTGTTCCTGATCCTAGAACTTGAACTTTAAATTCCTAGATTTCTTGACCTTTTAAATCTTTTCGATTTAAAATGTCATATTTAAACAATATGGAATTTCATGAATTTCTAACAACAGAGGATAATATATTTAAGTTTACTTTTATTAAGTGTCATTAGATCAGTTTTATTTTGGCAGATGATGGGAAGAATGGCTTGAATGAGAAAGAAATTTTCCAATGGTCAGCAGATAAAGAACATTTCATTGAAATTTTTCCGTATTCATCAAACCACAAGAAAAAAAATAGTTGAGCTGATTGTGATTTTCAAAATATCGAATATCTTTGAAGGGCAGCCATGGATCAAGAAACCGAACTGTCCTCCCCCTCAAAGACTTCGATTGAATTTAAAAATATAATAAGAGAGTTAGACGGATTGCAATAAGCAGATGTAGTGATATTACAATGTAGTCTGTTTTTGTTCTTAATATGTTTTTGTTAATGTGATGTTTTGTAAATTACTGAAGATCCATCAGGTAATTATAGTATATATATTATTATACTATATAACAAATTTTACTCTTTTAAATAATAGTTACACAGTGTAAACGTTCACCCAAACAAACCAACAAAATCACGTTTAATCACTGGCATTTTCTTAGGCAAGACGGGCCTCAACCAGGGGCCTAAGTGTTGCTAAGGTATTGACGTAAAATGTTCGCAGTGCCAATGATGGCTGTCTTTTGTAATTCAGCTGTTGTTATTGCTGGTGCTCCAAGTCTGGTGTAATAGTCCGTAAATTTAAGTGATAGTGTTCCTAGTGCACCAATGATGATTGGCAACACTGTAGTTGTTTTATTCCATATTCGTGTAATTTCAAGTGCCAGAGCCCTGTATTTGTTGATTTTTTCCAGTTCTTTTTCCTGGACTCTACAGTCCCCAGGGATGGCAATGTCAATTAGGGTCACATTTTGTTGTTCAATTAATGTAATATCGGGCGTATTAGCTGTTACATGCTGGTCTGTTTCAATACGAAAATCCCAGAGGATTTTAACTTGCCCGTTTGTCCAAGACCTTTTCTATACTGTGATGCCAGGGTTTTTCTGATGTATGGAATCCAAATTTACGACATAGTGCCCAATGTATTTTCTTGGCTACATCGTCATGTCGCTTTTTATATTCTGTGTTAGCAATTGTAGAGCACTCACAGATTATATGATTTACAGTTTCTTCTCGGTTGTTACACAGTCTGCAAAGGCTGTTGGTGCTTGTGCCTTGTATTTTGGCCTTCATAACATTGGTCTGAAGGGCCTGTTCCTGTGCAGCAAGTAGCAGACCCTCAGTCTCCTTTCTCAATGTACCATTTTTTAGCCTAGTCCAGATGATATTTTTGTTATGTTTATGTTCGATTTTTTTGAAGAAAGCCCCATGAAGGGCCTTGTTTTTCCAGGCTTCTAGTCGAGTATTGTACTGGTCTTTTTTGTACTCTATTTTGGATTTGGTGGCTTTCAGGAAATTTTCAGTTTTAACTGCTTTTAGCAGTTTTTCATTACTGTTGTTGATGTAGTCACGGAGGCCACATTTTTCCTCTTCAACAGTTTGTTGTATCTGTAATAAACCACGACCTCCAATGGTGCGTGGTAGATACAGTCTATCAATGTCACTCTTAGGGTGTAATGAGTGATGTATAGTTAGAAGTTTTCGTGTTTTTTTATCGAGTGTCTCCAGTTCAGCAGTTGTCCAGTCAATAATTCCCGCTGGATATCGAATTAAGGGCACTGCCCATGTATTTATTGCACGAATAGTGTTTCCATCATTGAGTTTAGATTTTAGAATCTTTCGAACTCTTTTCAAATACTCTGATCTAGTAAGGTTTTTGACCCTATCATGCAGGATGTTGTCCATTTCTAAAATATCGAGATATTTGTATGGGTCTTCCTTATTAAGTGACCTTATTATATCTCCATTTGCCAGTTCAATGCCTTCTGTTTTCTGAACTTTTCCACGTTGTACTGTCAGCATTGCACATTTATCCAGTCCAAAGTTCATTTTTATATCTCCACTGAAGATTCTCACAGTGTTCAGTAGTGATTCTAACTCAGTTGGACTTTTTGCATAAAGTTTTAAGTCATCCATGTAAAGCAAATGGTTGACTTTTCCAACCTGAGTAGAAATTTGGTAGCCAAGCCCAGTTTTATGTAAAACTGAGGTCAAGGGTATAAGGGCAATGCTGAATAATAAGGGAGACAGTGAGTCACCCTGAAAAATACCACGACGTATTTGCACCTTGCCTAATTCAATGTTGTTTGCCATAAGTGTTGTTGATCATTGCTTCATACTATTTTGCACAAATTTTCTGATGTTGTCATTTATTCCATAAATTTCCAAGCAGTTGTTGATCCAAGAATGTGGCAATAAGTCAAAAGCTTTTTTATAGTCAATCCAAGCCATGTTCAAATTCGTTTGGCGTCGTTTACAGTTTTTTAGTATCATCTTGTCAATTAGCAGCTGGTCTTTTGTGCCTCTTGACTTTTTGAAATTTCCTTTTTGCTCAACAGGATAAAGACTGTTTGTTGTTAGATGATTGTAGACTCTTGTAGCCAGAATTTTAGTCAATAATTTAAAAGTTGTTGGAAGGCAGGTGATTGGGCGGTAGTTGTTGGGTGTATTGTCTTTGTCCAGGTCCTTTTTTATAAGAAATGTTCGTCCTTGTGTTAGCCAATCCTCAGTTATAGTGCTTTGGAGCATTTTATTGAATTGTACTGCAATGCGATGATATAGACTGGTCAAGTACTTTAGCCAAAACCCATTTAGTTCATCAGGCCCTGGAGCACTCCAATTTTTTACTGTTTTAGCATGCTTTTGGACCATTTCTTCTGTTATTGTGATGTTATCCATTTGCTTATTTTTCTTTTTCTTGTTCTTCTTGTCAATCTCCTTGATCCAGGAAGCTTCTGTATTGTGGTTGACTGGGTTTTCCCAGATGTTTTTCCAAAAAGCCAAGGTCTCCTCCTTATCTGGTCCGTCATTGTTTTGTGATTCTTTTCCTTGTTGGAGTGATTTGTAAAAATTCCGCTGATTTTTACTAAATTGCATATTTTGGGTAAATTCTTTGATTTTCACATCATATCTTTGTATTTTTGCAGTTGTTGCAACAACACGTTGCTTTAGTTCTTCAATTATAGTGGCTATTGTTTTTCGTTCAAGATCATGCCTCCTGTAGAGGCCAATTTTTATTTTCTCATTTTTCAGTTTTCCTTCTCGTAGTGACTTCAGACAAGAAATGTCTGACCGTATTTTCTCAATCTTTTTCTCAAGTCTGATTCTCCATCTAGGCGGCCCTCTTGGTTTATACTGTTTGGGTAATTTGTACCCCAATTCCAATGTAGCTATGTACGCTGCACTGTACATGAGCTGATTTGTTTCTTTTAATGTTGTTGTGGGGATTGTTGCAATGATTTCATTGATGTCTATTAGGAGGCTTCTAACTTGTTTGCTGCGAATTTGTCGCAATGGTGGTAGCCTTTGACGATTGTTTTCAGTGTTCATATGTTCAATTATACGTTCTTTAAGTAGCTTTTGTTGGTCATTAAGTTCATGATGTTCCTCAATCCTAATGATTTCTTCAATTGGTATATTTATGTCTGCAGTAGTATCTAGCTGCTGTGGTGTTGTCAAATCCAGTGTATTACCATTTTCATCAGGTTTATCAACCTGTCTTTTAATTTCATCTAATTTAGTTCTGAGAATATTTTTGTTCTCATGATCATGTGTCGCTGCTGCAAATTAGGTTCAGAAATGTCACAGTAAGGGTTTCTCTCTGTCCAAATTCCCATCATCCTTTTTTGATATCCCCTCACAGAGGGGTCGGACATGAAGTAGCATTTTATAATTTCTCGATTTTCATCGATTGTCCACCTTTTTCGTTTAGTTTTTCCAAGTGTTTGGGCAGCTGGGACTGCCTCTTCCTGTAGCCCACTTGTCGCCTGGTGCCCAGGTTGCTCAGCACCAAACGCAGCCGTTGTTGACCCGGGCCGCGACTGATCCGGTATAGGATTAATTTTTCTTTGTCTCATCATGGTTGATGGTTGTGAGGGACTCTTAGTTTTCCCCCATAGCTGAGGCCTGTCTGCCTTGGGTGGCCCTTCTGGTAGAATACACTACCGACAGCATAGCCCCCAGCCCTGAGGTACTTCAGCCCACCCGGCTCGCCAAGCCAGTCCCCCGTCGGGTGGGTATATATATATATATATATATATATATATATATATATAAGAAGCATCAAATACTTTAAATTGTAGAATTTAAGTTCAAGAAAATTGTAAAGCGTTGTTTTGCGGCATCGACACTTGTATTTATGAAAACAACTTCTAAGATTATGTTTTCTGTTATCAGAAATAATTTGATTTCTGTTTTAAATTTATACTTGTATATTTTAAATTATATATTAGTTTATTTGTAGTTATATAGTCATATTTTTCAATCTTGTGTTTTTCAAAAATGTGAAATTTGTTTTACTTCCGTGAATATTTCACGGGTCGCAATTCGTGATAAATAAATTGGTCAGTAGTTTCAGCCTTGCGGAATATCATATTTTGTTATAGAAAAAGAGTAAACAGTTTACTTCTAGTTTTATTTTATGAAAATTGAGATTTTCGGTTTTAGCTTTTTGATGTTATGCAACAGCATAGCTTTTATTCTCATAAGTTGCCATTAATCATTTATTTCATTTTATCATCATCTTATTCCTGGTATTGCAAAACTGGTCCAAATGAAGGTAAGAGCGTAACTAAGTCCAATTTTCTCAAAGTTGTTGTATTCGTCTGAACTTTTGTAAGTAGATACTTAAATAGCCACTTCTTTCTTCCCAAAATCCCAAATCATTTGCTCGAAATACCTACTTTCTGCAATTCTGTAAACATAATCATTAAATCAGGAAAGTTCAGTAAAGTTAGGCGTGTAATTAGTACCTCTAGTTTGTTCAGCGTTGATGGTACACAATTTTTGTTTAATATTAGTGTAATAAATATTAGAAACTTAAATTAGTTGTAAAGTCATTATACCAAATATTTCTACGCAAAATAATACGCAATTTACTTAGTTATGAAGCATCACTTCCTGTGTTGTTTATCGGCTGAACGTGAGTAAAGTTTTAACTTTACTGTGACCTACAAAAAATTCCCCACAAATCCCCGCTTTCAAAAAATATCCAAAATTTAGCTCGAAGTGTGTGTATTATCATACCAAAAATATACGTGCTAATTTACGCTCATGTGGGGAATATTATTTTTTTTTAAATCTCAGCAGGAGATGTCTTACAAAACATCGAAAACATGCGGTTGGAGATCATTAACTTTTTATTATATTATTATTATATGTACAGTATTTATTCAATGTAGTTTTGTTTCAGGATTGTAATAGCATCAAATAATATTATAGAGATTATATGGTAACTACATAATTATGCTGTTTTTATTTACAATTTGTTTTTCTGATATTTAAATATATAAATATATAAGATCAGGAGTACGTGAAACAACTATTTGTAAATTATTTCTAAACAATGTCAATTCAATCATTTATAAATTCCATATTTTTTTATAAGGAATGTAATTAACATACTTTGACACAGTAAGTAAATAAATAAATCAATAAATAAATAAATATTTAATCAATTAAAAATTGCAAATGATATTCTAAGTGATATTATATAAAATGGTTTCATTTCATAACGATATTTTATCGTAAAGCTTAACTTTTAAGTTTATTTGAATCAAAATCTGTTAAAATATTTTCAATAATATTCTTTTTGGATTTCTTAAGCAATAACGTAGTTATTTATACGAGTTATTACAATCTATAATATGCAATAACTTATTGTTTTACTTTTTGGTTTCTTTATAATCAATTTATATAATTGGCCAAGTTAGTCTGTCTGTCTGTCCGTCTGTCTGTAACTCGATATAATTAAGCTATTAAGATAGATCCAAGGTTCTCAATGGTACCATTGAATCAAGGGTACTCAAATTGGATAAAATATTAGTTCATTTTATCATTCCATGTTGTTTCCATGAAATTTTACCTGAAATTCTAACAAAACATACGTTCAAAACCAAATAATTTTGTTACCACTGCAATCATTTTAATGAAATTTGGCATACTTACTCAGTTGTTTAGCTGATTTCGAAACTCAAAACTATTTTTGCCGTAGAAGCTTCGTTCACAAGATAGCACAGTATTTAGATTACATTTACTTTATATTTAATAGTTGATAATAAAATGATTTTTCAGATTTTTTAAGCCTGTCGGCCGACAGGCTTTGCTGCTAGTAATTAAATAATACTTCATAATAATTCTTAAGCTTACAAGTAAATATAAAAATCTGTCTGAAGGTTTTGATTTTATGTTTAATCTTTGATTGAATTTGATTTTTTTAATTATTTTTTTATTGCTACATATGTAAAAATGTAGCTCTGTATTTTGTAAAAAAATCTAATTAATAATATCAATTATTATTATTCTAATAATAATATCACTAATTAAAGTTCAAATTTTACGTGCGTTAATATAACTGAGCCTAGTGCATACAACGATTGCCTTTCTATTCAGGCACTTGAGCAATACAAGTTTCGAAAAAGAAAAAAGAAGAAAACTATAACATCCCCCTCACAATAAACCGGGCACTCGTGTTTTCATGAAGCGTCCTAACTTCCTGCACCCTCCAACCTACAATGAGCCGTTCCCCTACGTCACAGAACCGCCCTCTGGGTGGTGAGAAGCCAAGGCTAAATAATTCATTTTCTTTTCATTTTATTCTCCAAGCAACCCGATGAAGGCTTCGTTATAATAAGAAGTCGAAACTAGTCGTTTTTCTTTTATATTTTTATGTTTTTATGAACCTCAACTATGTTTGTGCGACGGCGGAATTTGTAATGAAATATCACTAATTATTATTCTATTAATCATATCAGTATTATTCAGATGCACCCAACAATTAGTTCCTTTTCAACTTGAATTTGGACCACTGTGTATTGCAAAAACCTGTCAGGTTTTCCCTTCAAGATAAAACAGCTGTTCCATTTTTACAAAAGAGAAATTCTTAATGGAACAGAAAAATTTATTATGGGATTGAAGAATTGCTTTCTTGTTTAGGATGCTATTCCAGAATGAATGGGTTCCTGCAATAACATTTTTCATTTTGATTTGTTGATTAAACACTGATATACCTTATTGTGACCTGTCCAAGCCGTCACGAGCATTTTATGACAATCGAATGAATGTTTAAGAAGTTAGTCTTACATTTTCTTTAATATTGCGACATAGCATCTCAATGAGGCCAAAGATTAGAATATCAGTAGATAGAGATAGCCTAGTTGATTTGTTTTCGAAGCAACATAAGGAAAATTTCCCATCATGTTTACTCAACTTTTCAAAATTAGATTGTAAATCTTTCGATTATTTGTAATCAGTTAGTAAATACCACCAGCATCACAGAATGAATCAATCTTATCCATTTGATAATTTGTACAGCTGTTAAGGAAGTCAGGACAAAATAACCTAAAAGATCATCTCCATCAAAGTCAAGGATTGATTCCTTTAAAATTTGTTTTGACTCCAATTATTAAATCTGCTCAATCGATCGTTTCATCGGTCGGCCTCGTGGTCGTTTGCCTTTTGGTTTATAATTTAAAATCAACAGTGACATCCTGGTTATAAATACTTTCTTTCTGGTCTTTCCACTGTTGCATGTATTTTTTATTTTTAACGACCCATTTAGAAGCTATTCGGCCGTCCTAAGGTAAAAGGAAGTGAAAGTAACTGCAAATTTTCTGATTTTTCGTTTTCTGCATTTTCTACGTAAGGAAGTATCTACACATCTTCGAAAGCAATTTGGTAATGATCTGCTGTTAAGTACGGCTCCTATTTCGATGATCAAAGGTAGCAACTGACTCACAATATGCTTATATCTACGGTCAAAGACAGCAAATAATCAGTTTTCAAATTGCTAGTTGCTTCCTTTTACCTTAGGACGGCCGAATTGTGATAACGACCAAAATCGATAGCTACGGGTTTGTCCTGTCCGTCCGTCCGTGTCTGTAACCTCCTAACAACTCCAGAACGGACGGTCGGATCGGCAAACGTATTTCACCATCGTGTTCAGAGGCCCAAACACCGTAGCAATGGGGTATCTTCAGAGGCTAACGAGGCCCCTCCCCCCTCCCCCTATGTTCGAGATATTTGGCATTGTTTTCATTGGATTTTCATTTCATTTTTGAGTTTTGTATTTTTTGGAGATGAGAATTTTTCATAGTCCATTTTTGGGATCCGTACAGACGAAATACTGACGGATCAAACAGATTTCACTATTTATTCCAGTAAAATTAATATTTACGACATTCTTAATTGTATTGTCATTCGATAAAAATGTAACTAATCATAATTTTTTACTGGATGTTTAAACTTAAGCATATTTATTTATGTTTTAACTTCTAAATCTATATTCTTCGTTAAATCATGATACACAATACTTCTAAAATGTCATCTTTAATAACAACGACGATATTTCATTTTCTTTAACAGAAAACTTCTTCAGGTTGAATAATTTCAGGACAAAAAATCCCTTTCTTCTTCCTCAACTGAAATATATATTCGTTTTACTTGTAATGTAGAATAAACAAAATAACTTCATTATTACTTTCCAACAAGTTACAAACAAGTTATAATGTACAATAATTCATAAATCGAAATCTAAATAAATTTTCTTTTTTAGTCAAAATCCTTTAAGATTTTATAAGATATTTTGAGAAGTCGTATTGATCATTATTGTTAGTATATCTTAAGTAGTTACTTACTTTTCTGTCATTTAATCATCTGTTGCAGTGAAAAATATTTTTTTAAATTATTGAACATAACATTTTTAGAATGAAATTACATTCATAATATAAGCCAAAATGGCCGGAAATACTCAATAATTGTGAGTGGTCCAGCATTGGAATTATTTTTCATTAGAATAAATGATATTTAAGTATATCTAAGTAAATAAACTTAGTGAGTTCTGAATCTTCTAATTTTATGTAACTATGAGTTCAATAGAAGACATAATATTTCTATATTATGCCTTTTAATTTAATTAGGTGCAAATATTATTTTTAAATATTTGTTATATTTAAATAATACGAAATTATTAAGTAAGCACGGAATGACTGTACTTGTTATAAGTTCAATTTAAATAATAAGTCAATTATATATAATCAGTTACATATAATGAATTATCTTGATTTTCTATTACTAAATTGCTTAACTGCAATTCTGAAGATTGTTTTTTGTGTGTGTGTCAGTTAAAAAAAAACGAATAAAAACTAACATTTGTCAAACTTATTGCCAAACCACATGTTTTAGTTTATAATGCGAAGAAATTGAAGATTATTTAAAATCCAAACATTATCGAATGGTAAGAAAATACAACTTATTGCTTCCTTTTTATTGAAGCCATCTTTTTGAAACTAATCATGATTTTAAGAAAACATTTAGAATATTTAAATGCGGATATCATTTACTTTGTTTAGTATTCGGGAATCAAATTAGAGGAATTACGCAGCAGGCAAAACGCTTATTACTTCTTAAAATTTATATAAAATTTAATTAACTTACATTAATATAAATAAGCTCGAAACAGTTGTCCCAGGGTCTCAGCGTGACTCAAAGGCTTTCCATTGTTATTAACTTAACTTTTTTGACATTTATGCATTTGAAATTACTTTGTGCATTTTGTTTTATTTATATTAATCTGTTAACTTACATTTAATCTACTTAATTTAACTTGTCTGGTTGATAATAATTTATTTTGCTGTAATATTTAACGAGCAGGATAAAATTAATAAGAGAGAGTCCAACGATTCACATTTTGAATACAGTTTAAAATCTTTAATCCAACATGTTTCGATGTCCCATTGGTTGCACAAACATCTTTATCAGTGATACATATAAGAACGCAAGGAATAATAAGGGTCAAGAATAACTAAGTTTTAGTCCCGTGAAAATAACGAAATATCTCCACCATCAGTAGCGTCGCTGCCGCCATGATGTGGGTATGTTACACCCCATCTTACAAGCACTGAATCACATCTTATGCATACTACATCATAGCGGCACCGACGCTACGGATGGTGGAGATGTTGCTCATTTTCGCCAGACTAAAACTTAGTTATTCTTGGCCTTTATTATTCCTTGCGTTCTTCTTTGTATCATTGATAAAGATGTCCGTGCATCAATGAGACATTGAAATATGTAGGATTAAATTTTTTCAACTGTATTCAATATGTGCATCATTGGATTCTTGATAATTTATTGTTGAATAATGAGCTTTTAATTAGCTTCTATATGATATATCACATTCTTAATAATAAATAATAAATAAGAACAACAACATTTTACTAGCGCTATTTTTCTAATGCCAATATAAATTTCTCTCGCGTATACAAGTTTTCCATTCAATAAAGCATTACTTTTTAGTTTGTATTTCATAAGTTTCAAATAATCAGTTATATTGCAATTCAATACGGGGATAACTTACTTTTTACTTAATCTTAGCATATTAAGTACAAAGTAAGTTATCCCCATTTTGAATTCCAATATAACTGATTATTTAAACTTATGAAAGACAAACTAAAAAGTAATGCTTTATTGAAAGTACTGAAGTTTAACAAAAACTCTCCCCCTTAGTTATATCTTATTGCCACTTAATTAATCCTTACTACTATTAAATAAAGTAGTAGTATTTATATAATTAAATAAGAGAATAATTACATAGTTAATCATTTAGCAGAATATGCTAGGAAACATAAAAAAACTAATATTCAATAGAATTAAGAATTTAACGTGCTGTAATATATCTTGTAGAATATTCACAAACAGACAAAAATTAGGATAAAACACTTAAAAACACTATCAATTTCGGTATTACATCTTTAACTTTTTTCGAGTGAATACATAAAGTGCAATGGGTTCCAAATTAAATACAATTACCAATTACAATCACGATAAAGAAAACCAATCAGAACGCAGGTCATCATAATCCAATCAGGAAGCATTTACTCACAAAAGTTGAAGATGTAATACTGAAATCTGTAGTTTTTTTATGTGTAAATATGTTTTTATCCTCTTTTGTGCGTGTTTGTGATTATTCGACAAACAAACTAATATTATTTTGTGTTTTAAGTAAACACACACTTCAAGAAAAGTTTGGGACTCCCTGGATTGTAAAAAAATATAATATTTTTCTTAGAATTATAATAATGCTATATTATAAAAGCTTTTAATTGACCTATTAAAAAATCTTTTTTTTTTTCAAACTTATTCTTGATGGAGACAGTGACTGATCAATAACTAAAAGTAAGAAAATAAAAAACAAGAACAAAATGTGGAATCCATATCCTGGCTAGCACTCAGGCTACCACAAAAGGTATTTGAAAAAATAAATAAATAAATAAATAAATAAATAAACCTCTGATGGGTAAACGGCCGTCACAGAGTATCAGCTCGACTCAAAAGGCATTCTTTTTCAATTAATTCCTTTTCTTTTACAAATCAGAGGGTTTATTTATTTTTTGAATTTATTTTTTTTTTTTTTAAATACCTTTTGTGGTAGCCAGAGTGCTACCCAAGGATTTGGATTCCACATTTTATTCTTGTTTTTTATTTTCTTACTTTTAGTTATTGAGGGATCACTGTCTTCATCATGAATTCCTAATTCTTCCCCTCGTACGCGTTTTGAGTCTTGCACTGGCTGATTAGCTCTGGCTGAGGAGAGCATAACAAGCTCGAAACGGTCGTCCCAGAGTATCAGCTCGACTCAAAGGGCATTCTTTTTCAATTAATTGCTTTTCTTTTACAAATCAGAGGGTTTATTTATTTTTTTAAATTTATTTATTTATTTTTTTTAATTTTTTTTTTAAATACCTTTTGTGGTAGCCTGAGTGCTACCCAAGGATTTGGATTCCGCATTTTATTCTTGTTTTTTATTTTCTTACTTTTAGTTATTGAGGGGTCACTGTCTCCATCATGAATTCCTAATTCTTCCCCTCGTACGCGTTTTGAGTCTTGCACTGGCTGATTAGCTCTGGCTGAGGAGAGCCTAACAAGCTCGAAACGGCCGTCCCAGAGTTTCGCTCGACTCAAAAGGCATTCTTATTCTGTTCAAAAGAACTATATTTTCTCATAGTTGCTTTTGTAATTATTACGATATACATAAGAACACAGTAAAACAATACTCACTAACACTATATTACCTTACCTAAATATAGGTAGCTTCTTACCAAGATTGCTTGTTTTCTTATTTTTTATAGATGTCCTAAGAAAATACCAAAATGTAATCCGGTTGGGTTTATGCTTGCAGCTTCTTTCTATCTTGTTAACATTTTAGTTTCGCAGTAATAATTTTTAAATAATAATAGAACTTCAAAACTGAAATTTGAAATTTTGAATCGATTCTTTTCAATCATACAACTAGCAGATCACTGTCAACTAGTACTAACAGGATAAAGTTTTATGTTTTATTTATAGTTCGAGTAGTGATAAGTAAAATGGTAAAACCTTCGATTATTTTCAGAGGGTTTCAGTCAAACTGGCCACAATAAATTCATGGAAATTCACATGTTCTCTATCCTTACCAAATATTCATTACAGTTCTCTTCTATACTGTTGAGGATGTCCTTAAGCAAATAGTGTATTTTATCTAAAGAATGTCTATAATTCTTATATTGCTTATTTCTTAAAGATATGTATTAAATGTATATTTTATACTTTATACATAAAGTCTTGTCATTATTGAAGTAGTTTTCACAATTTATAGAGACATTGATTATAGTCAGTAGAACTTGCAGTAAAGACCAAATTTTAAATGGAACTAAAATGATTTTTAAACACTTTAGCTTAGTATTTTTTTAATTCGATTTTATTTATAACTAAAAATAGTTTGTAGTAACAAAACCTTTACTACTACAAACATTGCCATGTACACTTTGAAAAGCGGTAAATGAATTTTTATTTTATTTGTTTAGCAATCCAATCGATGTACGATGAAACTCGTGTATAAATACCAGGATAGCCAGGCACAGCACAAGGAAGTTCACCTCCGGATGTTACACCCACTAAATGCCATTGACCATCCACCTCACAAACAAAAGGAGTGCCAGAATCACCCTAAAAAGAAAAACCAATGCATTACGTTGAAACAAAAGCAGTATTTCTAACATTTATTAACTTGGATCTGAAAAAGAAATATGCCATATTTATCAATTATAAAGTAGGGAAAGAATTTCACAGAGTTTTACTCTACTGCTATCGCGGTCCGTTTGAATAGAGACATTGTTTATTGTCCGTTTAAGATATATAAATGTTTGTCTTTATATGATTAAGGCGCCCTCCGAAATTTTTACTGGGGGGGGGGGGGGCGTCGGAAGATCTTCAGGAGGAGAGAAACATCCTTGCAATAATTAATTAATAATTAAAATTATTAAAATATATGTTTAACGTGTGTGAATTTTAACGTGTATTTGTATTTTCAATTAAAATTATTTAAAACTATTAAATGTTAATTAATATTAACTAATAATTCAATCTTAATTTTAACTGAATATTAATGTAATTAATTAAAATATCAATATTTGTAATATTTAATTATTAAATAATTTTGCTTCTCGCCCACAAAGCAGAAAAAATTGAAAGAAGCCTGTAGTGTCTTGTAGGGAGGTGTTTTACGCAAATCTGACAAATGGGGGAAGCGCTGTCCCAATTGCGGTGGTCAGCGTAGATTTACATATTCATCATGTCCACTAGCGTTCTGTTCAGTCGTTCAGTTAGTCCATTTGTCAAGGTAAGCGGAAGTTCGCCTATGAATGGTCACAACGTTAGAGAGCAATTTAGTGTCGCGGTCACTCACAATTTCTCACGGCACACAAAGCCGTAAAATGATGGGAGGTGGCAAGGTGGAGTACCGTGCTTCGCGTTCCGTCTATCCGTTAGCGACAGATAGTGGTCTTCCCGGGGTGTGGTGACATGTGGATGTCCTCTGCTACAGCGTCGGGAAATATTTCCATCTATTAGAAACATCTCTAAAAGCGAGAGATGACGCTGTGCAAGAGACACTTCCACTTGTGACTGACCTGCCTCAAGACGTCCTATCACGCTGACTCTCGTTTGCAGGTCCAAATGGAAACAATGGGCCATGGCCATTTTTGGTTTGGGGATGGTATTGGGGAGACCTTCTGCACCCGCCTATCAAGTTTGGTCCCGACAGGACAACCAGAGCAGTTCATTCTCCAAAATCCCTTAATTTAATGACATCAGTGTATATCAACTAGCGATCCTTCTGAAAAACCGAAGCTCATAAAATGCACTTAAACTAATTTCAAATACTCAATTATGACTTACTGAACATCCTCCTTTGGTTCCTTGTCCAGCACACAGGTAATCATCATTGACTACTCGCTGCTTAGAGGAAGCGTAATAACTTTCACAGAGTTTTTGATTAACAATGGGGATCCTTACTTGTTGAAGGATTGGAGTCTGTTTTTCTTCTGCAAGAATTAGAGAAAATGAATGACGTAAAGCAATTAAAGTATGTCATTTATTTAACATATTCTAAATTAGAACAGAAACTTAAGATCAATGAATTTACCTAAATTCAGCCAGCCCCAACCAGTAGCGTAACAAGTGTAATTCTCATAAGAAATGTTTTTCTTAGGTAGACAGATTGTGTTGATGAAATCATTGGATGCAATGTCCACTGGATACTTCAATTTCATCAAAGCAATATCATTTAAAATTTTCGGTTCAAATTTGTAGCCTTCATGAACGACATACTAAAAAAATTAAATGAATTTATCAGATTTTCTTTTACAAACTCTGATTTAAGTGAAAGATAAATGTACTAGGTAAAAGATAGACTGGTATGAAATATATAATTTAAAGCAGGAGGCGATTAGAAGACTTCAAAGAGGTCAAACAGGGGAAGACACAAGTAGGAATTGACTGAAAAATAGAGAAACTAATAAAAGACTGGAAGCAGAAAAACACAACAAAAATAAGGGAAAATTCATAAAAAACATCATAACATTAATAAAAAGGCCAATTAATTAATATCCGCTAGGGATCGCTTAACATGTAAAGGATTAATTGTAAAAATAAGAATTATATATACTACAAATGTTTATGTACAAAACAAAATGTTTGTTGGGAACAATTACATGAAATATTCTTGTGCGTTTGTGTTTTATATTCAATGTAATTGTTCCCAACGCACGTAAAAATTTTTATAGTATATGTAATTCTTATGTAATTCTTGAAGTAAAAATCTTAAAACACACAGGACTAATACAAAAATTAAAACTTTAAAACTTTAAATTAACACAGACTAGTTTCGGGTTGCCTCTAATGCAACACTTTTTCAATGTGAGGAGTCATCAACAAGCATGTCTCTCTATAATAGCAGATAACCAATAATCGAGTCACCCTTCACATGGACTGCATCCCCGTAGCCTGTAGCACTAATCGGGGGAAGTAAATGCCATGAACCAAGTAATCATAACACAGGAGGGCCACACTCGACGGTGATCAACGGAACCCTTCTGATCAGTAACTGGTAAACAAAGAACCAAAACACACAAAAACAAAGCAACAAGTAGTTTTTAAAAAGGAAATATAAGAAATGAAAACAAAACAAAGTGAAAAATCAGAAAAGTAAGAAAAACAGAAAAGGAAAAAAACAAAAGGGAGAAAAAATATTAATAATAAAAATGAAAAGGTCACCTTTATTAATGATTTTATTATTATTAATATTATTATTATTATTATTATTATTATTATTATTATTATTATTATTA
>JAFIDM010003189.1:29057698-29100283 GCA_023159025.1 Thereuonema tuberculata | reverse complement strand
ATTATTATTATTATTATTATTATTATTATTATTATTATTATTATTATCCCCCCCCCTTTTTTTTTCATTTTTCTTATTTATAGGCCTAAATGAAACACTTGATATTCAAATAAATAACCAATTATGTTCATTCCTTATCTAAAGAACTAAATTCATACCTTAGTCACAGGGATTTTAATCTCACCCGTCTCTTGTATTTGGCGATTAAGTTTTCCAAGAGAAATACTCCAATGCTCCGCAGGTTCTCTGAAAAATTATTTTACACAATTTACCATACTTCAAATTTCCAAACAAGGGCGCCACCATCGTGATCAGTGATAGACGTATGAAAAATGTGCTCCTGGAATTAGAACTGAGTAAGTAGTGTTCTTACCATAAATCTATATAATTCTACAAAGGAATGAGACTTTAGAGACAATTTAAGATATAAATAATTAAAAGAAAAGAATAAAGAACTGAAAGAAATTAAAAGGTGCCTTTCTTACTCCCGAGTTTGGAGATAGGAGGGGTAAGATAACAAATAGGTCTCATAAATCGAAGGTGTTATAAGAACGGAATAATTGTGAAAATAAAAGGAAGAAGTAAAAGAAAGTTAAATAATGATGGAAGATTTTATTATACGTAGAAGAAGAAGAAGAAGAACGGGATCTTTAGGTGAATGGGAAGCTGAAAAAGAGAGCGAATGTAGAGAAGTGGACGGGTCCGGGAAAGACCCATTTCAAAGAGGAGGTGCAGTTGGCAGGTCACCCCAAGCCAAAAGAAATAAAGAGGATATGGAGATTATAACAACAAGAAAAGAAACTCAAACTATGAACAGGGAACATAAAATGGAATCAATGGTGAGAGAGATACTTACAAAAGTAAACGGAATTGAAATTGATGTGAAAAGTTTCAAAGAAGAAAATAAAACGTTTAAGATTCAAATCGAGGAAATGATAAGGAAATTAGAAAGAAGTGAGGAAGAGAAGGAGAAATTAAAGAAGCAAGTGAAGGAAATAAAAGTAAATTCCGAGAAGCAAATTCTGGAATTGAAAGAGAAACTAAGGAAGCAAGAAGATAAAAGTAGACGAGGCAACTTTATTCTGGAGGGTTTGGAGGAAGAAGAGAGAGAAAGTTGGAGTAGGACGGAAGAAGTTGCAAAGGAATTTATAAGCAAGAAATTAAAGATAGATTTAAAAATAATTAGGGCTCACCGCATAGGCAAAAAAAACAAGGCATATAACAGAATAGTGGTGAAATATGAATCAGAAAAACAAAAGGATGAAGTAATTAGAAGTAAGAAAGATTTAAAAGGACCCACATATAAGATCAAAGAAGATTTTTCAGAGAAAACGAGAGAGATAAGAAAAAAACTAAATGATATGGCCTTCGAGGAAAGAAAAAAGGGGAATTTAGTCTTGGTGAAGTATGACAAGTTAATTGAAAATGGAAAATATGTAGAAACAAAAGATAAGATAGACTGGTATGAAATATATAATTTAAAGCAGGAGGCGATTAGAAGACTTCAAAGAGGTAAAACAGGGGAAGACACAAGTAGGAATTGACTGAAAAATAGAGAAACTAATAAAAGACAGGAAGCAGAAAAACAAAACAAAAATAAGGGAAAATTCAATGAAATCGCAATTTTGGCATGGAATATAGCAGGTAAAACAGAGGTGGAATATGAAGATTGGAAGGAAATTATTAGTAAAGATATAATAGCGTTCACAGAGGTATGGATGGAAAAAAAAAATAGAAAGATATATAAAGGTGTTATCAGATACACACAAATGGGTTTACTCCGAGGCAAAGAATAAAGAAAAAAATAACAGAGGAAGAGCAAGTGGAGAGATAATAGTTGGCTTGTTAAATTGCAAACAAGAATTAGAAGGAAATGAAAAAGATGAAAATAAAGTGAAAGTGCAGCTAAAAAATGGCGGTGAAATGATAATGTTGTACTTTGTCTATAATAATGTAGGCATAGTGAATTTGTTAAAAAAAAAGAAGCAAATATATATGAAAACATTAAAATAAGTGAAAATATAATCATAATAGGAGATATGAACGCAAGGACTAAGCAAGAACAGGGTGTGAGTTACCAAGAAGAAAGACAGTGGAAGTATAATAGAAGATCAAGAGACTGTATAATAAACACAGAGGGGAGAAATTTGCTAGACTTTATTAATATGTATAATATGAAAATTGTAAATGGCACCACACAAGGTGACAAAATGGGAGAGCTCACCTTCAGGAACGAAAAGGGAGCGTTAGTTATAGACCTAGTAATTGCAAATACAGAATTTCGTAACAATATTATAGACTTTGTAGTAAAAGAAATTGAAGGATCAGACCACTTCCCGATAGAATTAAGAGTTAAAAAAGAGGGAGGGGAGAGTACAAATAAGGATAGGGAAAAGAAGGAGAAAGAAAAACTTATTTGATATTATAATATGGAATGAGGAAACAAAAAAAATATTCAGGTATAATTATTAAAAAAGCTTGGAAGTATTGAAATTCAAAGATCAAATGGAAGAGTATAAAGAATTGATAAAGATAATGGATAGAAGTAAAATAACGAAAACAGTACAAGCAAGGGAGTTAGTTGAAAAAAATAAAAACAAATGGTTTGATAAGGAGTGTAAGATGTTAAAAGGGGAGGTCGGTAAAATAAGAAAAGAATGGAAAAAGGAAAATGAAGAGATTAAGAGAATTATATATAGAGAGAAAGTAAAAATTATAAGAAAAAAAATATTGGAAAAAAAAGAAATTGGGAAAAAAAAATAGACGAAATAAAGAAATGTAAATATGAAAATGAAATCTGGGAGGTTTTAAAAAAGGAAGGAAGCAGAGGGAAGGTAAGAGAGAAAAATATAAATTTGAAAAGGAGGAATGGGAAAATTATTTCTTAAATCTGTTAGAAGGGAAAAGAGAGAGAGTATATATATATAGAGGGGGAAAGAGAGGAGGAAGAAGAGAGTAACCGTCAAACTTGGAATAAAGAATTTAAAATCAATGAATTAGAACAAGCAATTAAGAAAATAAAGAATAAAAAGGCGCCAGGAAAAGACAAAATCACAAATGAAATGATCAAAAATGTAAGTAGCGAGATGTATAAGAGATTCCTAAAATGTATGAACTACTTTTGGTAAAGTCAAACTATCCCGGAGGAGTGGAAGGAAGCCGTTATAGTACCAATTTTTAAAAAAGGGGAGAGAGATAAATTGAAGAATTATAGAGGAATTACATCTTTGAATCGTTTCTTGAAAGTTTATGCTTATATGATACAAAATAGATTAAAAGAATGGGCAGAACAAAATAATATATTATCAGAAAATCAGGCGGGGTTTTGGAAGAACTATTCCACTATAGATCAAATTTTTACTTTAAACGCAATTATCGAGAAACAATTAGCTTTAAAAAGAAAGAGAATTTATGCCTTGTTTTTGGATCTCTCCTCGGCATTTGACAAAGTGGATAGAAAGATTCTGTTTAAAAAATTGAAAAAAATGGGATTATAGGGAAATTTATTAAACTGTATAAAAGGAATGTATAAGGAAACAAAATATCAAGTAAAGATAGAAAATGAATTGTCAAATAGTTTTTGGTCAAATAAAGGACTGAGAAGGGGTGCCCACTTAGCCCTTTACTTTTTACTATATATATAGAAGGTTTAGAAAAAAAGCTGAAGGAGGTAAGTATAGGAGCTGTTAACATGGGGCAAAGTAACATAAGATATCTTGCTTATGCTGATGATATTGTAATAATATCAAATAATTATATAGACATACAGGAAAAGATAAATATTACGGCAAAATTCTTAAAGGGATTAAAATTAGAAATTAATTTGCAAAAAACAAAAATGGTTATCTTTAAAAATGGGGGAAAAAGAGCAAAAAATAAAGAATGGTTTTGGGAGGGAAAGGTGATTGAAATAGTAAATGAGTACAATTATTTAGGATATTGGATGAATGGACGCAATAGGCCAATAAGTCAGTTAAAAAATTTAAGTAATAAGGGTACAATAGCGGCAGTGGAAACAAGTAAAATAATTAAACAGACGGTAATAGGCTCGCCTAAGACGCATCTGTGGCTCTTTGATAAATTAGCTAAAAGCTTTATGATATACGGGGCAGAAATTTGGGGGTGGGCAAAAAGAGGGGAATTAGAAAAAATACAAAGAAAATATATCAAAATTCTTTTAGGATTAAATTGGAATTATAATTATAATTATATTCTGAGAACGGAAAATGGTTTTGAAGAAGTGTTTACCCTTCAATTGAAAACAGCCGTAAATTATATTAGGAAGATTTTTGAGATGGAAAATTATAGGTTTCCAAAGCAATGTTGGATTTAAATGGAAAATGATAGAGTGATAATGTATTTTAAATTTTACTAACTTCCATACTAAATTTAAAAGAGTTGTATTTTTATTAATTAATTAAATTATAATGTTGATGCTTGAAAAGAAAATTAAGTTTATTATTATTATTTTTTTTCTTCAATGAAAATTCGAGTTTGGATGACGTCATATGACGGTGAGTGTAATGACGTAGAAGTGTGTGTGTTATGACGCAGTAAAGGAGAGTTCGATTGTCGAATCGAGACAGGAAGGTTGCGTCTGTTCGAATGTCTCCAATATCGAAGAGCGGGAAGTTCAAAGTAATGAAGTTACTGCCAAAACTATGGAAGAAAGTATTATGAAGTCGCAGACAACAAAATTCAAGTAAGATGTATAAGTACATTTCCTAAAGCCTGCTCGTTAATTTAAGAAATCAGAAGACTCAGCAAGAACGGAAAGTTACCGAGGCTGAACTGACGAAAGCTGTGAATATTTCGAAAGGAAATATAATATTATTTACGAATATTCAAAGGACGCAATTCGTAGAAGAAATATAGGAAATAGTAACGATATAATTCAATCGGAAAGAGTTCGATGAAATTTAGGATTGGATAAGTTAAAGGAATCCGAAAACGGAAGAGTCCATTTCCTAGTAGGTAACAGCAATAAGTAAGCTGTAGCAGAGAACTGAATCGTTTCACGATATCTTTTATTTTGGTTAACAATTATTTGAAGAAGCGTATTCGACTGATAGGAAATGAAGAAGCGATTTTAGCGGAAGGATTAAAGTAAACTTCAAGTTACCTGGAGTGGCCCAATTAAATATTGCGGAAGGTAGAAGAAGGTTATTACCCGTATCCATAGACTGTTTCCGAATTGTAATAGGGATTACATTAAGAGTAAAGTTATGGAACTATTAAATGGAATGAATATCATTAGTAAGGATAAACCATTTGATATCTGAAGAATTAGTTACGTTAAGGAGGAATCCAAAATTAAAGATAAAGCAGGAGCAATTCATACAAGTGAAAGGACAACGTCATTGTGCCCAAGCTGGAAGTGATAACAAGAGCTGAATGTGTGTTCGAAAATTTATAAGTGAATCCAGAGTTCGTATTCAGAATAATGATAGGTAAAACTGCATATTACGGTAAACGGAAATGGCGGACATGAGTTATCGTTGAAATTGCAATGGGTGGAATTCGCGGGGTTATTTTCCGAGACATACATCCTGCAGCTAAGCGAACCTAATCTAGCCTAACCTAATGCAAATGTGCCTTATGGGAGTTAATTTGAGCTAACCTAATTCTAACTGTATTTGGTTGAAAATGTGCCTTAGGGTTCGTACGCGAAGTGAAGGTTTTCTTAGTTTTAGTTTCGATTACCGTATACTGCAGTTGAACCTAATGATATGCACTGGTTCGTATAAGGATACGCATACGATAGTGCAAGTGTGAAATAAAATTAGTGAATATGGCCTGTAATTAAATAATGTGTTAATTAGTGATATCAGCTAAAGTAATATTTGCTTAGCATATTATGGAAGCTTTATTTAGTGAAAAGTGTGCCAGCTATGATTCATCTCTTGAAGACATCATACTGTGAGTACATTTATTTATTTATTTAGTGGCAATTCAAGATTAGAAGAAATACAAGTACAATAAGACTATTGTGTGTATTTAGATAATTAATCTTTATTCTAGTGAGATCGTAGTTGTTTAATTCATACAAGGAAAAAACCTGAAATGTTAATTGATACATATTACAGAAATACTTACCATGTATTAACACACATGAGTGAATTTGCCATTATTAGTTATTGAGAATTGTAGATTATTAATTCTTACACATAGGTGCAAAAACCATTATTGATATTTTATATTTGGGAGTAATTAATTACATTGAGGTTTAGAGCTGTTAGGCCAACCATTGCTTAATAATATATATTGTTGAATAACACTATGCACATTGAGGATAGAAACAGTTAGGTTTTGTAAAGTATATTTACCCATGTTTCAAACATATGTAGTTGATCAACAAATTACCCTTAATGAATTTTGTATTAAAGAATTTTAAAATTTTAACAATCCCTTGTTTCTCTACTTTGTGTGCGTTTGTCTCTGAAAGTATGCATCTGAAACATTAATCCGTTTCATAGAGTAAATGGGTTAAGAAACAATTGGAGAGATGAAAGTATCGGTCTATCAGATGAATGGATGGAGGAAAATTTTAGGTTAGAAATAGAAATGTATTTAAAGAAATAAAACAAAGAGTGGAAGAAAACGAGTGGGAAGAATTGAGGCATAGAATTGTAGCTTCCAGTTATAATATTTGGTATAAAGATATTTATTCGAATAACATTACGAAATATTATTTAATTGGAACAGATAAATGGTGGGCAAAAAAGTTATATTTGAAATTAAGATGTGGAAATTTTAATAATATAAATATGTATAACAAAAAAGGAGAAAATATTTGTAAATTTTGTAATATAGGAGACTTAACTTTGGAACATATTATTTTATATTGTGAAAGTTTTAAAATAGAAAGAGATAAATGGGTAAAAGTCAAAAAGGAACTTACAGAAAAAGAAAAAATGGTAAAGCTGTTATATGAAGGGAAATGCAATGTAAATTTATGTATGTTTATTAATAAAGTAATGGAGAAGTGGTCTGATATTTTAAAAAATACAGAAGTATAAATAGCAATTATGTTTAAAATAAAAAAAGGGGTGTCCTCAAGGCAGTAGCCCGCACAGGGGGTTAATTAATTAGAATATTTTATATATCTTTTTTTTATGTTTAGTATTTTACAGTATGACTTCTGGGTAGAATTATATAATAAGGAAAAGGGGAAGAGAGAATATTGATATTATTGTAAATATACTAAATATTTTTGTGATTTTTAAGAGAATAAATTCAAATTCAAATTCAAATTTCCAAACATAAAAATTTGATATTTTCAATCTCCACTATTAAGAAAGAATTTGGTATTTCTACAATTTAAAAAGAAAAATTGCTGATTTTAGTGACATGAATATGACACAGAGGCAAAATTTGCTTTAAAGAAACTGTCTCACATTTGGTTATCATATTTCGACATAATAAACATGATACTTAAGAATATTTTGACAATGGATTATAAGTAAATTATATCAACCACGCGATTGCTACGTCGCAACCTTATTCGAACCCCGTAACAGGCATGGATATTTCTTTTCTATATTTGACTGCCTTCTCCTAGCTTTCTCTCCTTCTGTCTAAACCATAAACTGAATTTCTAAAGGTTTTTACAAAAGGTTTAAAGCCGCAGTATCAGTTATGTGCAATCCTATTACAATTAAAAAATAACTAAAAGAAAAAAAAAGTCAATTAAAAGTGCAATGGACAGGTGCATAGATAGCTTAGATCAGTGCTCCGCAACCTTTTCTCACCTACGGCACACCAAAGTTTTTCCTAGAATTCCGCGGCACATCAAAAGCTAAAATATATAGATATATAATATATAGATATATATATATATACAAAGCATACTTCGCTTTGTAGTATTATTTTATTTATTTATTTATTTTATTTATTTATAGTATTACTGTAGAAAAATTATTTAGTTGTAATATTGTCTTATTTGACCGCGTCACACCTGTATTGGCTCACGGCACACCATTGTGCCGTGGCACACCGGTTGCGGAGCACTAGCTTAGATGACGAAGAGACGAGAAATGTAGACCTTGATTTCATTACGTTAGGTTTTCTTCCATAAAGTAATCATGACATAATTTTTTGTCGCATTACAACAGTCAGCAAGCATTTCAAGCTTTCATATCTTGCAAAAGTTAATCTTGAAAACTTTTAAGCACAGCGTAATCAATTTGATTGCACTTTCTATGTTAACTTTTTAAATCAAACATTAAAAAAAAGTGAATCTTAGGGGGAAAAATCATTTTCGTGTGTTCAACAATACCTCAAAGCTGCCAAAATTACGTATATTGGGAAAACAATTAAAAATAATGGCATGGACAACTTCTATTTTTACTCAATAGGAAAGCAAAAAAAAGGTTTAAGGAAATCTTGCATACATGCATGCTTAATATTGTAATATTATCCGTAATATTCGTGTTTATTTTTGGAAACTTAAAAATATTGAATTGGAGTGAATAAGGAGAGAAAATTTGGAAGTGATTTATATAAAAATAATTGTTCTAAGCTAATCATGAAAATTTGCTCTTCCTTGTGAATTACTATGAAATCATTTATTAATAATTTAGTGTGTTTTGATTGGTGGTTTTGGTATAATTTTGATGTTGTTAAAAAAATCATTTTCTAATTTAATTTCGTTTAAATTTACTGTTTAAATATCTAAAATATTTGTAAACTTACTTTATTAATTCCACGCAGTGAGCAGCAGTAACTATCCACTGGGAATTGATAAGAGCACCACCACAAAAATCCATTATAAAATCACTAGTGTTGACCTTCATTGAAACCACCCATGGCCAAGCACCTCTGACAGCATTTGTACCACCACTGATCCTGTCTTCCACTGTATCAATGTTAAATGCTCTCGTGCCACAAACTAAAAATTTAAACATTATAATTTATCTTGGTTAATAAATTTATCATGTGCATGTAAGTGTATTTAAAATTAAGTAACTTTGGAGGACTAACATCAATTTAACAATGTTAAATTTTAATTTTGTTTAATAATGAGAAGCATTAATTTGTTTGTAGAATAATGAGAAGCAGTGATTTTCTCTTAGTCTAAGCGAAGATTGGGTACTAAAAGTTGAAAGATGAATTTCTGTTGTTTCAATTGATGGAACCAGAAGACTTTACATGATTTAATACTTACTAACTTCAGAACATCCCAATCTCTTCAAAGCAAACTTTTCATTTCATTTGTGTAATTGCTTGTGTAGAAACTTTATATTTTAAACCGAGATGTTTTAAACTACAATACTGTTCAAATTACTTGGGACAAACAGGAAAATTAGAGACAAATGCCTAATATGAACAGTTATTATTTTTTTTTTACATTTTAATAAGAAATGTGGCCTTCATTCACATTAATTATCTCTTCCACCCTGTTAACCATTGAATCAATGAATTTCTCGTAATTTTCTTCACTTCTGGGTCCCGATATCATACTTTGGTGACTCTCTCTCTCTTCTCTCTCTCTCTTTTATCTTTGTTTTGGTGGAGCAGACCATCTTGCGAATCCGAGCCATACGATTGGACCACAAATTTTTTATGGGATTTAAGTCTGGTGAATTCCCCGGCCAGTCCAACGTGGTCAATATTTCCTTCATGAAGAATCTCTTGGTGAGCTTTGATCTGAGACAGGGAGCCAGATCCTGCTGGAACAGCCAGCAACCGTCAGGAAACAGCCTCTGCATTGTTGGGATCAGTTGCGTCAGTACCACGTCAACGAACTTTGTACTATCCATCATTCCTTCAATGAAGTGAAACATCCCTAAAACATGCTGGATGCTTGGGTGCCTGCTGGATGTGCTCGGGTCAAAGAGGCTCCCCAGATGAGCGCAGGACGAAATCGAACTTGTACCCGTGAACTTCAAAATGTATTTCTTCAGAGAAAATCACTTTCCTCCTCTGTTCCACAATCCAGGCTTTATATTTCTTGCCCAGGACAATGTTTTCTTCTTTGTGATGGATATCAAGAGCTGCTTCTTGACAGGGCGGAATACGCGGCGGCAATATTCCAGAAGGTGACGGCGCACAGTCGAGCAGTCTTATTTGCTAGTTGGTAGTTCCCTTTTTATATCCATGTTTGTCTTCCATGGGTCAGTGACGCTTATCCTTCGAAGCAGAGCATCATCCCTTGGTGTGGTCTTCCTCTTACAGGCATACCTGCCTTTGCGCGCGTTGTCTTTCGTTCCAGTCTCGTCGTGACGCTGAACAATTCGGAAGACTATCGATTTCCCCACATTCACTACTTTGACTATTTCCTGAACCATCATTTGAGTGTTTTTCCTCCAGACAACAATTTTAGACCTTTTTTCGAGGCGTAATATCCATTTTGAAAAACTTTTTTAAAAAACAAAAACAAGATAGGTGCAGCTCTTGAAGTAGAATGAAATGGAAAGTGGAGTGGCTTTAGATCCTGCTCATACTAAAGTCTAGACATGAAAGACTCTATTTTCAGCAAGTCTAGACATGCAAGCCGAACTCAATAGATGAAAACATCGAAAATGAATATTTCAAGCTTGTCCCAATTAATTTACTAACACGTTCTTGTAATATCATCTTCAAAAATCGGATTTCTTTTTCATTTCCAGACTCCATACAAATCCAAAACTAATATAGAAATAAAAGCTTTTTAATAAATCAGAAATGGAAAGAGGCAGTAAACATATCATACAAACCTGAATGATATTGAATGGTATTGAATGATAAAAATGATCGCTACAATTTCAGAAATTAATAAAACAAATAGTTTTAAAAGCGATCCTGGAACACCATAATTTTCTTACATAAACGCACTAAGTATTTCATATTTAAAACACTCCATGTATTTACAGAATCATGAAAGTCCATGTTTAAACTAAAGTAAAGCTTCCAAAAAGCCAACTAAAGGAAGTTAAATGGAAAATAAAATAGAAAGAAATTTTTTATTATTGAAGAATCCATATGCAGATACTAAATAGGGGAAGGGCGGGAAAAATGATCCTCTTACGGAAAAATCAGTGTAGAACTTTCCTCAAATGACTTCGAATTCTCTTCTTTCATATCATGAATCTCTATCTTATCTAAAAATAACTCTTTTCGAAATTCTTTGATCGAAAGTTTGGCCTTGTTAAGACCGTTTTTCTAAAACAGTGCTAAAGTTTCAGGTTGGCCAAAGGGCTGGCAAAATAAAGAAATGGAATTTTCTTTTTTAGTTTTCTTAAATACAATTAAAATCAAAGAAATTAAAATGCAGGTTAATAAAAAAACCTTGAATCGCTTTTTAGTCCAAATAAGAATTTATGGCAAAATCAACTTAATATGCAAAATTTGAATGTTTTTTAAATGGAAAACATGGTTAGATTAAGGACAGCAAAAGTCCTTTAGCTACTTTCCATTTTTAATTTAATGAAGAATATTGAAAAAAAGCCTAACTCTAAGCTATATTTTCAACTTCGCAAATGTAAAAGTTATGAATTTATCAAAAGTATAACAGGAAAAAGATGGAATGTATTGATGTCCATATAGATTATTTTCTCTGCTGATATATAAGATAACAATCCATTATTAGTTAATATTGAAGCGATCTCTTATTAATTTTAATCCAATTATGTATATCTGTAATATAATATTTTTCAGTTTTTTTATTATTATGGGTTGCCCTTAAATTTATGATTTAGCACAAAATTATATTCACTTATTTATTTCAGTTTCGGCAATTGTGTACGATTTATGATCCGAAAAAAATTTAAAAAAAAAAGGTTTTAGAAATTAGTCTTAATTCGTAATTTGAATACTTTTCAAGCATTAATACAATTGCATAAAAAACAAAGAATATACAAATGAAATTACTTATAATATTACTTATTAACATTGTTTGTTCTATTGCTTATTTAAGTGATTCCGAAATTTTGGAGCAAAATTATTTATCAGTGAGTATTGATCAGGTCAAAGTACCGATGATGCTAAACTTCAAAGCTTTAGATGGAAAGCTAAAGTAAATTTTCCATGTAATTGATTGTTTGTGTAAGTCCCTTTTTTGAAAGTTTGAAATACACAACATATAATAAATTAATTACATAATTTTAAGTTTTTTTTCCTAATCTTACTTTTACTTTCTCCTTCATGTCCCAGAAGAATAACAGCAAAGACTGTGGATATTCCCAAGAAAGCCATAATGGTAAACAGCAGAAAACTTATTGAAGTATCTACAAGTAATTCTTTTAAAGACAAACTTATCTGGTGTTTGAGACATTTATTTGATTAATGTTTCATTACATAATGCAACAGGTGGAAATTTTCCTATTCACCAATATTATTTATCTTATATTTTTTAATATATTCTCAATCTTTGGATTAAAAGACAGTAAGACCGATAGATGATTAATCCTGTAAATCTAAATATTATTTTCAATCATATTAGTAGTTTAAATCTGCACAGAAAACATACTAGTTTTGTAAGCAATTAAAGTTAAATTTGCTGCAGGTTTTAAAAAAACTCATAACTTATTAATGTAAAACTTTGTTTCAAAATATTCAATATGAAAATATAGCCAAAAATAATACTATTCGCTTGGTGGTATTAAGAGAAATTTTATGTAAAATTATTTCAAATTTGAAAAGCACGGAATCCTTAACAAATTATTATTTTTTTTATAATAGCAGAAAAATAAAAATTTTAAGAGAGATCTTAGTGATACATCAATCAGGAAACGAAATCATTTTTTATAAGCCAAATTATAAGTATTAAAGTTAATCCTTCAGCAAAATATAACAATTAAATCAATTTACGTTAGAATTGTTGAAAATTGTTTTATTATAGTAAAAATAGACCATATATACAAAAGGAATCCAACAAAAAAAGCGTAAAAATAACATGTTTCGGGATAATATCCCATCATCAGATTACAATATAAAAAAATACAAAATCGGAACCTACACGTAGGTAAGTGAGTAAAACTTTAAACAGTATAAAAACATAAAAAAATTTCAAAGTAATAAGTTTAACAATGCTAATGTTACAACTTTAACAAACCAATGGATTACAACAATAACAGCAATATAGAAATAATAACTAATAATGACAACATTTCATCTCATTTAATACCATAGTCAAGAGCATTAAGAATAGAAACCTCAGTATTATAACAAGGAATGGACTTGGACTTAATAATAAGCGATTCATAAAATTTAATGGTATACACCAGGATATACAGTTCACCATAGAATTTGAACATGAAGGAAAGATCCCATTCCTGGACGTCATGGTAATCAGAGATAACATGCAGTTTGATACTACTGTTTATAGAAAAGAGACAAAAGCAAACATTAAATTACATTTTTCTGCAGCTGGACCTATTAAATACAAAGTTTATGCTTAGCTATAAAACTCTTTATGCATAGCTATAAAAAGAGCGATCAAAATTTGTAGTAAAGAAATACTCTTAATAAATGAATTACAAAATATAAGAAATATTTTCTCAGATAATGGCTATCCCATGCATTTTATTAATAAATATATTAATAGGATATTAAGGGCTGGAAGGAACCAAAGGGTTGAAGGCAATGTTAATACACGATATGTTTCCATTCCTTTCGAAGATGATTTAACTACAAAATTGACTCCGTTGTTAAGAAATTTCAATATAAAGTTGGCACACAAAGCCAAAAAACACACTTGGCAGCATCTTATGTTCCAATAAAGTAGCTGTTAATAATAAAGACAAGATGGCGGCAGTTTATGGAATAGAATGTGAAGGAGGTGCTAAAACATGCAGGTACATAGGAGAGACCAAAAGAAGGGTTAGTCTCCGAATGAACGAACATAGAAGGGCCATCGATAATAATAATAAGCAATATCTTACCAATAATCATCATAAGGCAACTGGACACCATATATTAACAGACAATCCAATTGTTTATGCCATTGAGAAGGACGATTACCTCAGAAAATTTTATGAATCGTTTATTATTAAGTCCAAGTCCATTCCTTGTTATAATACTGAGGTTTCTATTCTTAATGCTCTTGACTATGGTATTAAATGAGATGAAATGTTATCATTATTAGTTATTATTTCTATATTGCTGTTATTGTTGTAATCCATTGGTTTGTTAAAGTTGTAACATTAGCATTGTTAAACTTATTACTTTGAAAATTTCTTATGTTCTTATGCTGTTTAAAGTTTTACTCGGGACGTGTAGGTTCCGATTTTGTATTTTTTTATATTGTAATCTGCCGCGCTGGTGTGGTCGAGCGGTCTCAGGCGTCGGTCTGTCGTGAGATCAATGTGCCAGCGCCCGGGTTCAAATCCCGGTAGCGAGCATGGATGTTTCAAAAATTTCCTTTCCTGTGTTGTAGCCTCTTCTTCACTTTCTCTTCGGTCTGACGTCATTCCTTAATGGCGTCCTGGGGAAGGCCACGGGAAACCACCCCAGTATCTTTCCCTTGTAATTCTAGGGAGTCTGCTAGGGGTTCGCCGTCTTGGGAACACTAGCGCTCCCTGGAGCACGGATGCTTCGGCAACGAAGCTCGCACTTCGGTGCGAACCGACCACACATATTGTAATCTGATGATGGGAGATTATCCCAAAATATATTTTTAACCTTTTTTTGTTGGATTCCTTTTGTGTATATGGTCTATTTTTACTATTATACGGAAATACACATGATGAATAATTGTTTTATTATATAATTATTTTGCAAATTAATATAATGCAAATATTATAATTTAGGCAGGTGCTGGTTTTATATTTTAATACTGAAATATTTAAATATTATAGTATATAATATTATATTACTAAAAGTTCCAATTTACTACAAATAAATATTTTCCTTCCTTTCATCGACTTTGACCAACTATGGACCACGGGATAGCCCTACCTAACAACGTCAGGGTGAAGCTAGGAAATGTCAGAAGGGGGATGAGATTCACATTCGGTAAATAAATATTTTATTAATATAAAATACATATTAGACTGACTTGATTTCTTTAGACACACATTAAGCTTTCCAGTATCTCTAACACTGGAAAATTTTGTAATTATATCTAATAGGAATGGTGAACATCAAGGGTCCAGCAAGGAAAGCTGATTGCTTAAAGGCTGCTATACACAAAACTACATGCTTGACAAGCATTATGCTTGATCAAGCATGCACAAATACCCCCTTGCCGCCACACGTAACTGCATGCTTGACAAGCATCATTTTGTGCTTGAGATATGTCGAGTTCGGACGACGACGCTTTGCTTGCTTTGGCTGCGTGTGTCCTGATTTTAAAAAGAAAAACACGAAATAAGAAATGTGGGATTTGGTGTAAAGACTGGTTACTGAAAAGAAAAACCTATTCTCACATTAACTTACTGAGTGAATTGAAAATATATCCTAATGATTGGCATAATTATCTGCGAATGAACGAAGAAACCTATTTGAATCTTTTGTCACTCGTAACACCCATAATTTATTTATTTATTTATTTATTTATTTATTTATTTTCTTCACAATGATATCACGGTCGGCGCTTGAATCAATGTTTTTATATATATTCTTAATAATATAGTATATGCTGTTTCTTTCTTAGCCTTATCATGATAATCTTTAGATTTAATCCGCCACAGACAAGGATTACTTTGTTAAATCCGAATGAATTCTTCCAATACTTCTGTGTCCTTTCCGCAGATCACTAGCCATGGTGGAAAGGAAACTATGGAGAGATGCGTCTCGGCCGAGAGCCGAGTCGCAACTGACGTTTTTTTGCATAAAACCCTCCACGCATGCGCAAGCCGTGGCTTGTAAAACATGCAGATTGAATTTCCATCAAGCATCAAGCCGCTTGATCAAACACAATGCTTGATGAAATTTTCCATCCATTCTATCAAGTATGCTTGACCGGCATGCAGTTACGTGTGTAGCAGCCTTCAGCAATTGATTCGCAAAAAAAATGCAAGAAAATGAAAGTGCCAAGGACCATATTAATGAATTCTTTGATGTTGTGGATAAGCTACAAGATATGGATTTAGAAACCTACAACGATCTGGTCGCCTTCATTCTTCTGTATATTAAAAACAGCACATCTGCACATCAATAAAATATTTTCAATAAAATACATTTATTCAATACATATAATAACAGCAAATATGATGAATAGAAGAGAGAAGATTAGGAAGAAATATGAACTTAATTCTTCTCTATAGTTTGCCAGAAAGTTTTGAAAATTTTTGTTGTGCGATTGAGTAAAGAGACCAATTACCAGATCCGGAAGCACTTAAAATAAAAATATTGGAGGAAGCAGAGGCTAGGCAGATCACAGACATCAACCAGTCAAGCGATGCATTGTACTTTTATAAAAGATACAACAAGCCATCGAAGAAAAAGGACAAGCAGTAAAAAGGTGACGAAGTCAAATCGACCACGCAACAGAAATTTAAATACAAATGCGTCTCATGTCATAAGCGTGGACATAAATCAAGTGAATGCCACACAAAACTTCAAGAAAATGTAGAAAAGAAGACAAAAAAAGAAAATGAAACCGAACTATACAATGGAAGAAGTTGAGGAATAGTATAAAGAAGTTATGCACGTTCAGCAGCAAAAAGCATCAGGACAGCGGAGCATCATAGCATATGAGTTCAAGAAGAAAACATTTCAAATATGTACAAAAGTGAATCAATATGTACAACTGGCTAACAAAAATAAAACAAGCATTAAAAGAGCTAGTGAAGTGAAACAAATGTTCAGTGATGGGAAAAGCGCACTATAAGTATACTAAGCTTATGTATACCGTAAACTCTTATCAGTAGCAAAGATAAAAGATTGTTTTACTTTTAAATAGAACATCATTTTATTGTCTCTTTGCCACTGATAAAGAGATTGCGATCTAAGCTTAGTACATATGGAGTTTTAGTTCATATAGACGGTAATATCTCCGCAATAGCTGATCGAGTACGTGACCTTTCCTTCATAACGATTGCAAAAGCAATTAAAGTTTAAGAGAAGGAAAGTCAAAGCTGCAACTTTGGCGTGAACGTAAATCCCCAAAGCTTAACAAAGACTCGCAAAAGATGAACTGGCCATTGGAATAAGTAAGGACATACAGGAAAACTACAATACTGTTACATCTGTATTAAAGAAAAGATGGTGCTCACCATCTTTCTTTCTTAAAAGATCAACACAGAAGTACCAAACTACTGGAAATTGTTCACAGTGACGTTTTAACCTGATGCGGACAAGTTCTATCGCAGGTTCTTTGCTGTATTTGGCGATGATAAATTAAGGTTCTGTGATATTTTCTTCATAAAGAGTATAAGTGAGGTCTCCATGTATCCAAGAAATATAAGATACAAGTTGAAACAAGAACTGAAAAGAAAATAACAAAACTGCAATCCGACAATGCAACGGAGTATTGTGATACAAAGTTTGATGAGTTTCTACAAGAAAATGGCATTACAAGACGAATTCGCAGTGCCACGAATTGCTGAAAGTAAAATTGCTGAGCAAAAGATTCGAACTTTGGTTAAAATGGCAAGATGTCTGATGATTCAGTCAAACATGAGAACTTTATTCTAGACAGAAGCAATTGCGACAACAAACTATATAAGAAATAGATGCCCCTCATGAAGTCTTGGTGGTGCGACACCACATAAATTATCGACCAAGAGGAACCTAATACATCTACGCACGTTTATTATGAGAGTTTACTCGTTAAACAAGAAACCAGGAAAAGAAAAAATCGAGGATCGAGCAAAAAAATATATCTTCAATTGATTACTCTGATGAAGCAAAAGCGTATAGATTGTGGAATAAAAACGCAAGAAAGATAATAGTCAGTAAAGATGTGAAGTTTGCGGAAGATATCAGCGCTAATGACGGATAGGATAGCTTCATTCATGAGCCGCAAGACAGAGAATGAAACAAAAATTGATCCAGTGATAGCAGTACTTCCATTTAACAAGACATCCAGTGTCGAAAACCTAGATGTCGAACCACAGATAGTGAGACTAAAAATTAAAGAGAAGTTCTGGAAGGTTCTGGAAGTTCTCGGTTCTCTTTAGTTAAGAACCAGACAACGTAGGCGACGAAAAAGCAATAGAAAATGGCAGCCAGGGAAGGCGCCATCGAGAGAAGAACAAGATGATTCATCAGAGATGCAAGATCCGGCAAATGTTAATGAAGCAATGACACGGGCAGAAGTTCACGATTGGAAGGACCCAATTCGAAGTGAAATTTCAACTCAATTTAAATGTAAGACATGGGATATCATAATAGCTTTACAACTGAGTATAATCTTCAGTTAAGCAACTAGATGGTTTAGCTAAGCAACAGCATACTTAAATAGTGAGCAACGAGAGGAAATCTTTCTGGAACCACCAGAGATACTTAAAGAAACTCTCAGACAATTTATAAAAGAACCCAATAATAAAAACGATAAGAATGGAGAAACTATGAAAGCAATGAAAGAGTGGCTGAAAAGACTCCAGAAAGGAGACGTCGTCTGTAAAATTAAAAGAGCCTTATACACCCATTTGTTTACTAACAATAATAAGTGGAATAAATCATGTATGTCATCATTTATGTGAATGATCAACAATTGCAACAGTTAAAGACAAAATTTACAAACGAAGTTGGAGATGAAGATCAAGACAAACTACAGTATGGTTTGGGTATTGAATTCAATCAATTTCCAGATGGCTATGAAACAAACAAAAAATAGATTTGCGTTTTGAACAAATATAAACAAAAAAATTCTAATGAGGTTCTCTTTTGTTTACTTTAACGACATCAAATTAGAAAAATTATGAAGCGGGCATATTCTAAAATGTTATTACTTACATTTAATGTAAATAATCATTGAACAGCTGTCCCAGGGTCTCAGCTTGACTCAAAAGGCTTCCCATTGTAATTAAATTACGTTTATGATTTACTTCGAAATTATTTTTTTATTTTTGGTTTTTGATAATTCATCTGTTAAATTACGTTTAATCTAGTTAATTTAATTTGTCTGGTTGATACTTTATTGTTAAATAATGAGCTTTTAATTGGTTCATATATTTTTAATCACATTCTTGATAATACATAATCAAAATAAAAGAACAACAAACATTTTACTGTCGCTAATTTTACTAGTCAATATAAATTTCTCTTGAGTACAATTTTCCCATTCAGTCTACGCTCACATAAAGCGTCAGACGGAGCCACATGGAAGGCGTCACCCAGATCGCTCCATTTTCTGTCGTTCCCACGTGACTCGTAATCGGGGTGGCCCGATCCGAGATTTTAGTTGAAATACGGGCACCGAAGAGACAGCAGCGCTCGTGTATCTGGTTAGAAAGAAAAAGAAACGGCAATTTTGGCTACATTCTATTCTAATGGAGAAAACAGTGTCAAGTTAATTTTATACAATGTATTCACGTATCAAGAAAAATGGAGCCAAAAGCTTTTCTTTATTAATAAAGATATTAATGAAGTCTTCCCATGCATTCTTCTTCTTTTCGCTGTTTGAATAATCATCATTCTATGTTACTGCATGCTGTTGAATTTCATAAATAAAGGCTCCATTGCAAAGTAGCCGCTTCTCACGGTGTCGTCTGACAAACTGAATTGAAGAGTTACATATAAATGGAACTGCAGTACTACTTCAGCATATGATTGCTGTGCACTGTTGTAGCGACAGTCACATTGTGACGAAGGATTTTTCACATTCATGAAAAACATTTGAGGTTTCATTTTCAGTTTCTAACTGTCTTTTTAATATACAGTAGCGGCATCATAAATTGCACCACCTTTCAGGATTTTGATATTCAGTTAATAATTATATAAAAAGATATCATTTATATTCTCTATTGGCAATATGTTATTCATTAATGAGTTAATAATTGGTACGATATAAAAGTTCTGATTGAATACATTTATTTTTAGAAATTTGGTGATATTTATACAAAGACGACATATTTGTGTTTTTTAGAGGATTTGCATATCTCCAGTTTAGCACTAAAAAAACCGTAAAGGAAGTTATGCATTATCAAAAAACAGACATTTCACACTTTACCATAGATCACTTAATTCAATTATTTCAATTCTCAGTATTTTTTGTATGTCCTGCACGTGCCTTGATTACAGCTGCGAACCTCTCGGGCATGGTTTCAGACATTTTTCTAATATGGCAATGCACTTACAGTACCACTTATAAACTTTTGTTTTCCATGCTCTTTTGCTCCTATGGATTTTCCATAAACTAAAGTTTATAAGTGGTACTGTAAGTGCCGAGCGCTACATTGCCATATTAGAAGAATGTCTGAAACCATTCATCAAAGACAATTTTCGCCGGACACAAAACTGCAGATTTCAACAAGACTCTACATCATGCCACAAAGCTAAAAAGGTAAATATCTATCTTTTTAAAGTCACGAACATGTTTTTAACATTTTTATTCAATAAACATTAAATAACTTGTAATTTTCTTCTACAGGTGAAGAATTATCTTCAGAAATGAGATATTACTTTGCTAGACTGGCCTGGAAATAGACCGGATTTAAATCCAATAGAGAATTGTTGGCATGTTCGTGGAATCGAAATTGCCGAAAATAAGCCAAAAACGAAGAAATCTGTACAGGGAACAATAAATCGGGTGTAGTACCAAGAGCTGGGAAGTGATTATTTAAGAAAACTAATACATTCCACGCCCGACAGGTGCGCAGCTGTAATCAAGGCATGTGGAGGACATACAAAAAGTACTGAGAATTGAAATAATTGAATTAAGTGGTCTATGGTAAAGTGTGAAGTGTCTGTTTTTTGATAATGCAATTTTTTGATAATGCATAACTTCTTTTACGGTTTATTAGTGCTAAACTAGAGAGATGCAAATCCTCTAAAAAACACAAATATGTCGTCTTTGTATAAATATCACCAAATTTCTAAAAATAAATGTATACAATCAGAAATTTTATATCAGACCAATTATTAACTCATTAATGAATACATATTGCCAATAGAGAACATAAATGGTATCTTTTTATATAATTATTAACTGAATATCAAAATTCTGGGAGGTGGTGCAATTTATGATGCCCTACTGTATCATGGTGTGTGGATTCGAAGACGTTCTTAATGCCATATTTAATAGTCTCATCAGCAACGAAACCCAAAACGTCAATATATCTAGTGTAGATAGAAATATTCATTTGGCAAGCTTTTAGGTTCTTTATGGCAATCTCTTCTATAAAATTCATCACAATTTCGGCAATATGAGCAGAACTCGTTAAACCAATAAGAAACTCTTTCTGTAGCAGATAAATCTGATGTTGATATTGAAAGAATTGTATTAGAAACACATGTTTAATTATAGTAAGAATAAAAACATACGCTGGGATGTTACTGCATTTCAATTCATAGATACCCCTTCAACTCAAGCTTAATATCATTCACATGTTACTTAACTGAGCATTCAAAGTATGTTCTAAATTTCCATTTTTTCTAAAGAACTTAACACCATTTCTCTAAAAACTAAATTATCACCATACAGTAATGATTATCCGACATTACATTTGTGCAACTAGCCATCAGGAATACTATGCTTCCTTTATACAACACTAATAGGGAACAAAACAAATAGTGAACATAACGTAATATCTTTGGCTAAGCTTCTGCTCCAGTCTATCTCACAGCATATTATGAGATTTCTAGAATTTTAGATAAATTTGTTATTAAATTAGCTTCAAGTCGAATAAAACTATTTCTAAGTGTATTACTATGTAGCCTGACCAAATCATTAACACAGAGGAAGCATGTTGTTTACGGGAATTAAGTCCTCTAAAAAATAACTGTATTTACATACGAGAAAATGGACGGGACCTATAAGTAGACATCAAGGAACACATTAGGGTATTTTATAGGAAAGACTTTACATAATGCCTGTTCCTCACGTTTCGAAATCTGGACATACTATAGATGTTGACCGTCCTTGTATTCTAGCATTGGCTACAAATGAATTCCTTAGGAAATGCAAAGAGACAATTCTTTATTTTGGAACATCAGTATCATTAAATGATTCTGTTTCTATCATAACTATTGTGCAGTATCATCGTGAGAAGAAGAAAGAAATGAAAAACCAGATTAAATGATCTCTTACCTAAATTATAAGATGCCTTGTTTTCTTGTTTAGGGCAGGTGCTATAAGAAAATACCAAAATTTTATAAGCTGGATTCCAGCTTCTTTCTATATTATTAACATTTTAATTTAGCAGTAATATTTTATTAAGTAATAATAGAACTTCAAAACTAAAATTTGAATTATTTCTTTTCATTGATACAACTAGTACACCACTGTCCTGCAATTAGTAGAGTTAATCTTCACTATCTTACTACTAATAGGATAAAGTTTTATTTACAGCTCGAGTAGTGATAAGTAAAATGGAAAACTTGGATTATGTCCAGAGGGTTTCAGGAGAATGAAAGTCAAAGTAGCCAGAGTTAGTATGAAAATTCACGTGTCCACTCTCCTTGCCAAATACTCATTACATTTCTCTTCGAGCTGTTAAGGTTGTCATTAATCAACTAGTTATATTTTATCTAAGGAATGTTTATAATTTACATATATTATTTTAAAAAGATATGTATTAACTGTGTGTTTTATAAGTCTTGTCATTATTGAAGCAGTTTCCATAATTTATAGAGACATTGTTTATAGTCAGTAGAACTTGCAGTACAGATCAAAGTTTAAATGAAACTTTACGTTTGAAACTTTAAATGAGTACTTAAGCTTAGTATTTTTTTAATTCGGTTTTATTTATAAATACAAGTGGTTTGAAGTAACAAAAACATTACTACGAAACATTGCAATTGTACACTTTGAAAAGAGATAAATATCTTTTTTATTTTATTTTTTCAGCAATCCAATCGATGTACGATGAAACTCTTGTGTAAATACCAGGATACTCAGGTACAGAACAACCAAGTTCACCTCCGGATGTTACACCCACTAAATGCCACTGACCATCCACCTGACAAACAAAAGGACTGCCAGAATCACCCTAAAAATAAAAACAAATGCATTACAATTGCTTACCATGGAAACAATAAGAGAATTTATTTATATTTATTAATTTGGATCTGAAATAGAAATAAGCCATATTCAGCAACTTCTAAAATATGGGAAGAAGTTCGAAGATTTTCTATTCTATTGCTATCGCGGTCCCTTTGAAAATATCAAAAGATGTATAAATGTTTGTTTTTTTAGATAATCGAGTGAAAATATTAAGTGTCATCTGAAATAGGAGGCATCTTAACTACTTCCAGTATTTTAAATATTCATATGAAAGAACCAAAAGAAAGCTACTTTAAAATAATATAAAAAATTGTAATTTCAAAGAAGTTCAATCATAAAAAAATTAATAAAGCTTCAGTAATTGTTTATAAAAGAAAGATGGAAAAAAAAGGCGAGTTTAAAAAAATCCCTAAAACTTTTGAGACAAATATGAGAATTACGTATTATACAATTACGCATTTCTCAACATTAATATAGTATCTATTTACGCTATTTATAATATAATATAATATAATTAGCTTTCAAATTAACCTCAGTGTTATTAATTTTTTTAAAGAGAGCTTCCTAGAACTGTCTAAGAAGTTATCGTAGTACATACATTTTATTTTGTAAATTACTTGCAAGCAATCACGTACAATTAACTTGCTTGATTATTTTTAATTTTCAAAGTCATTTAAATGAATTAAAAGTATTCAACCTTAAATTATCAATCAACCAAAATTCTGCAATAAAATAGATGTTTTATAAACAGTCTGTTTCATTATTTTCATTATTTGAAACCTCAGTAACTTATATTATTATAGGATAGTATCATCTAAAATATATTCGAAGATTTGCAATCAAATTACGAAGGTCTTATAATGTATCAATCAGCGACCCTTCAAAAAAAAAAGTAAGTTCATAAAAACAGTTAGACTAATTTCAAATACTCAATTATGACTTACTGCACATCCTCCTTTGGTTCCTTGTCCAGCACACAGGTAATCATCATTGACTACTCGCTGCTTAGAGGAAACGTAATAACTTTCACAGAGTTTTTGATTAACAATGGGGATCCTTACTTGTTGAAGGATTGAAGTTTGTTTTTCTTCTGCAAGAATTAGAGAAAACGAATGACGTAAAGCAATCAAAGTATGTAATTTATTCAACATATTCAAAATTAGAACAGAAACTTAAGATCAATGGAATAAATTAATGAATTTACCGATATTCATCATTCCCCATCCAGTAGCGTAACAAGTGTACTTTTCATAAGGAATGTTTTTCTTAGGTAGACAGATTGTGTTGATGAAATCATTGGATGCAACGTCCACTGGATACTTCAATTTCATCAAAGCAATATCATTTAAAATTTCCGGTTCTATTCTGAAGCCTTCATGAACGACTTACTAAAAAAAGTAAAGAATCATATTTTCTTGTAAAGATTTAAGTGAATCATAAATGTATTAGCTAAGAATTACATAAAAATTATAAATAAATAACAAAACAATACTATTCTTTTTCTAACTTTCCTAATTTTCATTTTTTTTAATTACAGCTTTTTCTCACTTCTATGTAAGGTCGCGATCAGCTCAAACGACGCTCGTATAATTGCGAAGAGAAGTTTTGGCAAGGATACCAAGGCCGTTCCTGACGCCAACCCCATATCACAGGGGAGAACCCAAATACTCTAGACGGCGAAAGAAGAGACAGGCGAAGAATAAGACAAAGACAGGAATGAAAGGAAACATCAACGCCTATGTCGAGAATTGAACCCAGCTTCCGACTCAACAGCCTCATGAGAGATGGCCGCCGAGCCCATAAGGCCACGCCGGAATCTTCTCCTAATATTTCCAGATTTTAAACAATGATAATGATAAATCATTACTAAAGTAATAAGTAAATGGGCTCTGCTATTATTACTTGCACTTGGAATCTATAAGATTATTCTAATGTAAATATGACGAATTTTTGTAAACAGTAAAGTTTTTACATAATTGAGTCTTCATTATAAAAGTTTTGCTCTTTCAATATTAAATAGAATATTCAATTTTAAATAAATATTATTGCTTAAATAGTCAATTGCTTATGATGCTTCTTGTAGCACGTTCAAGTTCTGGTATCTTTTGTTAATATATATTTTGCTAAATTAAACTTTTCATTCATTATTTTTTATTAATTATTTGCCACAGTCGTATGAGAATATGAAGATCGTAATTTCAAAATTTTGGAAAGAGGATTCCTCATTATTTCCTTAAAGTTGGAAAATCACATGACTATTTAAATTCAGAACATTTTGAAATTATTTAATAACGTAGGCCGTAGAACTGCAAGACAGAGTTACAGCCTTGCGAAGTTAATTTTTTCGCAACAGATTTACCAGATGAATATCATCTCAAGTTCCATAGCATATTTGTATTTATGTTCAATGTTTACCTATCCTGTTTCGGGTATACATTAATGACAAAATACATATGTATTGATTTCATATCAAATTTATTGAATATTCAGTGCATCAAGTGAAAACAGAAAACGACTGTTTAGGATAAAGAAGAATATATCTTTTCTCCGTAATAATTTCTTTCATACTGAAAGGATGTTTCTTGATACTGAATCAAACTTAAGATTCGCAGAATATTTCCAAGTTTCAAGATACAGTATTTCATAAGTCGATTTCACGATAATCCAGTAGATGGCTGATCTAATTTCAGGAGTTTCTGGAAAGCAATTTTGAAATTTGCTTAAAATTGCAGCTGTTCAAGATATTTTAAAGAATATCGTGTTCTGAATTAAGATAATTAACGTGCGGGAAATAACAATGGTAACACGATCAATACCGTACAATAAGTATAAAACAAATACAGTATTTAAAAAAAAATGACATATTTTATTGATTCTATTCCTTTGTTGTTCTACAGTCTGTTGCTCTCATTGAAAAGAAACATTTATTGTAATGTATTATTCGATTTGTTTGGGCGTAAAAAAATGTTAACATTTCCTTTCTTTAAATATTTGTTTTATTTGTATTGTGCGTTATTGATCGCATTATCATCACCAATATCGTGTACTTCTATTTAAATATCAGTTTGCATTTTTTTTTCTGTTCCTCTTACATTATTTATTTTAAAATAAATGAAGTTTTTCCACTGTGATTTACAAAGGATAGTTCTTGTCGGTTTGAAAAAAGTTCTTGATTTTCAAGTTAGTTCATGAGTTAGTACATAGTTAATAAACACACAATATTTGAAATATTTAAGAAATATTTTTATGTCTAAATGAAGCACTTTTAAATCAAATAAATAACTTACTGAATTCATTACTTATTTACAAGAACAAAATTCATACCTTAGTCACAGGGATTGTAATCTCACCCTTCTCTTGTATTTTCTGATTAAGTTTTCCAAGAGAAATACTCCATTGTTCAGCAGGTACTCTGAAAAATTATTTTACACAATTTATCATATTGTAAATATCTAAGCATAAAAATTTGGTCTTTTCAAGCGATCAATAAAGAATTTCTTGTTTATAATATTTTTAAAAAAATTGCTGATTTTACTGAAATCAAAATGGAACAAAAAAGATAAAAAGATAAAAAAAAGGGAACATGACAGAGAGACAAAATTTGCTTTAAAGAAACTATCTCACGTTTGGTTATCATATTTCGGTATAATAAACGTGATACTTGACAATATTTTGACCACTGGTGTAAGGTCAATTATATCAAGACGTGGCTGCTACGTCTGAACCTTTATTCGAATCCCGTAACTGACAACCTGTATTTCCTTTCTTTTCTGTGTTTGACTGCCTTTTCCTGTTTCTCTCTCCTTCTGTCTATTCATAATATGAATTTCTAGGTTTTTTTAATAATGGGCTTAAGTGTCAGTGATGTGCAACCCTATTATAATTAAAAAAAATAACTAAAGAAAAACTTCAATTATAAGTGTACTTGACACATCAAGGAGAGCTTCGGTGATGCGAGAAATGTATACCTTGATTTCATTAGGCTAAATTTTCTTCCATGAAGTGAGAACTCATGACATATTTTTTTGCCGCATTCTAACAGTCAAACGTTATTTCGTTTTGAGTATTTTTTTAGCCTTCTATTTTTGGTTTAAAATAAGATTTGCAAAAATCCCTTCGTTTATCTTGAGAAACATTTTCAGCACACCATATGCAATTTGATTTCTCTGTTAACTTTTAAAATCGAACATCAAACCCTGGTTAAAAATAAATTTAAAATCTCAGGGTTAAAAATATAGGGACCGTGCATGTGACTGGTGCTGCCAGTGGCGGTAGAAATTGGAAATATTGTAAGGAGAGCTTCTAACAATAACTTGCTTACGAAAGGTTGCATGCCCATTCTTGCAAAAAATTTCAATAATGGGCAAAGGCAGCATTAATTGCTGCGTTGTTGGATGCAATAGTACTTATAAAATACAGAAAAGGTTGCATGCCCATTCTTGCAAAAAATTTCAATAATGGGCAAAGGCAGCATTAATTGCTGCGTTGTTGGATGCAATAGTACTTATAAAATACAGAAAACGTTCACTTTTATTCTTTTCCTGCAAGACCATTTGAATTTTTTATTTTTATTATTTGTAAATAATCTAACTTTTTGATATAATTACATCTTTACAGAAACAAAATTTTATATAATTACCAGTATATCTCTTTCAAATTGTTTTTTAGGCCAAATGGTTCCACCTGGGAACCAACTAAAAATTCAAAATTATGCAGTCAGCACTTTGGAAATGAAAAGTCAATGCACCTACTTCGTCCAAGTTATTTACCAACTATTTTTCCCAATGTATATAAACGAAAACAAGTGCCATTCTTGAGAATCGATTCGGCTATAAATTGCTTTGAAAAAGATTTGTAAAAGTAGAAGGGTAACAACAAGCTATATTTTAGAAAAGGAAATATGGCTGCCGCGTCCCAACAGTTGGGACTGCAATAGCCGCCAATGGAGCTGTAGTCGAAATCGGCCATCTGTGCACGGTGCCTATATTTGTATGTTCAACATAGCTCTATTGTTATTACGTGACTTGCTACTACATATATTGGTATAACCTTTAAAATAATGGCATGGTTTTGGTATAACTTTGGTATTAAAAGAAAAGTCATTATTTTATTTATATTTAAATTTACCGTTTAAGTATTTAAAATATTTATAAACTTACTTTGGTATCTCGATGCAGTGAGCAGCAGTAACTATCCACTCTGAATTGATAAGAGCACCACCACAAACATCCATTAAAAATCCATTAACGTTGACTTGCATTGAAACCACCCATGGCCAAGCACCTCTGACAGCATCTGTACCACCACTGATCCTGTCTTCCTCTGTATCAATGTTAAATGCTCTAGTGCCACAAACTAAAAATTTAAACATTACAGTTTTAACTTGGTTAATAAATTTAGCAAATGTATTTAAATAAAAATTAAAAATTAAATTAATTAAAGTTAAAATTAAATTATCATTATAGGATTTAGATCAATGTAACAATGTGAAATTTTAAATTTTCTTTTATGGAATAATGAGAAGCAGTGGTTCTCTGTTAGTCTAAACGAAGATTGGGTACTAGAATTTGAAAAATGAAGTTCTATCTCAATTCATAGAATCAGAAATATTTATGATATATTACTTAGATATATCAGAACTTCCAATCTCTTCAAAGCAGATTTTGAGTGTTCATTTCATTTCTGTTAATTGATTGTACTGAAACTTTCCTCCGTTTTAAATTCAGATGTTTTAAGTACATCATCATCATCATTATCAGGTGCAATCTCCAAAAAGGAGGTCAGCGGCCGCAAGCACCAAAGTTCTCTGTATCTTGCTTATTGGATAATGTCTTCAGTATCCATTCCTGTCCATTCGTGCAAACTGTCTAAAGAATCTTATTGACTAGATCCCTCGGAGAGTGCTCTTTGAGAATATTAGCGTCAAGGAAAAATAACTATAATTACGCAAAAAGTTAAAACTGTTTAAGAAAAAGGAACACATGAATTTTATCTAGCTTATCTTACAACGAAAAAATCTACAACAATTGCAACCTCGTGTCTCGTTGCCTCGTATCTTAACAATTCAAAGCTAACAATAGCAACGTTTGCAACACTCCCCCCCTGAAAGTGTATACTTTCAGTAAAAACAATTGGTCAGTCATAACCCACAGTTTATAAGTCTGTAAAGTCACTAGTAAAGTTAAAGTCACAAATTCTGTCCTTCAAGTTCTAAAGGATATTTTACAACCTTACCGTCAGGTAGCAGGACACGGCACGAACGGACGCAACGCTCTAGTGACTGCACAGGTGATTAACAGAAAATACGTTTTCTTCTGTCCTCCCTCACCTTCACGCACAAAAATTGGTCCCGCATAGTTCACGCCAATTACTTCGAACGGGTTAGCTACATTCACTCGATCAGAAGGGAGAGGTGCTTCCACCATTTGTGCTGGCTTCGCACGGCGCCGAACACAAATTTGACATGTCCTTAACACCTTCGATACTGTTCGTCTATCATCGAGGAGGACGAGCTGTCCTACCCGCAGTGGAAGTGTTGTACCAATGTTTCGACGTTCACTGTAACTTCCGGAATCGTCGTCACAACATTAATAGTTAAAGCTGTTTCCCTTGCCTCGGTCATATACGACGTTATCATCGATAGTTTCCGGGTTGTCATAACTGCCGGTTACTAACCACTTTGGTCCATGCCAGCAGGATTCATTACTGATTAAAGCTCTGGCTGACAGTTCACGAGTTAATTTATTCGCTGGATCGTCTTCATTTCGCATGTGAGCCCATTCAGATGTCCCACAGGAGCTCCGAATATCTCTCACTCCATTTGCCACCAACATACTTGTTATTATGTTGCCTCGTTGTTCCACAATATATATCACAGCACCGTACACCTGTTCACTGGCGTCACAAAATGCATGAAACTTACGGCTAACGTCATCCTCATTTTTTAGGGAGAAACATCTCGCAACACATTTTCAAGTCCGGTAACTTCAGCATCCACTGATTCCAATTAGTTTTTAATGGAGGTTTCAATTCTTCATCCCACGCATAGTTAATTTTCCACAGTTTTTGGAACAAGACCTTCAATCTTACAGTAAACGGTGCAACAATGCCCAGAGGATCAAAAATTCTTGCCATCGCACTAAGAACAATTCGTTTCGTGGGTTGTTTCTCGCTTAGAAAGTTCCTCAGTCCCGTAACATCGAAGTGAAGAGTATCTTCATACTGATGCCACTTCATCCCTAAAACTTTGATAAATTCCTCCTGGGATCTCTCACTGTATTCCTTCTTACCGCATTCTTCGACGATAGCTTTATGCAATCTCTCATCATTTGTGGCCCATTTTCGCAGATTAAATCCTGCTTCTCTTAACAGGAGTTTACCCTCAAGGAAAATACGCCAACCTTCAAAACTGGAAGGAACTGATCGCACTAAATCATCTACACACATGTTTTGAATAATTGACTTGACGAATTCAGGTTCCACCGATTCCACTCGACGCAAATGAAAACGCACTACCACTGCCAGCAGAAACGGTCCACAATTTAATCCAAACAAAACTCTTTTCATTCGATATGTTGTAGGAACCACGGGATCCCCAAACTTCCAGTCCCTTGGCAACCACAAAAATCGAACTGCATCTCGATCATTCGGATCTATCTCTACTTGGAGAAAAGCCTTTTCCATGTCTGACGTTAATGCCACAGGATGTTGTCGAAATCGTAAAAGCAAGTCCATCACATTCGGGTTTAAGTGGGGCCCGGAGTGGAGGCAGTCGTTCAATGATGGTCTTCCGTCAATAATACGTCCAAACCGTTGCTTCAGTCGATCCACTGCTATCGCATAGTTCTCCTCCGTTATTGGAAGCCCTTCGATACATTTCAATGCCTTATCAGTTAATACACTACGAAGATAGTTAAATTTGTCAGTGTCACATAAGTCAGCCTTTTCATGAATTGCTGACGAAAACGCGTTCCAGAAACTGGTCCACGTTGAAATATCTCCATTAAACCTTGGCAGGTCGAATTTAGGAAGTCGCATTGATAATTTTCCATTCCTTAGCATACCGCTAGAAACAAACCTAGACCCAAGCTGGCTCGGAGATGGACTTCCAGTACAACAATTTGGCAGAATACGGCATAACCTTTCTAACCACACAGCAATGTCTTCATTATACTTCATGATTCCTTTCATTTCTTCGTCAATTTTCTCAAAATTCAGTTCCAAGTCTACATCAACTTCTTCATTCAAATCATCCAACATAATCCTTTTCTCTTTTAACTTTTCAATCAAATCTTTAGCCAGTTCGGCGTTTTTCGTCTCAAACACCGTCTTCAATTCGCCTTCCATTCTCGTTAACGTTGTTCTCACAGAATCCCGCTTCAAAATAGCCTTCGACGCCATTCCTCGTCAGCACTGCCCGTAATTACACAGAAATTTCCAATGGAACACACATGAACGCAAAAAAAAAGCTTAACCTTCGAACGCAATATGTCGGCAGCCTTTTTTTCTCCCTCCACTACCGGTAATTACACAGAAAGAATAAACAACTTACGTTTGTATCAGTCCACAACACGACGGAATACACGAACGCAAAGAAAAAGGCTTAACGACGAACCATCGAACGCAATACGACGGCAGCCCTTTCCTCCCGGGTTTCGGCACCAAATAAAGAATCTTATTGACTAGATCCCTCGGAGAGTGCTCTTTGAGAATATTAGCGTCAAGGAAAAATAACTATAATTACGCAAAAAGTTAAAACTGTTTAAGAAAAAGGAACACATGAATTTTATCTAGCTTATCTTACAACGAAAAAATCTACAACAATTGCAACCTCGTGTCTCGTTGCCTCGTATCTTAACAATTCAAAGCTAACAATAGCAACGTTTGCAACACTGTCCATCCAACCCAATCTTTTTCTACCTCGTGGTGTAGAGCCTTCTAGTTTCCCTTGTAAAGTTAGCCGTGGAATATAGTATTTATCATTTCTAAGGATATGTCCACAGTGAGACATTTTTACTACAATGACCGATATTTAGTAACATGGCCTTGTAATATCATTTTCAAAATTTGATTTCTTTTTCATTTCCAGACTCCATACAAATCCAAAACTAATATAGAAATAAAAGCTTTTTACTACAGTAGAAGTGGAAAGAGGCAGTTAACATATATTAACCTGCGGAAAAGTATTTGAATGATCAAAATGATCGCTACTATTGCACAAATGAGTAAAACAAGTACAAAAGTTAAGAGCAAGCAGAGGCATCACTAGGGTTGGTGTCACCCAGTGCGGTAGCTCATGGTGTCACCCCCTCCAAAAAAAAAATCTTCTAAAACTATCTGTTCAACCAAAAAAAAAAAAGGAAAACCTTGTAAAAATTATCTGTTCACCCAAAAAAAAAGGAAAACCTTATAAAAAATTCTTTCAATTGAAGAATCCAAATACAGATAATAGTTACATAGAAACATTACTTTCAAATTTTTTGCAGAAAACACCAAAAACAAAACAATAATAGAAAATCAATGAATAGGATTAATTCAGTGGGAAAATGACCTTGAGGAAAAAACAAAGAAACAGAAAAAAAAGTGAAATGCCAGGATTTGTTTATCTTTTTACAACTGAGATATTATTTATTAAAAGGATTTTGGTAAGATAATCTTTTTGTTATTATTTTTACTAGAATGTAAATAAAACTGTTTCAAGCTTATTAGTTTTCCTCAATAGGAATTTATAAATGCTTATTAGATAAATAAAAACCACATTTAATAATGATACACAAATTACAAAACAAATGAAACTCCCTATCAAATGTCCACTGATTTAAAATCCGAAAAATAAATGAAAGAGAAATTATAATCATAAAATATAATAACTATAATTAACTATATTTAAGCTATTAACTATAATTAAAAATTAAAAATGCAAATAATAATACAACATTTTAATTAATTTTCATTTTCTGAAATAAATGACAGGCAGTTTAGTGTGTCTGAATTTTATCTCCATTTTACTATTGATGACTTTGTTGCTTCTAAAGCAAGTCTATTTTCTGTATGAATTCTATTATAGCTGAATTGATAGTGGCTAACTCTAGCTGATTTTTACAGCTAGAGTTAGCCACTATCTCGAAACTTTTATCCTAGAGGAGCAATTAAATAAAATTAAAAAATATATAATATATGCGAAAATGCACAATTTTTATCTATTCTGATCAAAGTTAATTACCGGTATTGAAAAATTACGAAAAACTTTTTTACGATAAAAATATGACAAATAAAAGATCTTTTTCCGTATTCATTATATATTAAAAACAATTCTGTAATTTCAAAATATTACAATCTTTTACATTTACATAATTTGGAAGAAACAAATTGAAAATAAAACGCTTATCATTACAAATCTTTTAACGAATTCGTACTGTATTAAACCTGCAGGATGAAATTAATTTTTTAAGTCAGATTCGTCAATTATGTACGATTTATGATCCAAAAAACTCAAAACAAAGGTTTTAGAAATTAATTTTAATTCATAAGAATACTTTCCGTATGTTCGTATATTTTCAAGTATTAATACAATTGGATAAAAAATAAAGAATGTACAAATGAAATTACTTATAATATTACTTATTAACATTGTTTGTTCTATAGCTTATTTAAGTGATTCTGAAATTTTGGAGCAGAATTATTTATCATTAAGTATTGATCAGGTCAAATGATGATGCTAAACTTCAAACTTGAAAATTTCAAGCTTTCAAACTTCAAAAACAAAAAAACAGTATACCTAATTAATAATTAAATTTGAATACTTTTACATTAGTTTGGAAGTTGAAGTAAGGTTACCCTATAATTGATTGTTTTTATAAGTCACTTTTTTTGAAAGCTTGAAATTCTAGTTTTTTTTTCTAATCTTACTTTTACTTTCTCCTTGATGTCCCAGAAGAATAACAGCAAAAACTGCGGATACTCCCAAGAAGGCCATAATGGAAAGACGGTAAACAGTAGAAAACTTATTGAAGCAATTCTTTTAAAGACAGCCTTATCTGGTGTTTGATTCATTTAATTGATTAAAGTTTCATTACATAATGCAACAGGTGGAAATTTTCCCATTTACCAATATTATTTATCTTACATTTTTTAAAATGTTGTCAATCTTTCGATTAAACGGCAGTAAGACCGATAGATAATTAATCCTGTAATCTAGATATTATTTTCAATCATATTGTTAGTTTATATCTGCACAGACACGTAGCTAGTTTTGCAAGCAGTGAAAGTTAAATTTACTGCAGGTTTTAGTAAAACTCAGATTTACTAAAACAAAATCTTCTTTCAAAATATTCAATAAAAAACTACAGCAAAAAATATAGTACTATTCGCCTAATAATATTATGAGAAGTTATAAGTAAAACTATTTGCGACCCGTGAAATATTCACGAAAGTAAAACAAATTCCACATTTTTGAAAAACACAAGATTGAAAAATATGTTCTAAGCTCATTTTTTTGGAAGCCATGACTTCCACAACAGCCCATATGTAATTTGAGTATCGGCTTATTTGTTAAAATAATATTATAATGAAATAAAAAAAAATAAAAAATTGATTAACCACTTTCATAGTAGACAGCGCTGCGGTTTCTCATTATAAAACATAATGGCAACCTGCTGCCCTAAAAGAATAGGTTCGTCGAAATTGAGGCAATATTATCAAAGTAAAACAAATGCCACATTTTTGAAATATCCTGAAATTTTTGAAAAACACAAGATTGAAAAAGATGTTCTAAGCTCATTTTTTAAAAACCATGACTTCCGCAGCAGCCCACATATAATTTGAATGACTAAGCCACATTTTGTTAAAATAAAAGAAAATGAAAATTTGATTCACCAGTTTCAACAATAACAATAACAATAACGAATGTCTAACAGCCAATACCAATAATCCTGTCTGGGCAACAATGAGGGCACGTGCGTCGTCATTATCACCAACTTCATTGAATATTGAGAGAGCGGCGACACAGCCGAAATTATGTAAAAACTGAGGTTTTACAAACTCTCTGATAAATTTTGCCGCATGAACTTCCTGCATTTCAGTGTAAACTTCATTTATGTGGGAAAGAAAATCTCAATACGCTGATAATAATTGTATAATCGCGATCCGTCGTGGTGAAGTGGAGAAAGTAGTAGAGACGCCATCTTTAAACATTTGTATGACGTCACGCCTGACGTGTTCCAACGCTGCACTGTGATTGGTATTTCAAATTACAAATTTAAAAATTTACACAGATCGTACAACTTTTGCCTATTAATAGGATGATAAGTTTTTTTTCAAATTTGAAAAGAAATTTCGTTCGAATCCGTAACTATTCATATTTTTTTTATAAAAGCAGAAATAAAATTTTCATTGTTGATTTTCTGAATTTAACGTGCATCAATTTATAAGAAATTACAATCAGACTTTTACACCAAATCTTATAAAGTTGTTCCAGTCGTGCTGTTTCTGTTAATGAAAATATTATTTAAATTAAATTTGAAAAGTATGTGACTAATTCCACTAATATTATAAAACATATCTTAATAATTATTCATCGTGGTTCCTAAATCAAGAAAAGAAATCTTTTTATATAAACCAAATTATAAATATTAAAGTTAATTCTTAAGCAAAATGTAAAACCTACAATTAAATCAATTTATGTAAGAATTGCTGAAAATTGTTTTAGTGTAATGCAAAGTAAATGCATATACGTCTCTATATAGTTGAAGATCTTGTAACTATTGTAAAAAATTACAGTTGCCTAGCAATATTTCTGTTGTTATTATGTGCACAATGAAGTAAAATTATCATTAAAATATAGTTCTTATCGTTCCAGTATTAATCCATTTCAATTTTAACAATAGGTCATGGGTTCCAGCAATGGTAAAACGACTTTCCAAATTATTATTTATTTCAAGAAAAGTCATTTTAAAATGAAACAAATTATTTTGGTTTTTGTTTTAGTGTTTGCTCTTTGTGGTGAGCTGCAGACCACGTCGTTTTGATTTGAAAGTGACATCACATTCAAGATAAAGAGGAAAGATATAGACCGATTACAATTTTTATCAAATGGCTAATGAAAGTGGATATTCTGTTACAAACACGAAAAGAAAAGAACAACTTTAGTACTTGGAAGATACAGGTGGAGGTTATTTAAACAAAACGATTTACTGGACTATCTTAATGGCAGAAATGCAAAACCAACAGAAAAATCTTAAAAACAAACAACTGTGAAAGCTGTAGAGAAATGGAATATAACTGATCGGAAGACTAAAGCTGATTTGATACTAGCTATTCATTCAAGTTAATTGAAACAAGTTATCAGACTTTATAACTATGATAGGAAATTACAGTTCCCTAGCAATGTTCCTAAGTGTTGTTTATTACTTTTACCACGAATAGTGTTCAGTAAAATTATCATTAAAATATAGTTTCCATCGTTCCAGTAGTCACCTATCCAGTCAAAAATTGAACTAGAATTAATTGATTATGGGTGCCATCAATGCTGAAACGACTTTCAAAATGATTATTTTTTCAAGAAATATGGATTTCATATTAAAATGAAATAAGCTGTGTTTCATTTGTTTTTTGTGATAAGCTGCTGACCCCGTCGTTTTGATTTGAAAGTGAGATCACAGTCAAGATAAAGACGAAAGGTTAGATCGATTATAATTTTAATCAAATGGCTAATGAAAAGGGAAATTCCGTTATAAAAACGAGAATAGAAGTTCTGAAAAAGAACAACTTTAATACTTGGAAGATACAGATGGAGGCTATTTTCATCAAAAATGATTTATGGACTTTGTTAATGGAACTAAAGAACTAACCAACAGAATATCCTGAAAGTCAAGCTACTGTAAATTGTTGAATAGAAATGGAGTAAAGCTGATAGGAAGGCAAAAGCTGATTTGATACTAGCAATTCTGTGGGATAAATAATAATAATTGTTATCTTGGATCCGCACAACAAATTTCAAGCGGCATTTAATTGAATTATTTGCCTGTAATGGTTTAGCAAAGTGAATTTTTGTCAGCGTAAGTTAAAAAGTAAATAAGCAGTAAACTGGCATGGACTTAACATGTTTTATAAAAACAAAATAACTACAAGATGGTGTGAAACTGTTGTATCTGACAGTTTAAAGTTCAATTAAATTGATTTCCCATCAATTAGAGTTCTTTTCCTTAATGCTTAAAACTTCATTTAGAAATCTTCTTATCTTCAACTATTCAAGTTACAAACATTGACAAAATGGCTTTCCACCATATGTGAAATTAACTAAAGTTTAATATAATGCATAAGTACATTAATGCACTGAACTTTCTGATATTCTATTGGTCCTATCACTTGTATGAATTAGTTATCTATCATATTCACCATGTGTGTGCTAACAGGATTATATTGGAATGAATGATTAAGTTAAATTAACTTCTTTGATCCAATATTAACTTAACATTCTAAAAGTAAAGTCTTTACTAAGCTCTTTAAACTTTCTGGTATGATAACACGAATACTTCAATTTAATAGTTCTTGGTTTTCATCAAAATGACCTTTAACAGTAAATTCCTTATTAATTTCACCAATATTCTTGCATGACAACTTAAAACCTTTTAGTTTAACAGTTCTTTACTTTTGTCAAAAATGACTTTCATTTCTCTTAAGTTGAATGTGTCTTGAATTCGATAATTCCTAACATAGAATAATGTTACGCGTAATAAATGACGTTACAGTTTCTTCAATCCACGAACAAAGTATTCATCTGTTTGATGCATTTCAATATTAAAGTTCTTTAATACCTATTTGGATTAGTTCGAATCTTTCTAGTTGGCATTCTTCCAAATCCGAAATGTACGAGGTAAACAGGAAAATTTACTTACAATACTTCCAGCGCCGATTCGTCAATTTATTCGTCAACCTACGTTAATGGTGAGGATACTTCCTTGCTGAATTACACTTCGGTCAACAAGTCATCGTCTGCGTTGGTCGCTTTCCAAGTTGTAACCTCTCTTTAGAATCCCATCTCTTCAGTTCAGCCAGTTATCGAGAATTAACTTTAAATCTACAAGTAATTCTCATTCATTTAATACTAAAGGCTGTTTGCCTTTTAATTGAACACAAGTTAATCTTTTAACTCAAATTAAAACATCACAATATCGGATGTGGACATATCCGATTTCTATTATACAAACTTAGCATCCTTGCTAGTCTCCCGTTTGTATTCGCAACGCCATTTTACGATTTACTATTAACAATTGAATGCACGCATTCGTGCTGTATTCAAAACATCCATTGTTTCAGTTCGTAAACACACATAACAAAAGAACATACTTTTAACTTTCAGTTTCAATGAACAAAAAAATAAAAAATAAATATTTCAAAGCCTTGAAGCTAATTTTGATTTAATTTTACCATGAAGAAAAATTGAATTTCTCACAAATTCATCCAAATGAATTAAAATAAGTTAAGGCTTCGAAAACATTCAGAGATGTACGGTTGAAGCTGGAAAACCTCTATCAATCTAGTAAAATATAGAAATATAAAAATAATCTATGAAATATATTGATAGCTTTAGTCTAACAAAAGTTAGGATGAAGTTATTCGTACCAATATAATAAAGAAATTGCTTCGATTCAATGATTTTATTTCTTTAATTTTTTTTTTCCGAAGATCACTATTTTTAAAGATTCAAATTGGAAGAAAGGATCTTCAAATTACATGTATCTTTTTTATTATTTTGTTCTTTAAAATGAAATACAGTCGAACCTCTATTTAACGAAGTCGCTAAATCCCGAAAAAAAGTTCGTTATATGAAAAATTCGTTAAATAGAGATTCACCTTTAAAATTATTTTAAACTACATAAAACAGATTTAAAATACATAAATAATAAATATTATTAAAAAAAGTAATAATTTTCATGACACAAAGCATACATTACCACACGCATACTTAAATTTTAGTAATAAAGTCTGTTAATTTTGTCTGAGGTTTTTTTTTAAAAAAGTGTTTTCGCTCATAGTACGTCTCGCATCTTTGCCATGCACCAGAAACCCCTTCAGGCGTGTTTTCTTCAAATTCTAATCCGCGTCGGATTGTTTCAAATGATTTTAGCGTTTCATCATACGAAGATATTTTGAATTCTGCATCATGATCATTTCCATTTTCATCATCTTCATCACAATTCATAGCTGTATTGTTTTTATTTTTCGCACCGTCCAAAATATCCGATTCAGTTAGTGTTTCCAAGGTCTCAACTTCAAAATCAAGTGAAAGATAATCATCAATCAGCACATCATCGTTAATTTCTTCTTTTTACCTCAGCTGTATCCACAGGAGAAAAAAAATTAGATACAACGAAAAAGTTCGTTAAATAGAAAATGCACTTGCTATTTGGAGGTTATTTTACGAAGAAATTTTAGCAAAATGTTCTTGGTTCCAAAGAAAAGTTCGCAAAATAGAGAAATTCGCAAAATAGAGGTTCGTTAAATAGAGGTCCGACTGTATCTGGTTCTTTATCTGTATGAATATTCACGACATCTGTATCTTTAAAAATTACAGAATGAAATCCATTACAAAGATTTGGAAAATATTTCTGTGCTCTTTCTATATAATAGATATCAGTGGATGTATATATTTGTCAATCGAATACTCCATCACGAATCGAACCAAATACAAAAGTTTACTGGGTTCACCTGAGAAATAGAGATGTTAAAAAAAGGAGGCTTTTTATTTCTATATAATTTACAAAATGAAAATAATTGTAGAATTTTATATTCCAAATGAGCTCAACGTATGTAAATGTTACGTATGTCTTATAGATATAATTTCTCTAATTTATTAGGTGAAATTTAACATTTTAACAGCTACTATATCAGTTTGACTCATGATATAGCTTGTATACAAGACTATTGTTAATTAATATCAATAGCATTATAATTGAAAATACTTATCAGTAATTAATTTGCTTCTTATATTTTATCTCTATGTACTATTGTTAGTTGGCTAGTAATGACATTTTTTTGTTTGTTTATTTGTGTTTTCAATCCTGAATTTTAATTAGTAGTTTGAAATTGCTAGTAATTTTTGTCGAAAGTATTCGAGCATAATGTGGTCAAATAACTGCTCAAAAAAATATATGCATGATTATAGAATGGTTTATAATCGGATCTCACATCTCTCCAAGTTTTAAATATACTCCAGTCAAATATTCTCATTTTTCAAAAGAAGCGCCTTATGAATAATAAAAAATTCTACACTTCTAACCTATGGTCACTCACACATATACTAAATTAAGGTTTGATGTACTTTTTTTTTCTTTATAATGTTAATAAGATTTCCAATCATATTTAATATGAATGATTAAATAAAATAAGAAAATAAGATACATCGGAAGCGCAGTGGTGCCTCATAGAAAAAAATATAAAATGTAAAACAGCTCACTACTTTCTGGAACAGCTGTTTCACACTCGTTGGCGATCATCAGCCAGGAGAAGTATCCAGTAAATAAGGTCTCCGTACTGAGGCTAGGATGAATGATACATCGGAAGCGCAGTAGTGCCTCAAAGAAAAAAATATGCAATGAGAAACTCACAAATGAAAAAATTAATGAGAAAATTCATGTGCACAGACATCAATGATTGTTGTAAAGCATACAATTCAAACTGCGCATTTGAATTATTAATAAATAACAATGGGTGAGACCAAATTATTTACCTCGTGATATCCTGGAACAGCACGTGTAAGAGGAATGTTGGGGAAGGAGGGTTGAGTTTTTTTATTTAGTTTTTAATCCCATTCTGACAGATTATCCAGATTATTAATCTGATCGGACTATGGAGGGATTTTTTTTTTATATTTCTCTCGACCGCCGCGCCGATTCCCCAGTTGTGACTGGCCTTGCTTAGTGTGGGAGCCTCTGTTTTTGCTTAGTTCATCGGCAATCGTTCCGGATACTGAGCGTATCGAGAAGAAAGAAGTTAAAGAACCTTGAAGTCCGTGCGTCATCTTTTAGCGTAATCCCTATATCGGTAAATGAAGCGCCTGCCAAAATACTTCAAAGGAAGATACCCGCAGCGACGACACGATACCGCACAGAAATGCAAGATCGTCGAGGACGACATACGTGTGTGGTGTGTCCCATTAAAGGTCTGGCCTCAAAGATCGTGGAAGACAGTGCTTCAAGGACAGCTGACGTGAGTTCTGTACCGCATAAAAGATGTAGAACCCTTTCAGTTATTTACTTCGTTTCAGCATAGACTATTGGGAGTTCGGAAGAAAAGATTCGGTGCACAGATAATCTATCCAGGATAAACTATTAATCTTTGGATAAACTTGATCCTTATTAATCAAAGGATAAAATGCTTACATACTGAGAGAGAGACTGAACTTGATACAAAGTGGTTATCGATAAAGTTATGTTATGTTAATCTTATAATATTCAAATTAATAACTAATAATAATTTTTGGTAAGACTGCAGTTTACAGTACCGGGATTTCGGTTGTTTGTTTGTTTTTTTTTTCGCTCGTCAAACATGACCGTTTTGGAACTATTTGGAAGGGCAAAAATTGTTCAAAAATTACCAATACATACATCTGGAGCTGAGCAGGCCTCACTTAACCTAACCTACAGCTAACCGGAATAAACTCTTCGGTCCTTCGGACCTTATTCGGATGAAATTTGTTTCGAAGGGTAATTAATCGGAATAAGCAGTTAAGCGGAAGCGTTTAAACGCCCTGTAGGCGCTGAATCTTTAGGAGCCTTCCTATTGGCTAGTACCGTATTCTTCAGTCTAGCTTAAGTTTTAGTTGTTAATTAAGAAAGATTAGAGATAAAATGTTTATTTATCATGAATGATTTTTCAGCTGGTCCCACCAGCCGAGCATTCGCCTACCCTTAACTTAATTGATCTGCATTGAGTTATTTTTTTTGCAATTTGTTTAGTAATTTTGCTTCATTATTTAATCCGGAGAATTTGAGAATTTGAGAAGTTTCACCCATGTTTGTCTTAAGGTGTTGCAGATAAGCTACTTTAGCGAGTGCTCATGCGGAAAGTGATGTTGATTATTTAATCCCATTGTATTTGCCACCAAAGCTCGTTTGTAATGAAGCTAAATCTTTTATTTGAGGAGCTTAGTATCAAAACCCGCCATCTCCAACAATTGAAAATTCCGAGTCAATAGAGTTTGTTGCTAAGCTCAAATCAAAATCCGCCGTTTGCATACAGTTTAACTTCAAAAGCCGCTATAACAATGTATTGCAATACGATTTCGATACGAGTGCTGTTTCAAAGCCCGCCATGTCCAATGCCTATTCATTATCAAACCCCACCATAGCCAAAACTTAATTTTGGAGATGGCGGGTTTTGAAACTAAGCTCCTCATTTGTAGCCTTTGTCAGAAAGAAAAAAAGAATTTGTAGGATGTAGCTTTGGTTAAGAATAGAATAAACCATTAGTTTGAACTTTTTTTACCGTGCGGAAAGAACTTATATAGAAGAAACATGAAACACGCACAAATAAATAATGGTGAAAAATAAAAG
>JAFIDM010003189.1:28971179-29057298 GCA_023159025.1 Thereuonema tuberculata | reverse complement strand
CTTTTATTTTTCACCATTATTTATTTGTGCGTGTTTCATGTTTCTTCCATATAAACCTTTAGTTATTTTAAATACTCTGTGTGTGTAGGGGAGACCGGGGCTAATTGCCATATATTTTGGTTTTTAATTTTTCTATTTTTTTGTGCAATACTTAGGGGGATTCTGGTGAATGCGGCGGATAGCTTAACGTTTGACTACAAAATTATGTAGGACCCATTAATTAAATCCGTATTTAGGTAATCCCCAAAACAATTTTCCTAAAACCGGTTGCACGGTTAGTTGGCAGACTCATAGAGGAGAGTTGGGATAACATGATATGGATAGGGTACTTGAGCAGAACACAGCAATTTTCGAGAAAAAACATTTTCTTTTATTCAAAATTTTATTTTAATAATACTTGAACAAAAAACAACGATAAATTAAATTAAGGGCATGAACAAACAATGAATTCTTAGCTACCTATAGTTACTTTTAGATATCAAACACAAATGTAGAAGTTGGGCGCTCGTTTATTTGAATAGGTGGGTTCAATTTTCGCAGAACTTTAGTTTGGTCGTACCAATTTGAGTGTTCCTCGTCTGGCCATCTCCAGTTTTTCCCCTTTTTTACCATTTGTCATAGCTATGGCAACTGACCCTATCTAACTATGCCAACTATCCCCCATAGGGATTCCCAAAACAAGAAGGATACCATACAATCCCAAACATCATAAACAAAAGATTAAGATACATGAATGTAGCCACAGTTATCCACTCTTTCGAAAACCGCCACAGCAGCACCTCAATTCGATACATGTTCACCAGAATAAAAAAATTTACGATGAAAAAATTTACTCACTAGTCAGAAAAACGATGAAATAGGGGTCACTTCGTTCGTGACGCTTCCAAGCAAACTAAAGTCACGGTAGATGGTGCACCTTTACATACTCTTCCCACTTCCAAGATGTCAGCGCTCTAGCTACATGGTGGCAGGAAATAGAAGCTGTGTGCCAACTAGCCCTTTATGCCAACTGACCCCAGTCTCCCCTATTTTATTTCATTTGTGGATCGGGGGTGTAGTTTTCTTGGGCCCAGCGACTTCACCTCCAGATGGCAGATTGCATATTTGAGCTCCTAGTGAGTCTGTATTTGTTTCCAGCACCAGAGACCTTGTTTGTTTGTTTTTTCTCGTGACAAAAATGCAGGGCATGGTTTCTAGTCTGAATTTATTTACTTATTTTTAACTTTATTTTTCAACTGTGACGAATTGGTAGCAAAGCGTGGTTTTGTAATGAGGTTTTGTTATAATTATTTATGTTTATTTATTTAAATAATTATGCTTGTTTACAATCTCTTAAATTTGTATGTTTTGTAATTTGTGAAGTAGAATATGCAAATTAGGCTGGTGGCGAACTCCGATATTAAGGACTGCTACAAGTCGAAAGGGGGGAGTTCGACAGAAGACACGAGAGAGAACGGAGCGGTTGCGAGGAAGGCGTTGGTCACCAGATAAAGCGTTGGTCGCCGATGAAGAAATGAAGATCACGTTAGTCGTGAGAAGCCACCGTAGTTCTACTCTGTTCGTGTGTCGTCGAAGAAAGAAGAACCTGCCAGCGGATCAAGCAAGAAGAAAGAAAACTACGCAAGAGTCAACCGAACCAAAGAATAAGTGAGATAAATTTGACTTTAGTAATACTTTGTATTAAAGACAGAACTTTAAGTATCATGCCGATACTCTGTGTAATTTAGCTACGCTAAGCAGCAACTATATATTAATTTAAAATAGAACTTATTAAAGAACATTTAATTTAAGCCACCCAGATCCACCCATTTTATTACAGGTTTACCTGCTCTGTTTACCTGGTCACGCGGCTTAGCTTCCTGTCTTTAGTTATCTGACCAATTTATTTATTTATTTTACTTTATTTTTTAACTCTGACAAAATTTTATTATTATAATTAAATTGCATTATTATAAGAGTTTTCATTGGCTTATTAAAAAAAATAACATTTCTTTCAAACAAAACTTATTCTGTTCAAAAGAACTTCATTTTCTTGTATGATATACATAAGAATACAGAAGAATACATATCATTCCTCTTATATGATATACATAAGAATTCAGTATGAACACTGTATTAGCTCACCTAAAGTTTCTTAACTAAATTATATGACTGCTTGTTTTCTTATTTCTTACAGGTGCCATAAGAAAATACCGAATTTAACCCGGTTGAGTTTATGCTTCCAGCTTGTTTCTGTGTTATTAACATTTTAGTTTCGCAGTAATATTTTTTAAATAATAATAGAACTTCAAAACTTTAATTTCAACATTTGAATGACTTCTTTTCAGTTATCCAATTAGTAGAGTTGACTATCACTACCTTACTATTAATAGGATAACGTTTGAGGTTTTATTTACAGTTCGAGTAGTGATGAGAATAAAATGTAAAACTTTGGATTATTTTCAGAGGGTTTGAGGCGAATGAACGTTAAACTGGCCACAATAAGTATGGAAATTCAGTGTCCATTCTCCTTGCTAAATACTCATTACAGCTTTCTTCTAGCTGTTAAAATTGTCATTAACCAAATAGTTATATTTTATCTAAGGAATGTCTATAATTCATATATGTGATTTCTTAAAGGTATGTATTAAATGTATATTTTATAACTCTTGTCATTATTGAAGCAGTTATCACAATTTATGGAGACATTGTTTACAGTCAACAGAATAGACCAATACTGCAATACTGTATAGTATTTAAATGAACGTAAAACGACTTTTATGTACTTAAGCTTAGTATTTTTTAATTCGATTTTATTTATAAATACAAGTAGTTTGAAATACAAAAACTTTACTATGAAACATTGCAATTGCGCACTTTGAAAAGCAGTAAATATATTTTTTATTCTACTGTATTTGTTTAGCAATCCAATCGACGTATGATGAAACTCGTGTGTAAACACCAGGATAACTAGATACAGAACAATGATCTCCACCTCCGGATGTTACACCCACTAAATGCCACTGACCATCCACTTCACAAACTAAAGGACTTCCAGAATCACCCTAGTAAAGAAAACAAATGCATTAAAATTGCTTACCAATAACAAAATTCTAAAGTCTATTTATAGTTAGTAACTTGGATCTGAAAACAAATATGTCATGTTCCTCACCTTATAAAATAAGAAAATAAAGTTCACAGATTTTTCTACTCTATTGCTATCGCGGTCCGTTTGAAAACATCAAAATATAGATTAGTTTCTTTTTATATTATGACTAAGGTTAAGAAGAGTAAGATAACCGAGTGAAAATATTAATGTGTCATCAGGTATAGGAAACCCCTCGACTACATGCCATATTTTACATATTCATATAAAACAAATTAAAAGAACGCTACTTTGAAAGAAAACAAGAAACTGAAATACAAAAAATAATTTTGAAGAAGTTCTATCGTAAAAAAAGATATAATAAAGTTTCAATAATTACACTCTTTGATAATAAAATCGACGCACCAAGAAACAATTTTTCAATTCAGATAAAATTTGATACGTTTAATGTACAAGTACATAAAACGAAATGATTAGAATTTCAGCACATTGGATGATTTAATCGACAGAAAGAGCTAAACAAAGTGCGAAGATCAGTATTGCGTTAGTTCACCTCTGACCTGGAGGTGTTTACGCAATTGTTATCCGATTGTGGCATTGATTTTAATGTTGGCGGCTGGTGTTCTTCGGGATTTCTTCGCCCCATCATATCCGAAATTGCTCAATATGAGAGAGATCTAGCTGACCAAAGAAGTGCAACCACGAAGAGAAGCACTGGAGAGGCGTGTGTGGCCGGACGTTATCTTGCTGAAAAGTAAGCAAGGGGTGCCGCGAAGGAAAGGCAACACAAGTGGTCGTAGAATTTTGCCAACATACGCTGTGTTGTAAGGATGCCAAGGAGGACTACCAAGGGGGTCGGCTATCAAGCGAAATGGCACCACAGACGATACCTCTTTGTTGTCGGACCTTGTGGTATGTGACAATATGATCGGGATCCTGATGATGTCTGGGCCGTCTCTAGACATGTCTGCTCTGGTCGTCGGTGCTCAATTCAAAACGGGACTCATCACTGGAAACAATTTGTCCCTAATCAGCAGAACCCACGTTGATCGTGCCCTGCATCACAGCAATTGTTCTTGAAAGGTTCATGCTGATCAGAGGTAGGCGGCGTAATGCACGACGTGAGCGTAGATTCTGCTCCACTAGTCTTCTGCTGTTGGTCCGGATGGTCACATCAATGTTGGTCACACGCTGTTGGTCACACATCAATGTTGATCACACGTTGGATGTTTAGTAACCATCCAACAGGTAACAGATACTCTAACAATCCCTCTCTCTTCTGGTTCTGTTGTCGTCCTAGGTTGCCCTCTTGTCGCTGAAATCAGCGGTTCAGAACTCATTCCTGCCAGCATTATCTAATTGTAGCGAATCGTCGATTTGTGCATCTTGCCACATGCTGTTTCAGACTCCGTCATATATTCATGGTGGCCGCGAATTCTCCCGCGAGGCATTGTCAAGGTACGAAAACGCAATCAAAATCCACTGGAAGTTTTGTTTCATGAGGTTTTGCTTGTGAAGTTTCATTACTATCGAATTATTTTTTTGGGGGAGCGTCGATTTTTTTATTAAAGCGAGTAGTTACAAAAGGAAGAAAGAAATAAAAGAGTTGAGTAATTTTGAAATAAATATGAGAATTAAGATTATACATTGATGCATTTCTCAACATTAATATAGTCAACATTAATTTATAATATAAATATAGCTATTTATAATATAATATTAGTCTTTCAAATTAATCTCTGTTAGTAATTTTTATTAAATGAAACTGCTAGCACTGTTTAATAAATTATCGTAATATTGTTAAATGCATATTACCCTCGTACAAATTAAAATTATTTGCAACCAACTACGTAAAATTAAAGTACTGTAATTGATTACTTTTAATTTTCAGTCTTTTAAATTTATTAAAGCTTAAATATTCAGTCGAACCAAAATCCCACAATAGATGGTTTTTATTAAAAGCATTGCCTTTTCACGAACATTGCTGTATCAGAGGAGAGGAAGAAAAATTTCAATAATTAAATTTAATAATACTTTCTTTAACAACTTGTTATTATTAGTACAACAATAATTCAAATTTAAATAATGTATCATTGCAAAATTGAACAGGTTTTTTGCAAATGTTTATCTTTATTCTGTAATAATGAAATAAAAAAACACTTAATGTATCATTACTGATGTAAGAAAATGTAAGCCTGCTTATTTTTTGTAGTAAATGTAGACAAGCTTATTGTTGATATAATTCAAAAAGAAGGCTTGAAAAGGCAAAATGATTCTAATCTTGCGAAATATTGCCAATAAAGAAGAAGTATTTTGAAATGAAGTCTAATGAACCTGATTTTAAATACTGCTGTATTTTCTTTATTTTAAACTTCATTACATTTGATCATCTGTTTAAATCTGTTTAAAGATTTGTAACCAAATTACAAAGATATTGTAATATATCAACTAGTTATCCTTCAGAAAATAATTAAAGCTCTTAAAATACACTTAAACTAGATTCAAATACTCAGTAATGACTTACTTCACATGCTCCTTTAATTCCTTGTCCAGCACAGAATAAACCATCGTTCATTGTCCACTCCTCAGCGGAAGCGTAAATACTTTTACAGAGTTTTTGATTAACAATGGGGATCTTTACTTGTTGAAGGATTGGAGTCTTTTCTCCTTCTGCAAGAATTAGAGAAGGAGAACAACTTTAAGCAATGAAAATATGTAATTTCTTCAGCCTTTCCAAAATTAGAACAGAAACTTAAGATCAATGAATTTACCTAAATTCAGCATTCCCCAACCAGCAGCGTAGCAAGTGTAATTCTCATAAGGAATGTTTTTCTTAGGTAGACAGATTGTGTTGATGAAATCATTGGATGCAATGTCCACTGGATACTTCAATTTCAGCAAAGCAATATCACTTAACATTTTCTTACCTGCTCTGTAGCCTTCATGAACGAAATACTATAAAAATTAAAAGAATTTATCAGATTTTCTTTTACAAATCTCAGTAATGGTTTAAGTGAAACGTAAATGTATCCGATAAGAATTAATAATTTTATTAATTTTGTGGGTTATAGTTTGTAAAAAAAAAGGTTATACTTTTTTTGTTACTTGGTAACAACAAATTCTCCCAACGGTTTTTCTTATTGTTTATTTATGGCTTTCCTACCCAGTGTGATTTCGACTATTTGTTGTTCGAACATGTCGTCGACGACCAACAATTTTTCCTGGGAGTATTATGCGGCACGAAACCTTAATGTCTGTATCCGTAGAAAGAGGTAATGCACTTACCCCACCGTTTTTTTAAGAAATCATCATTTAAACACTAGTTCAAATGACACAACAGATCACTCGGATGTCCGTTTATAATGTCGGAAGTCTGTTCTTTCGGGATCCGTTGACCTAATATTGATTCTTGAGTAACCGCACCTTTCGACGGCGTCGAAGTTGTTTCCCCCGTTTCGTCCGGGCTTTAGATCGTCTCTCATTTGGCGGTCTCCCAAATAAAAGTGAAGTTCTTACACATAAAGTCGTCTTAACTCTTTCCCTTTTGACGTTGCCTCCCCCTCTTGGAAGCAGTCGTTAGCGGCTCTTGGGTCTCCTCCGGACATGGCGTGATACCCAGAACAACCTCGGCCCGTCCTATCGTCGATTTTCCTCATCGTCTTCCAGCGCTTTAACGGATCAAACAAATCTACGTCTTGATCCTAAGACGGTCAGATTTCCTGTCTTATCGGCCAAAAGCACGATGTTCCGGCCGCGAGCTGGACCCCTGCCTACCCCGTCCCGGGTGGGACGTGGCCGGACAAAACGCCCGCACTCGATGCCGTTCGCTCGCCAACTCTCTCCGTCAACTGCTCAAAAACCTCCCTTTCACTCCTTTCGCGCCAAAACATAAATTTCGTTTTCTACTAACCAGTAGCAACACTGAAATCGATCACATGACCATGGTCATTTCCCGTCATGTATTTGGAGCGTTTTTCTCCCCTAAGTAAAATCGAAACTTTGTATCAAAGTCACGTGATTTCATCACACTAAACACAGTATCTTTCTCTCGTTTTCCATTTCCTTGAATTTCCAATACTGAAAATTATCAGTGAAACAAAAAAAATATAAAAGGAAATTACAATAAACATAATCTAAACATTTCTCTAACCACCCACAAATACAATTAATGACAATAATCCTAAAGCAAACAAAAATTATAAATATTTATTATTTATTTAAATTGAATTCCAACCCAACACCTCAACGGTCTCTAGTTGCCAATAGCAATATTGACAGTACAGCACCTAGAGTTACGGTTGATACGTCATTAAATTCGTCTCGTTGTCGAGGAGTGCTATCATCATGCATTTTTTTTGATATCTCAAATGGTTTCCAAAATCTTCCCTAAAATACTAAATTGTTAAATGTTGGCAGCTGATATTTCGAGCCCTGTTGCGAATTTTTTTTTGAGTGAAAGTTTGCAAACTATAGCACCTACAATTAAGATTGATAGATCACTAGATTTGTCTCGTTGTCGCAAAGGGTCCTCGTCATATCATGGATGTTTTTGATATCTATACTGGTTTCTGAGATATTCCCAAAAACATCGTACAAGGACAGCCTACAAGCTTAAGCATAGGACATACCCAGCGCTGATTTTTAGTTATTTATTAACAATAATTGTGGAAAGAAAACACATTAGAAAGAAACTTTCTTAATAGCCAAAAATGATTTGGATAGTAATTTATTTAAAAACACAATTACGGAATTTGAACCTGAGATATCTCAGCAGCAGTCGGGGTATCTAGCCACGAAACCACGGACCTTACATAAATAAGCAGTTTACTAAGTATTATATATATTTATACATACATACATACATACATAGTTCTCTGCCAAGGGCAGGTCCTTCACTGCAAACCCAGCATTCTCCTATCTTTCCTATTTTCTGCCTTCCTCTTGGTCTCCACATAAGATCCATTTACCATAATGTTGTCGATCATCTTAAATCTTCTTCTGCCTCGAACTTTTTTACCGTTCACCATTCCTTCCAGTGCATCCTTCATTAGGGAGTTTCTTCTCAGCCAGTGACCCAAACAGTTTCTTTTTCTCTTCGTGATCAGTTTCAGCATTATTCTTTCTTCACCCACTCTTTCTAGTACAGCTTCATTTCTTATTTTGTCTGTCCATTTCACATGCTCCATTCTTTTCCAAATCCACATTTCAAATGCTTCTAGTCGTTTCTCTTCACTGCGTCGTAATGTCCATGTTTCTGCCCCATACAATGCCACACTCCACACAAAGCACTTCACTAGTCTCTTCCTTAGTTCTTTTTCCAGAGGTCCGCAGAAGATGCTCCTTTTCCTATTAAAAGCCTCCTTTGCTATTGCTATCCTCCTCTTGACTTCTTGGCAGCAGTTCATATCACTACTTATAGTACACCCTAAGTATTTAAAGTTGTTCACTTGTTCCAATGTCTCATTCCGAATACTTATGTTTATCTTCTTTGTCTTTCTTCCGATAACCATAGTCTTTGTCTTGTTTACATTTATCTTCATTCCATATTGTTCACAGCTGTCATTCAGCTGCAGCTGCATATCTCTTAGTATCATCTCCTCTTCTGCTAACAATGCCATATCATCAGCAAATCTTATGCACTTTATTCTTCTTCCTCCTACTATCACCCCTCCCATGTTCTGAAAACAATTCTTCACTAACTCCTCTAAGTAGATGTTGAACAGCGTAGGTGATAGAGGGCATCCTTGTCGCACCCCTCTCCCTATTCCACTTCCCTCTGACAATTTTTCTCCTATCCTGACTTTGACTCGTTGTTTCATATAAAGATTAGTTATTAGCCTTCTCTCTTTCCAATCCACACCGATTTTCTTCAAGATTTCCATAAGTTTATTCCAATCCACTCTGTCAAAAGCCTTTTCCAGGTCCACAAATACTGCATATACGTGTTTATTTTTTTCTAGATATCTTTCGCCGATTGTTCGCAGCAGTCCAATTGCATCTCTCGTACCTTTTCCTTTCCTAAAACCAAACTGCTCTTCTTCCAACTCTCCTTCCACCTTAGAATATAAACTTCTGTTCAGTATTCGCAGAAGAATCTTCGCTGAGTGCGATATAAGGCTGATAGTCCTGAACTCACTGCACTTCTTTGCATTATTTTTCTTCGGTATTGGTAGCAATACTGTTTCCATGAAATCATCAGGCCATTCACCTTTCTCATATATTTCATTGCATAATGATAGTATTTGCTTCTTGTCTTCACCCAAGCATTTAACTAACTCAATGTGTATTCCATCAACTCCTGTTGCTTTCCCATTCTTCATTTCCCTAATCGCTAGCTCAACTTCTTCCCTTAGAATACAACATCCTTTTACGTCTTCTGATACAGCTGTTTCATCTTCTATAGCTAAGTAATCTGGACGATTCCCTGTCTCATATAATTCTTCAACCTTCCTCAGTATCCCCCTCCCGGACATCCGAATGGGGGGATAGTTTACGTCCGGAATTTTTTGCCGAGGAAAGATTCATCATGCCATGTTTGCAGTTTTTCTTGGGAAAAGTAAATGCGGTAGCTTCGCGTTGCTTTCCGCACACCACTCTCTCTTTCGCATCTTAAAAGATCCCAGGAGGCCCCGCATGGAGGTGAGGAAAGTGGATTTGACCAATTAGGCCCTCCGGACTTCACCGAAATTCACCGCAAGAGTTAAATATCAGTTCCATCAGGGTTTTTGACTCGATCAGAGACCAGGAAATCCTAATTAGCCTTTGCCCCCCATATATACATATACAGTATTACCTCCGAATAACGGACAGTCACGGGACCGGAAGTTTCGTCCGTTATTGGGAGGCGTTCGACTATCTTTTTTTTTTTCATTTTTTAGCTTATAGAATGTCATTTAATGAAAAATTACGTACAATCTTAATTAAATTTCTACAATTACCATTGTGATATGAGAGAATATGAACAACTGCAATTATTTACTATATTCCTTTTTAAATGAGTGCTAATCCGTTTGTCTTACCTTAAAATAATGACAAAATTAATTAAGTATATAGAAAATTAATTTCTAGCCATCCATTTGATGCCTTAAACGTGTTCAGTCCTAAAGTTTGATCGAATTCTCTGGCTTTTTCTTAAAGCAACACACCGTTTATAGGAATGTTCTTTGCATGAGCACAGCGGAACCATTTTATCACCACTTCGTCGATTTTGCTTGTTTCAGTTTTACGAAACTTCAAATTCTTCGAATTTTCGTTTGAATTCACCATCCACATTTTTCTAATCTCATCTTTGTCCTTTAAAAATTCACTTATCTTAGTTTTTCCAACTTTAAAACGTTCAGAAAGACAACGCATACTCAGCTTTTCTTTTTCAGCAACTTCAAGAACATCAATTTTTTCTTTCAGTGCCAATCTCTTCCTTTTTGACGCCATTTTAATTCGCACTAAATTTAATCAACACGTTTATAGGATAGCTTTACGAGAGATTGACATTTACAACGCAACTGCAGTGAAAAAAAGGGCCTCAGATTCGTGCATTGAATCATGGGACACAGATAAAATGTATCAATGTATGGAGGGGGGGACACCGGTACAATGTATCAGTCTTTGGGGCACCGATGTAAATACAACCATAATGTGTTTGTCGAAATGTTAATCGAAAAAAATTTTTTTTTTTTCAGTTAAAATAACTGTCCGCTATTTAGAGTGTCCGCTTTTCGGAGTGGATAACATGGAATGTCCTATTGTAAGGGACTGGGACTCGCATTAATGTCCGCTACTCAGGATGTCCGTTAAAGGAGGTAACACTGTATATATATATATATATATATTAGAAATGAAAAAAAAAATCATACCATGCGATCCACTATGCTACGTAAATTAATATATGTATGCGTATTAGCCACGTGACTGTAAAATATCAGCTTCATACTGATATTTTAACTTAGCTAGGCTGTACTGGGGTGTATTCAAAAAATAAGGACTTTGAAAACAGTGACAGACATTGAAAATAATAATAATAGTTACTAGATTAAAATATATTTTGTCAAAGTAAAAAAGTTTCAACAACTAAATGGAAATTTAATAGTTTAATTCTATTTTCACTAGACTACGCTAGCCCAGAAATCTCCAATTATAAGTTATCTTTTTCCAGGTCCAAATTGGAAAGATAGCAAATTGCATTTAGAGACATCTGTACCCAATACGAGGTATTTATTCTGTTGATTCAGGATGTTTATATGAACTCACTATGTGATTCCAGTTCCTTGTTTTTCCTAATTTTGTTTAGTCTAAACCCCAAAATTAAAACCTTATGAGTGGGCATTTCAGAGTTTAAACTCGTAATAAACTTGAATCATAATTCTCCTTTTTTACGTCACACCAGCTGTGATGTTTTTATAAATACAAATAGTATTAATGACTGAAATGCAGTAGTGTCGATTTCATATCAAATTTATTGAAATTTTTAAAACGTTTTTTTCAAATAAAAACGGAAAATGACTATTCAGGAGAAGGAGATTATGTCTGTTTGAAATCTCCTTTTTTTCCAATAATTTCTTTCATACTGAGAGAGACTACTGTAAAACTGATCAAACATAACATTGTTCAATATCTGCAACTTTCGATATATTTCATTAGCTGATTTCACATTAAGCCAGTAGATGCCTGATATATTTTCAGGGGTTTCAGGAAATCAACTTCGAAATTTGCTTACAATTGCAGCTTAAAGAAATTTTAAATAATATCATGCTCTGTTTAATTGTAGTTAACATCTTTTTAGGCCCGAACATGTCAAATAATACAGCACAATATAATTCTTTTTTAAATTCATAAATATTGATAAAATTTATTTGTTGCTTTTTTTCTGATATTCTTGTTTTATTGTAGTAGAGAACAACAACCAGAGTTTTTGTTTATTTTTAAAGTTAACCAAAATTTCCGTTATCATTTGTTCTTTTTAAGTCAGATCTTGTTGTACTTTAACTTTTCTGTTCCTCTAATATTATTTATTTTAAAATAAATGAAGTTTTTCCACTGTGATTTACAAAGAATAATTCTTGACTAATTGAAAAAAATTCTTGATTTTCGAGTTAATTCATGAGTTAAAACATAGCTAACAAACACAATGTTTGAAATTTTTAAGAAATATTTTAGACCTAAATAAAACACTTGATATTCAAATAAATAATCTATTAAATTAATCTCATTACGTATCTACAAGAACTTAATTCATACCTCAGTCACATCAACTTGAATCTCACCCTTCTCTTGTATTTCGTGATTAACTTTTCCAAGAGAAATACTCAATAATTCAGGAGGTATGCTGAAAAAGCAGTTTACATAAATTACCAAATTGCAAATATCATAGCATAAAAATCTGATCTTTTGAAGATCCACGATCAAGAAAGAATTTTGCTGTTTCTAATATTTAAAAAAAAATGCTGATTTTAATGAAAATAAATGGAAGATTGAAAAAAAAGAAGCATGACAGAAAAGCAAAATTTGCTTTATACATATAAACTGTCTTACATTTGGTTATCATATTTCGGCATAAATAAACGTTATACTTAAGAATATTGTGACAATGGGTTATAAGTAAATTATATCAAGGCGTTGATCTGACACGGGATTGCTTCGTCGCAACCTTATTCGAATCCCGTAACAGGCATGGATATTCCTTTCTTTTCTGTATTTGACTTCCTTCTCCTCTCTCTCTCTCTCTCCTTTTGTCTAAGCCATAATCTGAATTTCTAAAGATGTTTACAAAAGGCTTAAAACCGCCTGTATCAGTGGTGTTCAACCCTATTACAAATAAAGAGTAACTAAAAGGAAAAAAGTCAATTAAAAGTGCATTTGACAGGTGCATGGAGAGCTTCGATGACGAAGATACGAGAAATGTAGTTCATTTCTTGTTTTCATTACGTTAGATTTTCTTCCTTAAAGTAATCATGACATAAATCATGACATAAGTTTTTGTAGCATTATAACAGTCAGCAAGCATTTTCAAGCTTTGTGAAAGCATTTCAAGCTTTTTTAAGATTTGCAAAAGTTAATCTTGAAAACTTTTAAGGACAGCGTATTCAATTGCTCTTTCTCTGTTAACTTTTCAAATCGAACATCAAATCAAATCGAACATCAAATCGAACAAAAAAAAAAAAAGCATGAATTCAGGGAAAACAAACATTTTTGTACGTTCAACATGTCACATGTTGTTTTAGGGGCGCTCGCCATCTAACGCATCCCTAAGCAAACCACGACTACGGGACAAGGGGGGAGAGGTGTGTAAGGTGGGAGTGAGGTGTTTGGACGGGGAAAGGGGGAGGTGCCGTGGAAAGCCAGCCTAGAGACAGTGGCCCGCGCCTTTCAGATGAAGGAGAAAGGGCAAAACTCAGGTAAAGGGTTAAAAGAAAGATTTTATTACAGAAATAAACTGATAGAATAAATACAGATATCAAGTATATTATATGAAGTAAAGAGATAATTTACATGTTCTCTCTCAAATTGTCCGTTCGGATCTGTCCTGGGCGGCACTGGGGGGAGATCGGCTGGGATGGTCTGGAAGGCATCCTTGAGCACTGCAGAGGCACACTTGAGATCACCGAAATCTGTCTCCGTATCTCCGGAGATGTCGACAGCTAATAGCGGACAGGCGGCTGTGTTGGAGACTGGCGGAATCGTATTTCTGCACGGGTCCGCGATGTCTCCTCTGATGCTCGCCTTCCGCACTTGCACTGCCGTCGACCTCCTGTAGGGGGTAAGCTCCAGGTAATAGTGAGAAGCGGGCAGGTTTTCTGCGACGACCGAGCACGCTTGTCGCGTGAACTTCGGGCCGTCTTACCTGCGCCTCGCCTTCTTAAACACTCCTTGCTTCCGTCATGGAACAACGCCGAGCAGGGAAAATGCGGTGGGGTTCTTGACGACTGGAGCCGCTGGCTGCGGGAGCCGTGTCGTCTTCCTCAAGCCTCGCTTCCTGCTCTCGGCCGCTGCTCTCCGGATACTCCTGTGATACTGCTCCGACACTGCTGTGATGCTGCCTTGTTTACTCCCGGGGGTCGTCGTTATATTCCTGGGAGGGGTGGTGAGACATTTCTGTCCCCATCACCGCTTGTGGCAACACCACTCGTTGTTGTGACATCAGGCCCTTTGTTTTCCCGGGCTCCCGATGCACATAACAAAAGGGAGAAAGTTGGGAGAAAGCTTTAACGGTGAACAATAGGCTTCATGGCCTGATAGCCTTTGTGGACCGTTTGGAGGAGCTTTCTCGAGCCCTTCCCGAAGTCGTTAAACCATTGTTTAAGGTTTCTTTGGTGCCAGCTTGTCGGGAAATTGCAGTCCAACAGACGCCAGGACTGAGGAACGACGAGAGAGAAATATGGAAGGTTGGAAATGATCAGAAAAGAGAAAGAAAGAAAAGGAAAAGAAATATTAGAAAAATATTGCCAAGAAAGAAAATGGAAAGGGAAATGAGCGGAGCGCGGGGCACGAATACGTTCGTGACAAACAATAGCTCAAAGCTTTTACGTATATTGACAAAATAATTAAAAATAATGACTATTTTTACTCAATAAGAAACCAAAACAAAGCTTCAATAAAAGGAAATCTTGCATACATGCATAAACAATACTGTACATATTTAAATATCTGTAAATTCTTTCAAAGCACAAATTTAATATATGGTTTGATTCTAATAAAAAGAAATCTCTACAAACATTTGATATTATATTATGCATTCAGATAATGACTAATATTATCTATAATATTCGTATTTTTTTTGGAACTTAAAAATATTGAATTGGAGTGAATAAGGAGAGAAAATTTACAAGTGATTTATATAAAAATAATTGTTCTAAGCTAATCATGAAAATTTATTCTTCCTTGTGAATTACTATGAAATCATTTATTAATAATTTAGTGCGTTTTGATGGGTGGTTTTGTATAATTTTGTTGTGATTAAAAAAATCATCTTTTAATTTATGCGTTTAAATTTAGTGTTTAAATATCTAAAATATTACTAACTTACTTATTTTCTAGTAATCTGACGCAGTGAGCAGCAGTAACAATCCACTGGGAAGTGATAAGAGCACCACCACACCGATCCATTACAAAATCACTAGTGATGACTTTCATTGAAACCACCCACGGCCAAGCACCTCTGACAGCATTTGTACCACCACTGATCCTGTCTTCCGCTGTATCAATGTTAAATGTTCTCGTGCCACAAACTAAAAAAATTCAAAATTTCAAAACTAACATGATCAGAGGAAATCTGAGAATAATGGTAAAAACAGTAATAAGCATTTATTTATTTATTTCAAATTTTCCTACTCAAATTTTCCTATTTTAACTATAAAATTAGAAAGATTTAATACAAAATAAATTTATTATTCATTACAATAATTGGAGAAATATCATCTTCTATAGGTTTGATGGTGCCGGATCATGTCTAGTGAAGATTGCTAACGGAAAAAAATTTAGAAAAAATTTAAGAAATCTGTAAGATCTTAACATTTTTTAAACTACCAAACTTGACCTATAAGATATTTCTCAAAAATAATCATCGAAGATCTAAAATCTCATGTTTTATTCAAATCCATCCTATGGAAATCTAATTAGACCAAACTAGTTAAACATTCTCTCAATTATTTTTTTTGACAGAAGTAGAATTCGTATTTTTCTAAAATAGTTTATTTTTAGATCGAAGAAAATGTTCAAGCAGCTACTTTTAAAAAAGATGCACAGATCGCCTTGCTTACAGTTGACTGGAAACTTCTGGAAAATGACACATTAAAGCGACTTAATTAGTTAGGAGAAGAAGCTTTATTGGATGACAAATTAGCCCAGATAAACATTAATTCCATTGGCAGATTCCAATGTCAAGATGGTAAATGAAAGTTATTCTTTCTGGTAAGCCAGTTTTACTCATAAACCAAAATATCCTGAAAACTACTAAAGATTATAATTCGATGATGCCTACTTTACAAGCAAAAGATTATCATTGACACAAACATGGCACTCAAATTTCGAAAGTAAATTAGACACAGAAAATGACTATGCAGACTATATTTTGCATTGTGTGAGTAAATCCAAAATTTTTAGAAATCCTGTAATTGTGAACAATTAAATGCAAATCATTTGTAGAATTTCAGCATCTGCTTGTGCTGTTAAATTATGTAAGAATTGTGTAGCAATACTTACATTATACATGTATATATATGTACTCATGTTTGTGAAAAATGCAACAACATGAAGGGAACATGCAAATGAAGTGAAACTTACAGGAAATGTAAAGCAGGGTATAATATGTAAATCATTAAAATGTGGATTAATTGCTCATGCCTAGATTCAGGAGTGCCCTCTGAGCTGTCGTGTAAGAGCGTATAAGTAGAGGCCTGTTGTGGATCCAAACAAGTAGATTTTCATCGTCACTAAGTGTGCCTAGTGGAGTCAGTATGCCTCTTCGACGACAAGGGCGCCTTATAAGCAAACTACGCAGTTTGATCGGGACCGAGGGAAGAAGGATTTTCATATCCTGAAATTTCTGCTCGTACTAGGCATAATGCCACGGCAGTGATCCCAATATGGAAGCAGTGGACTGACGAGAACAGGACGAGTCGAAAATCCGGAAGTGGACCACAATTTGTGACGACACCACGGGATGATAGAGACCTCATCCTCTTAAGGGTCAGCACAACGTTGGAACCCTGAAATAGGTGTTTGGTTCCACGGTTCGAAGGTGTCTGCTACGCAGAGAACTGCGTGCACGCATTCCTTTGCGGAAGATTCCCTTGGGCCTGAACCATCGTCGCCTCAGGCTACAATGGGCTCACGAACACACCATTGCACTGGCGTGCAGATTGGCACCATGTGGTGCTTTCGGAGGAGTCCCGTTTCAACTTGAATTATGATGATCGTCGAATACGCATTTGACGATATCAAGATGAGCGCCAGCTTCCAGATTGCAATGTTCAGCGTCATACTGCACGAACGATAGGCATGATGGATTGGGTAGCAATTGGGTATGATTGCGATAAAACTTTGGTGAGTTGTTGTGCGCACGCCCGCGAAGGTTTCTGAATTAGTAGAACCATTTTACAATATCTGGTGCGCGAGTCGTTGCAACAAATGAGTATATTTCCGGTTTCAAAGTTTGCAATTTCCGGTGCGACTCGCATTTGCAATGACCATCAACAAAGCCATACGGACAATCGCTACAAGTGTGTGTGGACTAAATTTGGAAAATCCATGCTTCACACATGGACAGCTGTATGTGGCCTGCTCACGCGTCGGAAAACCTGATTTATTCGTGTACGCACCAGACGGAAAAACAAAAAATATTGTGCATCCAAAAGCACTTCAATAAACAGAATTAAAACACAAACACTTTCTCTCTTTGAGTGGCATTGCAACGCATGCCGGATACAGCTAGTAAAGCAATAAAAATAACTTGAACATGAAAGATATAATAAATCTGTAAAATCGCAAAAGTTAGGCTAAACAAAATAAAATATACTAAAGGAAATAGAAACAGAAAGTTTCAAATCTTTATTCAAAAGTCATTAAAAACATGACTTTAGATAAACATCAGAATGTCAAACTAAATTATAAAGAATTAGTTTTCAATTTTACAAAAACTTAAAAAATAACCAAGGCTTAATGATAATAGTTTGTGATAACGATTGCCAAAATAATAGTATTGCATGTTGCAGGAAATTACACAAAAGTTCAGTTATACTGAAGTACTGGGGTAGTTTTATTTCATATAACGCTAAATGTTTTTACGTCTATAACCGTTTAATGTCATAACCGAAACTTAAGGTTTCATTCTTCCATCGCAAACTGTACAAATAAATAGAAAATCCAAGTCTTATCATTGAAATTGAACAAGTTATATGATACACAAATAAGTAAAATATAAAAAAATTACCTTTTGAGTGACTGGTGGATGTTAAGCAAAGAAGACACAAGATGGATATCAGGACTTTCAGAAACATTTTCGTTTTCAGAAGATGATAATTCATTTCAAAGTTATGTTGTATTTATATATTTACTAAGAAGGAAGAAAAGATGGATCTTTTTACACTTTGCTGATGATTTATTGCTTCTTAATGAATAGAACCCATAAAAAATTGTTGACGAAAGTGAAATGCTTTTGCTTCTCATTCAAGTAAGTGATGACGAATGTTAATAAATCAAATATTGTAAAAGGGCTGACGGTGCTTCTTTCCATTTAATGATTTTGAAAGAAACCTTAACACAGTTTTTTAATTACACTTCATTCAGTTACTTTTAAGAAATTATTTGTACTTAAATAGCGCAGTTGTTATTCAAAAGATTTTTATAACAAAAAATTATTTATATTAATTTTTATGTAATATTACAGTATACTTGCTAGTTAGAGGTTACGAATTTTCTTTTTAATTAATTTATAAATTTATCTAATAACATCCAAACTAGAAATCGTACACTTGGTGGGATTTAGGAAACGACCCATAGACAGAAATTGTATTTTTTTTTCCCAACTTTACGAGTTAACAGGATTCCAATAGTGAAACATGTCAACACCTCATCTGCCCAAAATACAAGTCGGACAGAAATGTTCTTGGAACCTACCAGAAAGTGGCAGGAAAATGAAACATGTACCTATGGTTTCGTGTACAAGATGAACCAGTTTTTTATTCTTGTTTCTTCTTCGCCTTGTCAGTTACATTGCTTGGTCTATTATCATTTGGTTTACATTTCAAAGCAAGTTAATTTTTTTTTTAAAAATGAGAGATTATTCATTTCAGAAAGCAGCAATTTCAGATTTTGTGCGCTTTTATATCTTACGGAGAGAAAGAAAGAAAGAAAAGAAATGTAGAATAATTAATATTTTTAATTTTAATTAAATGTAGAATAACTTCCATTTAACTTCTGTCTGTAAATGTGGGAAACCATTGCAAGAGATTCAACTCAGACGTTATTGTAAGCTTTTTTGTGATAAAAAAATTGTCTATTTAATACCATCGTACATTCTCTGAAACTGTGTCTGTAAACCGTACTTACCATAGCCGATTATGGTTTCCAAAGTCACAACACTTTACAAAGGAAAAAAAAAAAGAAAGAAAATAAAAAATAAAAATTCCAAATCTTACATAGATAAGAATATAATTAATCACGGAATTTTTAATTTGAATTTTATTGTACATATTCTTTTATTTTTATTATTTTTTCCAGAATCCAATATTGCATCTTCACGCCTAAGTTACAATCAAGAATGTGGATCGCCAATTGCCACGTGGAGTTATTTACATCGGTAGTGCGAAGATTCCCCACAAGGTACCCAAGCTGTCAGTAAAACCCCGTACAGTAAAACCCCGATTATCCGAGTTTCCGCTTTAACCGAGCTATCAAATATTTCTAGGATTTTTTTTGGTTCTACATTTTCCATTTTTAAAACTAGCGAAAAAAATTCTGAACTTGATTTCACCAATCAACGAAGAGGATATATGTGACTGGATAAACGCTGACAAAAAACAAGACATTACAGATGAAATGATCGTCAATATTGTCAATAAGGAAAATGAATCTAGCGATGATGATGAAGACAGTGACGATGAAAATCGACATAAGAAAATCTCCCTTAAAAATCCTTAAAAAAATGGCGAAACATTGCTGCAGAAAAACGCCAAATTAACGTAAAACAAAAAACAACAATTAAGGACTTTTTTAAGTAAAAGAACTCTTTTAATTATCGTAACAACATGAATTGCATGTGGTGAATAACTTTTGTATTTGTTAAAATACACATTTAAACCTATACGAGTTATTTTACAGTCGGACCTCTATTTAACGAACCTCTATTTTGCGAATTTCTCTATTTTGCTAACTTTTTTTTTGGAACCAAGAACATTTTGCTAATTTCTTCGTAAAATAACCTCCAAATAGCGAAGTGCATTTTCTATTTAACGAATATTTTTAATGGTATTTATTTTTTTTTCTCCTTGAAATGTTTTTACAAGGCACCAATCGCTGTCATTCTTTGCATTTCAACCAAAGCTGAATTCTTTGTCAACAATGATAATTCGGTAAGTACGGAGGACGAAGACGATATTCCCTTAGAGGAAATGAAAGAAATATGGTTACAGCTGAGGAAAAAAGAAGAAATTAACGATGATGTGCTTATTGATGATAAACTTTCACTTGATTTTAAAGTTCCGAAACACTAACTGAATTGGATATTTTGGATATTGGGAAAAATAAAAACAATACAGCAATGAATTGCGATGAAGATGATCAAAATGGAAATGATCATGATGCAGAAATCAAAAAACCTTCGTATGATGAAATGCTAAAATCATTTGAAACAATCGGACGCGGATTTCAATTTGAAAAAAATACGCCTGAAGGAGTTTTTGGTGCACTGCAAAGTTGCGAGACATACTATGAGCAAAAACATTTTTTCAAAAAAAAAAAATAATAATAATTCAGCCAAATTAATAGACCTAATTAGTAAAATTTTTAAGTACGCATGTGGTAATGTATGCTTCCTATCATTGAAATTATTACTTTTTTTAATAATATTGCTGCCCGTCGATTTTGCTATCTGCCAAAATCGTGCGGAGCGGGTGGGTGGGGGTCTTGTGAGGGGTCGGCGTCGACTTCACTGCATGCGTCTGACGGACCTCGGATACTGGTTGGCGAGAAGGGCGGGCTTGTTGGCTTCGCAAGAAGTCTTCGGCCTCTTCACCGGCAAAGCTCGGGGAAGTTGGCGGGACTTCGTTCGTCTCGACCTCGGGGAACCAGACTTGAACACCGTACTCGAGGTGGCTTCGATAACCCTCTTTGTTTGCCGGCAACGTCGCTTCCGTTGGCCGGGCTTCTAGGCTTCCAAGCGGGGAAAGCGTTCTGGCCGTCCTCGTTGGAGATAGCTTCGTTCTTCTTACTCCTGGCGACTTCTTTGTTAAGCGGCAGGTTTTGCCGTTCCAACTTCACTGTCACTTCGAACTTCGCAAGTCACTTTGGGCCTCTGCCCAAGCACGCACTCTAATATCCTTCTGCAGGAAGTAACTTCTTCCCGTGGCTGGCTGTGGCCAAACTCTGACTGCCTCTGAAGCCTTCTGCGCTGCATTATATGCCCGATACTTGCCTTCCTTTCGCTCCGACAGAGTCCACTATAGAGAGGGAGACAAGGTCGGACTGCACTATTCTTCACTGAGGTGGTTTAAAGTAAGTTGAATCCACTTTTTTTAGGGGGGTGGACAATTCCACAGGTAACAATATTTATTGTTTATGTATTTTAAATCTATTTTATATAGTTCTAGGTAATTTTAAAAAGGTGAATCTCTATTTAACGAGTTTTCCATATAATGAACTTTTTTTCGGGATTTCGCGACTTCGTTAAATAGAGGTCCGACCGTATTTATAATTTTCGCTTTAACCGAGTTCTTCGGTTATCCGAGGTAGTCTTGGTCCACATTAATTCGGATAATCGGGACTCTACTGTATATATAAATGAGATTTCAGAAGTCACTCTACAGGGTTACCGCAGGGAACAAATCCGTTTTCATTGGTTTATTATTTGTATTAAAAACTGACATTTTATTTTGTATAATCACTTGATAAAAGTTACGATGTTGTAAAGTAACTGAAACCGAGGTCGTGTTTACGTATATTTAAAGTTTGGATTAAATATTTATCAGGATAGACAAGTGTATAGGCTTTAATTTTGTTCCTAAAATTTCGTTGTGTTTCTCTCTTTCTTGAATCCTAATTATATAATTTCTCTTCAGGAAATATTATCAGTTTAATTAAAGGAGAATGGGCAGATCTGCCCCACCACTGTACACAGATAAGATATATACGTAAGGAAAGATCTCCATAAATAGAACATTTTTTGTTATTACGACTCAATTATTAGTCCATTCGGAGTTATATACTTCTAGATATGATTTATCTAGTTGGCATCTTACTTCCAGGATGTATTAATTAATTATCATTTAATGATAATTTTCAGTAACAGTAAATATTACTTTTATTTATTTCATGTAAATGGTTAATTTCATTTGTGACAGACAAATATTATTTGAAGAATTTTTTTTTTACAAAACTGTCTATGTGTAAGCTAATACTTACTAAAGTTTCCAAATTTTAAGTTGTAAACTTTTTTAATAAAAAATTTAAAACTCACTGTGACAGACATGACAGAGAATGAACAAATATTTTTGTGACCTCTACATAACTTCAAAACACTCTGAATTTTCTGAATATTTATTTATGAGATTTTTTATGGGATAAGTAAGGGTTTCATCTATTGCCATATCTTTTTATATAAGAATTGAAAAGTATCTTTTTTATGTGTAATTTTTTTATTTTGTGACAGACAGGATAGCTCTGAATATTCTATTCAAAAATCGAAGAAGAATAAACTAAATGATAATAAATATTTAAAATCGCATTATATTTCAATCATTTATTGAAATTTAAACATTTATACATGAATTATGATTTATAATAGCCACGTGAATTTAAGTATGTAGGTATATCAATATTCTGAATAATTCTATCTGTAGTGTACCATGCAGCATCATTTTCATTTTCAAATTTGAACTGTCCTTGAGTTGATATAGGAATTAAGCATTTTATGAGATGCTGGCCGCTACAATTGCCTAATATTATTCCATGAAATTTTCACCTTCGTAGACTACTTGGACGCAACAGGTTGTACAGAGTTATTTTTATTACAGACATCTTTTAATATTCCTGTGTAAAAATTGAATTCTCTTATTTCTTCATTACCACTTGTCATGCTGCATTGTACAATACCTGGTTGGAATGATCGAAAGGAATGAAGTTTTCTGATGCCTGGAATACTGTGAATTTCTCCAGTTGTTGTCTTCCAAGTGTCGTCCAGCATTTTTTTTTTTATTTTCCACATCTTTAGAAGCGGCATGTAGAATATTTATGTTTGGACACATTTTTTGTTGCCTCAGTGCAATTCTTCGAGCTTTTACTGCTTCCCTGATTCTAATTTTAACCGTATCACCTATCCCATCAACGCAACCTTTGCCATGAGATGTGGCTGAGAAATTCCACTTGGTAGGTATGCCGCTCATTGTCATATTTTTGTAAATATTGTATATTTTTGCTCGAAGTGCTGTGATGTGCCATCTGATTGAAATTCTATGAAAATGATGTAAGTGGTGATGATAAAACAATTCCTTAGTGTGGAAGAATGGTCAGAATAGCTTTAAGAATAAACATACAATGAAATCAATGAATTTCCAACACCCAAATGAGTTTGGTGTGACAGCAGAGCCATCTGTTATCAAAAATGCAAAATATAAACTTTTGTGTTTGTATTAAAATAAAAAAAAAAATGTGTAATTTTGAAGAGCTCTGTTTACGTTGACAGAGAATTGTGACAGACATGACAAATTTAAAACTCTTATTATTTTAGTTCCTGTTTAAACCATTTTAATAAATTTTGAATGAATATCTTATTTTGACATATTAAAAGAAAAAATGAAATGGCAAGCATTTTGTATCAATAGTTTTTTAAAAAAATTAAAAAAAAAACCTATTTTTTTGTGACAGACATGACATATCAAATGTTCTCAATTCTTCAGTATTACTGGAGAATTATTTTAATAAAAATGAATATTTTTTTTTTTTATTAGAAAGGAAACATGTGCTACTTAAATAAAAGTAATGAAAATTTAGAGTTATATTTAAACATTCAAGTTTGGGAAATGAAGGAAATTTTACTTAGGTAGAGCTAATACTGTGAATATGTAATGAGTCGTAAATTAATCTTTTCCAAATACTTTTTCATTTAAAAAATATAAAAAAAAACACAATTTTTATAAAATATGAACCTTTGTCAATAAGCTAAAACCGAAAAAAATACATTTTTATGACATTTTTAAATTAGTCCATAGGTTGACATTTACATGAAATTAGCCAAATACGTATTATTTACTTGAAAAAAAATAATAATAATTATTAATTACGTATAATTGGTTTCCCTGCCACCCACATTCACCACAATCAATCATTCAAACGTTTAATAATTATTATACATAATTAATAATAAATTAAATAGTTGTACAGAACTGTCGAAGAGGTAAAACTACATACTTTTCTTAGTAACTACTTTCTTCCTCACTTTTCTGATCTGATCTCTATGATCAAGTTGTTTTTTTAATTTGTTTCTGTGAGATTAAAACATGATGTATCCAATCTTTAGAATAAGGTAATTAATTTAATTTGGCATTAATATGAAGTGGAATCATCAGCTTTTTGACATTATATCAATCATTATCTTGAATATACAGTAGATTTACCGTTTTACAAAATTTTGATTAGAAAAATCGACTTTTAAAATTTATAAAGGGATAATACAGACTACAGTAAAATTAACAATAGTTACAATAGTAACAATTATTGTTACTTGAATTGGATAATTGTACTTATTTGAAACTGAAACCGTTGACAAATTATGTATCTAAAAAATAGGAGTTAATCTATCTATGGATTATCAATAGTAATTTTATTTTGTTTTTTCTTAATATTCAATATTAAGAAACATTATTGATACTATTAATCATTAATACAAAACAAAAGTATCTTTATATGTTTTGTTCTATTCTTTCCTAATATATTTAGAATGAATATACATTTGTAATTCATTGACAGGGATTTAACGTCCATGATATGTTCCACCTCTCTGAAAGCTTCTTTACATCTCTTGGCTTGCAAGAATTACCTGATACATTTTTTAACCTTTCGATGTTGGAGCGACCCAAAGATAGAGACGTGCAATGCCATCCATCAGCTTGGGATTTCTGTGATGGAAAAGATTTTAGGTAAGTTCTTAAAATAATAATAATAATATGTATTCTCCAAAAAATAAAAATAAAATAACTAAAAAATATTATAGATTCTAAATCTTTTTATTCCAGAATCAAGATGTGTGTTCAAATTACAATGCAAGATTTATTCACGATTCATCATGAAATGGGTCATATACAGTACGAACAGCAGTATCGACATCAACCATTAACATTTAGAGAGGGAGCCAACCCTGGTAACTAAATGTTTAAAACTATTTGTTTTCAAAATTTATATATAAGCAACAATTAGGAATGGATAGATTATTCGTTAAAGGATTTTGAGAAGGTGTAAAGCAAAATATAAAATATCTCTATCGAAGATACACCGCGATAAGTGTATTTTCCAAACGTGAAAAATGTTTAAAACTGCGTTTACAATTTTGAGCTCAGGCTTTTTTAAGCCCTGCTCCCTAAAAACCAGTGAAGAGATGTCGCACTTTTTTTACTTATTTGAAGTTAAACCAATGCCCTAAAAGCGTTTGGGGCAGAAGCTGTAAAAACATCGTCAGAATAAGGTGTTCAGGATAGGAAAAAGTCAAAAAATGGAAATTTCTATCGGCCGCTATTTTGGACCAGGTGATCCTGACCAGGTTGAAATACAATACCAGCTTAGTCCTTAAGGGTATCTGGCACCTATAAAAGTTTTAGTATAAAAGCTCAAATTTAATGCAGTTATCCACGTCACAGCTTTGAGTCCTACCCCACATTTCAGTCCCGTCCCCTAAAAACCCTTGAACAGATTTGACTTTTTTTGTTACTTATGTGTTGTTCAACCAATGTCCTAAATGCTCTAAAACGTTTGTGGCAATACCTCTAAAAACACCGTAAGTATCAGGCTTTGAAGAAAGGAAAAAAAATCGCTAAAAATTGAAATATATAAATATACTGTCCGCCATTTTATTAGGTTCATCCCTGCTGTGCGTACAAATTCTCTGTCTCACAACAACTCTTCAAGCTTGTGGGGACAGTATTATGGTGTGGGGGATGTTTTCCTGGAATACGCTGGGTCCATTAATATCTCTGGAGGCACGTCAGGATGCTGGAGCATATCTAAACACCGTAGCTGACCAAGTGCAACCGTACATGTTAATAGTTTATCCTCATGCAGATGGCTACTTCCAGCACGATAATGCGCCGCACAGTGGGCCCGATTCAGTAATCATGGTGCAAAAAATCCTCCTGCCCCTATTTTTGGAAGTACTAGCCTGAAATTTGGTTTACAGGGGTTTTGGAGGTCGCTGATTTCGAATCTGACATCCTTTGTCCAAAATTCAAAATGACGGATCCAATATGGCGACCGAATTTTGGTAATTTTCTACTAATTACTTGAAATTTGATATTTACATATACTTTTGAAATTACTGTTGGATGTTTCTTATTCGAATGTAATTATTTTTGTAGAATTGGTTTTTTATCACTTTTAACTGATATGAGTGATAAAAGTGATAAAAAACCATTTATCCGCAACCAGTTTCGTACTCCAGGATTAGAATTTACATTAAAAGTTAAATTATATTTTCCTAATATAAAGGGAAGTAAGGAGGGGATTGTGGTGACCTTTTTTTCATTTGTAGTTAGAAAATAATACAATTAATGTTTTTTGTTATACCCTTCAAAAATAATATTGCTTAGGGAACCAATTTCCATGGTGCAATTGCGCAGGAATGAATTGCACTTTCATCATCAGAGCAAGACAATTTTTTTTCTCTTTTTTGCTTTAATTTGAAGTTTTTATTTTATATTAGAAATATGAATAAATGTATTAATTGTAATCTTATATTCACATTTATAAAAATCTAAAAAAATCAATTCACTCGGTATAAAATAGGCTAATGTTTACTTTAAAAATCGGATTCATCGGATGTTTCTTCACAAATACTTTTACTGTCATCGTCATCATCTTCATCTTCATCGTCTTCACTATTTTTTGAGGAAACAATTAAATGTTGTAAGTCTTTTTTTATTCCATCTGCAAGTTTTCGCACACTTTTGTTTTGGCAGTGGGCGAGCTGAAGATATTACTGGGTCTGAAGACGGTAACAGTCTGCAAAATAAATTACGGATATTGAGACATCTGCTTGATTTTCTACTGAAAAATTGGCGATAGTTCCGGATATCTTTGTTCCTGGCTTCCTGGGCCTCCCCAGACAATTGTCCAAGTGGTAAAATTGCATTTCTTATAATTAAGGAACTGTGTTGTAATACTTTGTTAACAGTAGGTGTTAATTCGTACCAACTGTACAGTTTCTTGTGGTGAGTTAAAGTCCTGGTGCAATATGTTTCAAATTGTTCAATATTAACATCACTTCCACTAGATAACACGAATAATATTACTGAAAACCTTTTAATCAACTCCTCATCTATTCCTGAAGATTTGGATGCTCTACTAGGATCAACAAAAAATCGTCTAGCTGTATTTCTGTCAGTAGTAGAGCCATAACCTTGCTTTGGGCGATCTGGATTAATATGCATATTTTGTTTTAAATTCTGAAGCACTATCTCTTTCTGCTGCTTCACTTCAGGATCGTTTTGGTCTCCACGGTTTTTTGTTTTTGTACCTGTAATAATAAACAAACAAGTAAATTATCTATTTCACCCACTGTAAAGTATTTTTTATCAAAAAAAATTATATACATACCCAGTCGATAAGAAATAGCCAGAACGAATTCTAAAAATCGAATGTAGGCATGGAGGGGCGAAATGCCAAACTTCAAGGCAGCTTCATCTCCAGGCTTAGACTGAGTCCATGATGATGATCCTCTCCCTGTTTGCTTACAGATGGGATACTGTACTGTACTGTACTAGTGCCTGTCAGGGCACATAAATTTTTGCCTCTAATCATCGTAAGTTGCAAAGAAAAGTTTATTTCTGCTGATTCAATCTTCAATGGCTGCAAATCATCAATTTGTTTTTGGATATGTTATTCTTCTGATGTGATGGCTTCTTTGGTTTCCTTAATGAACTGAAGCCTTATGGGTATAAAACGTGTAGAGCTTGGGCGTGGATTTTTCCAAACTTCACCTTTTTCTCCTATCAATTTTTAGGGAACAAGTGATGTAATGAACACGCTTTCATCGCTGAATTCCTCATGTTCCCAACCTTGCTTATATATAGATTGTCCAGATGATCCATCAAATCCCCATTTGCATATTAAATCAAATGTACCATGAAGACTTTCTGGAAGTGTTTCGATAATCCTGCTAACCGTGTGGTCCAGCAAATCCTGTGATGGAACTTCACAGCTCACTTACGAGCCTTGAATGTTTTTGGGATAAGTCAGTTGTTTTGCCTGTACTAATTTATTATAACAAGCATAAATGTCGACTTGTTTCTCTTTTGAAGACAATCGTATTAAATTATAAGATTTTTTGGATAACTTTGCTTCAATGAGAAGCGATAAAGCTTCTTCTGGTGAAAAGGGTATGTATTGTTTCTCCTCTCTCTTTAATTTATTACACACATATTTTTTGAAGATGCCGGGCTACTGCTTTCAAAAAGTTTGATACAAGCTGATCCTGTTCGGTTGCCCCTTCTTCTAAGACGTGTAGATAAAATTCAGGCAGCTTCAGGAGTGGTTATATGATCCGCTTCACTCTTTACAATTTTTTTTTTTTGTACGTTCACGTGCTTCTGAAAACTCATTCTTTGGGCGACCACGTTTTTTGGAGCTGGACTGGGCAACAGCGACATTCGCACCACTAGGCTGTGGAGTGGCAGGAAAAATTAATTCTACATCTAACCATGACGAGTTAGCTTGTTCAAATCTGGATTTTGTACGATTAGATTTTTTCCATCTTTCAGCATATTTTTTATAAAACTCGTATAAAATGTTTTTTAATTCGTCTTCTTTCGGTAAGTTGTATTCATTTAGCACCCGGTTATAAAAGACTTCAAATGTTTTTGAAGAAGATATCAGAACTCCTAATTGTCTTCTTGTCAGCATGCCTTGAATTATCTGAAACAAAACCAGTAATTGTACTTTTCGATTACCTAATATAAACAATTAATAATGAATTCAACTCTCTAAGCCACGAATAACTTATAAGGCAAGCACTAAAAATGCGGTGAAAAAATTTGAAATAGACTTAACTCACCAAACGAAATTTGTACTCAAATATCTTGTTCTCTCTACAACACTAGCACTGCAGTAAATGTTTAGGAGATAGATGGCAATCTCAAAATGACAGTTTTGGAGGGGGTGACTGAACCAAAGTTGGAGAGGGGGAGGGTGTAATGACCTCCAGCCCTTCCAAAGGCGGTTAGGTGACGCGCTGGATTTTCTCAGTCTTTCTGCTCTGTATCCTCTGGTGGCAGATGGTGGCAGCTAAACTTGATGAATAATGTTACAGCTATCCATAGTCTACTATCTGGTATAAATAACTGCTTGGCCTTTTGTGGCCTTTTTCTTTAAAACCTTCCCTAATATTTGAAATATTACTAAAAAATAGGTCTAACTTTAGAAGTATCTCATTTCTTTAAATATTGAGATATGATATATGTTTAGGGATAATTATGTAGGTCATTTGATGTAGTTTAAAAATATACTAATTGATCTCAGCTGCGAAAAATCACGTCATAGAAGTAAAGTCAGATGTACGAGAGAAGAATAGTGTCAAGAGTGGAAACCATAAAGCTGTCATGTTTGATCAATTACAGTGGTAAAACAGTGGCATTAAAATTTAAAAACAACTTTCGTACATTCCTATCATATCCTATAGAACAACTTAAGAAAGGTTTGAAATAAAAAAAAATAGTACGATTTGTGATTTTTTGCACCACGATTACTGAATCGGGACCACTGTGCGCCGTTGCATAAAGCCCGCAACACTAAAGGATGGCTTGAGGAACATGACGATTACTTTTCCTTTCTGCATTGGCCCGCTCAGTGCCCGGATCTCGGTCCTTTTGAAAATTTGTGGGTTGAGCTGCAACGGGCTGTTCGCTTCAGGCCTACATCAAATCTTCAGGAACTGCGTGACACACTCACGTTCTGCATGGTAGAAAATACCTCAACAACGTTTTCAGCATCTTGTGGAATCCATGCATCGACGAATTCAGGCTGTTTTGAAGGCTAAAGGAGGCTGGAAATAAAGTGTATAATAAAGTGACCGAGAAGAATGCAAAAGTAAAGGGAAATACACTAATAAGGGATCTCATTAATCAAATTGTTCTCATTTATTTTAATTCTTAGTATATTCTGAAACGGGTCTAACAGTAACAGTAAAACTTTAAAAAAAAATAAGTTAGGAGAAGTGAATGTTTAAAAAACAACAAAAAGTCTATTTGATACGGCAAGAAAAAAAATCGCTGTAATTGCTAAAATTGCTAAATTATTCCGTATTAAGCCAAAGATATTCAACAGAAATTATATTTTTGTAACGAACGAATGAATATGCAATTTTCTTCTTCTATCCATTTAGCCGTGTCCGACTCTTGGCGATTCTATGGGTCATCTCTCGCCACTCTTTCCGATCTTGTGCTTTCCTTCTTAACTGCTCTAAAGTTAGGCCTGTGACTGTTTTAATCGTGTCCATCCATGTGATCCTCGGGCGTCCACGCCTTCTTTTCCCACTTATCATTCCCAGCATTATAGTATTCTCAAGTGAATCTGATCGTAACACATGTCCAAAATATTTGAGCTGCATTCTTGTTATCTTCCCTACAAGTGATATTTCAGGTTTTATGCGCTTCAAAACCTCCTTGTTTGTAACCTTTTCTGTCCATGGAATTCTTAAGAGTCGTCTCCAACACCACAGTTCGAACCCATCTATTCTCCTCCAATCAACTTTCTTCATTGTCCAACTTTCACATCCATATAATGCAACCGGAAACACTACGGCATTGACTTCCATCTTACATAATATCTTGAACCAATTGATAACTTTTCTTCAGCTGATTTAATTCTTAATTCCATGTCACTTTAAACTAGAAATTAAAATTTAATACTTGGTATTTAATGTTTAGTACTTTCTATTCAAGCTACTAGTGTGTAATTGAATAAAAATATAATCGTCATTTTATTTAAAATGCTTTTAGGATTCTTTTCTTTTAGGATTCCACGAGGCCATTGGAAATAGAGTAGATACAGATAGCAAAATGGTCAGTCATCTCAAAGAAGTAGGACTCATTGAAAATTTAACAGAAGATTACAGTAATTTCCTTATTTGAATTTGAATTTCTTTTTAAAGCTTAATATAACTTACAAATGTTTGTTCTTAGATGACTAAGGCTAACAAGAGTAAGATAACCGAGTGATAATATTGTGTCATCTGAAATAGGAAACCCTTAAATTACCCATATTATTAATATTCCTTCGAAACAAATTAAAAAAAAAACTAGTTTAAAATAAAATAAAAAATTAAAATTTTCAAGAAGTTTAAGCATAATAAAATTAATAAAGTTTCAGTAATTATTTGTAAATGGACTATGTATTACAAAATGACACAATTCTCAACATTAATATAGTGTCGTTTACGCTATTTATAATATAATATAATGTTACTCTTTCCTATTAATCTCTGTGTAATTAATTTTTAAAGAGAACTTCCTAGAACTGTTTAAGAAATTATCGTAGTACATACATTTTATTTCGGAAATTGTTTGCAACCAATCACGTACAATTAAATTGCTTGATTATTTTTAATTTTTAAAATCATTTAAATCTATTCAGAATGTATCCAACCTTAAATTATAAATTCAAACCCTAAATTATCAATCAACCAAATTCCTCCAATTGAATAAATGTTTTGTTAATATAGGGTGGGCAAAATAAAACTGGCCCGGAAAACAAATGTACAGATATATTTCAAATATTGACAATAGGACTGACCCTTGTTAATGAACAGGAGAACTGTCCAGCACAACAATTACTTCAATTGTTTTGATTTATGAATGGAGAGAGAAATTCGCCAACCGGACAATAAATATGCCTTCGCACATTGAGCCAACATCAACAGGAATTCTGTACAGCTGTTTCATCCTTATTAGGAATCAGCAGTAGAATATACCCTTGGTATTTGGCTCAGTTGCGCGAAAGCTTTACCTAAAAGCATTCTCGATCCCGGGAATGGGCTGCCGAGATAAAAAACAATAAAATAAAAATGATCCTGAAAGATCCAATATATTAACCAAGGGTATATTCTGCAGATGATTCCTAATAAGGATGAAACAGCTGTACAGAATTCCCGTTGATGTTGGCTGAATGTGCGAAGGCATATTTATTGTCCGGTTGGCGAATTTCTCTCTCCATTTATGAATAAATACGGACATTAAACCTGCTTTAAATTGTTTTGATTTACTTCAATTTTTTTTTTCCTGGCCAGTTTTATTTTGCCAACCTTGTTCACTAAACAATCTGTTTCACTATTTTTATTGTTGTAAACATCAGTGTATTATATTGATGTCCCTAAATTAAGGGTTCTTGCAGAATGAACTGTTCTGGTTATCCGGTCGGGACCAAACTTGTAGGAGGATGCAGAAGGTCTTCTCAATATCATCATCACACAAAAAATAAAGATGGTAGAACCCGTTCTGTCTGAATAAATAAAGCTCGGAAATGACACCCGTGTAGTGGCTGTGCGGGTCACGAGACAGGACAAATTCAGTAACAGTTTTGGGCACTGATTGTACAGTACTATATGTCAATTGTGAGCCATGGCCCATCGTCGTCAATTGTTAGCCATGGTCCCATTTGGACCTGCAAACGAGAGGCAGAATGATAGGACATCTTGAGGCAGTCCAGTCACAAGTAGAAGTGAACTGAATGTGTCAACCAGCGTCATGTTTCCCTGAAGAAGATGTTTCCAGTAGGATGGAAATATTGCCCGACGCTATAGCCGAGGACATCCTCTTGTCACCACATCCCGGGAAGACCGTTATCTGTCGCTGACGGCCAGTCGGAAACACAGAAGGATAGCACGCCACCTTGACAGGGAGCTGGCAGCACCAACACAGACCACTGTATGCAGAAACAATGTACAGCCGACTCCCTGCAGTTGGTCTGAATGCCAGGAGACCCGTGAGATCATCCCCTTCAGCCAAGCTCATCGGAGGGGGCGCTAGTTGTGGTGTACTGAATACGAACCATAGACACAGACACAATGGAGCCATGTCATGTTTTCTGAAGAGTCCCGGTATAGTGACTAGACTGATTCACCACAGATCAGACCGTGTTCCTTGAGGAAACAAGAAACCAGGGTCAATCTTGCCAGCATTGTCGAACATGACCTGTAGGGGGGGTAGCGGTATTATGGTCTGGGCAAGCATGATTCTAGGCTCTTGTTCACCACTGCAATTCTTCAACAAAGGATCCGTAACTGCCCAGGTGTACTGGACTATGTCCTTCACCAACATGTGCGACATTTCAAGGGTGCTGCTGGTCCAGAGTTTGTGTTCATGGACGAAACGCGCATGCTCATCGGGCTCGTCTTGTGGACGAGTACCTCCAAGATGAGGACATCATCGTTTGAAGAAACCTGTACGTTCCCTTGACCTGAATCCAATCGAGCATGCAGAAGATGCTCTCAGAAGACGAGTTGCTGGATGCATTCCACCACTACGAACGCTAACCGAATTGATGACAGCATTCGTTGAAGAGTGGGATGTAATCCTCCAAAGTTTTGGTGGATACTCTGGGTGCAGTATTCCAGCATGTTGCATTGCTTGCATAGCTGTGCGGGGGGACCATACATCCTATGAACGCTCTTCTGACTCCAGGTCCTTCTATCTCAATCTCGGACATTTTTATTTCTTCTGTTAGAGGCAGTGCTGAAACCGCTACTTTTGTGTAGGGATGGTATTGGGAAGACGTTCTACACCCCCACAAGTTTGGTCCCGACTGTACAACCAAAACAGTTCATTTCGCAAGAACCCTTAATTTAAGGACATTAGTGTATTTAGGATAGTATCCTAAGTTCAAAGATTTGCAACCAAATTACCAAGGTCTTATAATACATTGTGGTGAATGTTTGCGGCCATTAGTTCGTGAAATAAGGTGATGGACTATTAAACTAAATAATATCTGGCAAGAAGTCTCAAACTAACTAACTCACTGTTTTTTCGTATGCTTCAAGGGCTTAAATAGACTTATTTACAAGGGTTGTGATTGGTTGGCGTGCTTTTACAATTGATTGGGTGATTAACTTGTTGTGATTGAGCTTTAACTGATTTTTTAACTTTATTTTTAAATAACAACGAAGCAGGGAGGAGAAGCACGGCCAACGCAAAATTTGAATTGTATAACAGTAGACTTACTGCGCATCCTCCTTTGGTTCCTTGTTCAACACACAGGAAGTCATCATTGACTACTGCTCAAAAAATTATCTCAAAATCGTAGATCATGTGATCACACGTTTGCTAGTTGTATTTAAATTGGAACCCATTTCATTTTACATATTTACTCGAAAAAAAAGCTTAAAGATATAATACAGAAAACTTTTTTAAGTGTTAACATATTTTTATCCTATTATGTGGGTGTTTGAGATTAACCTATCAAAAAATACTAATTTTATTTTGTGTTTTAAGTAAATTACACTTTAAGGAATTATTTGGAAACCCTGGAAGATAAGAAAATATTGTCATTTTTTTTTTCACTTGTTCATTTTGTTTTGAACCATGTTTCCTTAGTTTTGGGAGTTTCCCCATTGCATAGTTGCCGTATTCTCCTTTTATACGTATATTTTATTCTTTATGCTAATTGCTGCGAATGAGTGCAGAAAGCATAGAAATAAGTAGAGATGCAACAAGAATATTAGGGGATGCAAATGTAAAATCATGAAATGATTTATTTTACAAATCATTTAAAAATATTTCCTTGCAATGAATATTTACAAGTGACATATATATATATATATATATATATGTACAATAGACTAATCTGATGTAGTCTGTAACAGTTCTTGAAATCACTGCTCACAATATAATAATGAATCCTTTGTGTGTATCAACTCGATACTCATCACTTATTTTCCTAATCGAAATCCCTGCACGCTGCTCGATAATAATTATTACTGCAAATAATATATCCATTGCAAAGTAGCCGCTTATCACGGAGATGTCTGACAAACTGAATCGAAGAGTTACATATAAATGGAACTGCAGTACTACTTCAGCATATGATTGCTGTGCACTGTTGTAGCGATAGCCACATTGTGACGAAGGATGTTTCACATCTATAAAAACATTTGAGGCTTCATTTTCAGTTTCTCACTGTATTTTTTGATATATCATGATATTTCGATTCGAAGACGTTCATAATGCCATATTTAATAGTATCATCAGCAACAACCAAAACGTCAATATATCTAGCGTAGAAATATTCATTTGGCAAGTTTTTAGGTTCTTTATGGCAGTCTCTTCTATAAAAATCATCACAATTTAGGCAAAATGATCAGAACTCGTTAAACCCGTAAGAAATTCTTTCTTTAGCAGATAAATCTGATGTTGATATTGAAAGAACTGTATTAGAAACACATGTTTAATTAAAGTAAGAATTAAGCATATGCTGGAGTATTACTGCATTTCAATTCATCCAAATACTAATTACAGCTTTGTTCTAGCTGTTAAAATTGTCATTAACCAAATAGTTGTATTTTATCCAAGGAATGTTTGTAATTTACATATATAATTTTAAAAAGATATGTTTTAGCTGTGTATTTTGTCTTGTCATTGTTGAAGCAGTTTTCACAATTTATAGAGACATTGTTTATAATCAGTAGAAATTGCTGTTTAGACCAAAGTTTAAATGAAAGTAAAATGACTTTTAAGTATTTAAGCTTAGTATTATTTAATTCGATTTTATTTATAAATACAAGTGGTTTGAAATAACAAAAACATTACTACGAAACATTGCAATTGTACACTTTGAAAAGAGATAAATATCTTTTTTATTTTATTTTTTCAGCAATCCAATCGATATACGATGAAACTCTTGTGTAAATACCAGGATACTCAGGTACAGAACAACCAAGTTCACCTCCGGATGTTACACCCACTAAATGCCACTGACCATCCACTTCACAAACAAAAGGACTGCCAGAATCACCCTAAAAAGAAAAACAAATGCATTACTATTGCTTACAAAGGAAACAATAAGAGAATTTATTTATATTTATTAAATTGGATCTGAAATAGAAATAAGCCATATTCAGCAACTTCTAAAATATGGGAAGAAGTTTCCAGATTTTCTACTCTATTGCTATCGCGGTCCCTTTGAAAATATCAAAAGATATATAAATGTTTGTTTTTATATGACTAAGGCTGAGAAGAATAAGATAACCGAGTGAAAATATTATGTGTCGTCTGAAATAGGAGATATCTTAACTACTTCCAGTATTTTAAATATTCGTATGAAAAAAAAAACAAAAGAAAGCTACTTTAAAATAAAATAAAAAAATTGTAATTTCCAAGAAGTTCAATCATAAAAAAATTAATAAAGCTTCAGTAATTATTTATAAAAGAAAAATGGAAAAAAAGGCGAGTTTAAAAAATCGCTAAAACTTTTGAGACAATTATGAGAATTATATATTATACAATTACGCATTTCTCAACATTAATGTAGTGTCTATTTACGCTGTTTATAATATAATGTAATATAATATAATTAGGCTTTCAAATTAACCTCAGTGTTATTAATTTTTTTTAAAGAGATCTTACTAGCACTGTCTAAGAAATTATCATAGTACATACATTTTATTTTGGAAATTACTTGCAACCAATCCCTTGATTTTTTTTAATTTTCAAAGTCATTTAAATGTATGAAAAGTATTCAACCTTAACTTATCAATCAACCAAAATTCTGCAATAGAACAGATGTTTTTTAAATATAAACAGTCTGTTTCACTATTTTCATTATTTGAAACCTCAGTAATTTACATTATTATAGGATAGTATCCTCTATTCTAAAATGTATTCAAAGATTTGCAATCAAATTACGAAGGTCTTATAATGTTTCAAACCAGCGATCAAAAAAAAAAAAAAAAAAAAGTAAGCTCATAAAAACAGTTAGACTAGTTTCAAATACCCAATTATGACTTACTGAACATCCTCCTTTGGTTTCTTCTCCAGCACAGAATGAATCATCGTCGATTATCCACGCCTCAGAGTTAGCGTAATAACTTTCACAGAGTTTTTGATTAACAATGGGGATCTTTATTTGTTGAAGGATTGGAGTCTGCTTAACTTCTGCAAGAATTAGAGAAGAGAAACGACTTTAAGCAATGAACTTATGTAATTTATTCAACATATTCAAAATTAGAACAGAAACTTAAGATCAATGAATTTACCTAAATTTAGCGAGCCCCAACCAGCAGCGTAACAAGTGTAATTCTCATAAGGAATGTTTTTCTTAGGTAGACAGATTGTGTTGATGAAATCATTGGATGCAATGTCCACTGGATACTTCAATTTCATCAAAGCAATATCATTTAAATTTCCCGATTCTATTCTGAAGCCTTCATGAACGACATACTAAAAAAAGTAAAGAATCATATTTTCTTGCAAAGATTTAAGTGAATCATAAATGTATTAGCTAAGAATTAAATAAAAATAATAAATAAATAACAAAACAATACTATTCTTTTTCTAACTTGTCCTAATTTTCTTCTTTTTTAATTACAGCTTGCTAGGATATTAAATTATGTGTAATAAAATATAATTTAATTAGTGAGAGTAAATAAGGAAAAATTAAAATAAGAAGATTTAATTTGCTTGAAAAGAAATTTTTTTTCCTCTAAGTTTTTATTTTGATTCTGATATCTTAGTCCCTCTAAGAGAATGTGTCTAGTCGTGATTTGAATATGCAGATTAGGACACAACGTAACGTGAACCCACGTCATAAAACGTAGTTGACGGTTCTACGAGAGGTTCAGTGATTGGGAAGTGAATAGTCAGTTAGTAGTTAGTGATAGGATACAGTAGTGACCGATTCGATTGGATAGTAACGGATTCAGTGCGTGGACGATTCATAAGTTGATATTTCCACGACAAGGTCGATTCCAGCAAAGTGGACTTTCGAATAGAATGTGTGCAGAGAACGTACGAAGTGAACGGCTCTAAAAGCTAAGTACAAAATGTGCGTTTAATTTGTATCGGAGTTGAAGCGCAATGTCAGTTAGTTCAAGAAATTCAGGACTTAGTGTTCGCTTTGGAAAACGAAATGAATTGCAACGAAGTCAACTGAAAGGCGTTACAAGTTACGGAAGAAATGAAAAGAAAGTCTTATGAATGGAACGAAATATTAATGGACTCAGTTTAGAACTGATAATTTAATATTGACATAAGAAGGACTATCCAGTGAATTATAACCCACGTTATTATACTTCAACACGGAAAATTATCCGAGAATAATTATTAAGGAGAAAGCAATCTTTATTAGGATTTCCTGTAATTGAAGATAAAAGATTGAAGAATTCTCAGCCAGTTCAGCCGAACGAAGTTAACCTATGACTGAACCATTTTGGATTAAGGTGTGTCGGCGTAATTATTGCTTCATTGAAAACTGTTGGTGAATTAAATAGAAAAGTAAATTTAATTCCGACTGAAGTTATTCCGCACTTAATTACGAATAGAATTAAAAAGAATAATACTATTGGATTTCTCGGTAGTCAGTGCCATTGGATATACAGCTATTGAACTATGACAATGAATTATGGGAACAAGAAAGCAGATGTGCGAAGACTATGCGCCATGTTTGAAGTTCCAAAAGTGTGAAGTGCTCATCAGTAATTAGGATTTATTGTGCATCAAGAAGAGACTGTCGGCAGCGCTACAAGTATTGGTCAACGTAGCAACGTCACGGAAGGTGAAAAGCAACGCTGAGACGACAGACTGTAAGTAATGAAAATATTTTATTACTTCCATTTTGGAGGGTCCTATCATTACGAAGACGAAGCAACCGACGCAGTACATCGGACTTTGACTCTTTTTTAAAATAGTACAATCACTAAATTAAATATATTCACATAAGGTGATAATAGATAGAAAAGTCTTGATATTAATTATTATTTAGTATCTTTATAAACAAGATAAAGATAAACTGCTTTCTTAATACGGTGAAATTAACCATTAATCGGGTGAGAAATCATTCATACAGGTGAATTCCTTTAATCGAATGAATCACGTAATCACACAAGAGTTAAGAAAGCCTATTTGTTTTCACAAAGGTGAAATTGAGGAAGGGCCATTATTGTGCATAACAAGTGAACTCTCGCGTGGGTGTGTGAACTGTACTGTTAATGATTAAAACAATTACTCCACATTTATTAGCATTATTATTAAGAAGCGTGCTTGATATTGAGTTATTAATAATCAAAGGAGTACTTTGTGGTTTTGTTTTTGTAGTGCGTATCAAGTGGATACTTAAGATGAATTCATTATTATTTTAATATCACTCAGTTCAAGAACTGAAGCAGACTGAGTTTTAATTCTAATGAGCATTTTGATAAGTCACTTGTATATATCCATTATCCTGAAAGAATTTTAAATGAAAATAAATCATTACATGATTTTACATTGCCTGCCCCTAATTTTCTTTGTGCTATTCTGCATATTACTATGCGTTCTGCACCTAATCGCAGCACAGCTTTTTCTCACTTCTACGTAAGGTCGCGATCGGCTCAAACGACGCTCGAATAATTGCGAAGAGAAGTTTTGGCAAGGATATCAAGGCCGTTCCTGACGCAAACCCCATATCACAGGGGAGAACCCAAATACCCTAGACGGCGAAAGAAGAGACAGGCGAAGAATAAGACAAAGACAGGAAAGAAAGGAAACATTCACGCCTACGCCGAGAGTTGAACCCAGCTTCCGACTCAACAGCCTCATGAGAGATAGCCGCCGAGCCCACAAGGCCACGCCAGAACGGCAGTCTTCTCCTAATCTTTCCAGATTTAAACAATGATAATGATAAATCATTACTAAAGTAACAAGTAAATGGGCTCTGCTATTATTATTTGCACTTGGAATTTATAAGATTATTCTAATGTAAATATGACGCCTTTTTGTAAACTGTAAAGTTTTTACATAATTGAGTCTTCATTTTAAAAGTTTTTCTCTTTCAATATTAAATAGAATATTCAATATTAAATAAATATTATTGCGAAAATAGTCAATTGCTTAAGAGGCTTCTTGTAGCATGTTCAAGTTCTGGTATCTTTTGTTAATATATATTTTGCTAAACTTTTCATTCATTATTTTTTATTAATTAATTATTTGCCACAGTCGTATGAGAATATGAAGATCGTAATTTCAAAATTTTGGAAAGAGGATTCCTCAATATTTCCTTAAAGTTGGAAAATCACGTGACTATTTAAATTCAGAACATTTTGAAATTATTAATAACTTAGGCCGTAGAACTGCAAGATAGAGTTACAGCCTTGCAAAGTTAATTTTTCGCAACAGATTTACCAGATGAATGTCATCTCAAGTTCCATAGCGTATTAGTATTTATGTTCAATGTGTACCTATCCTGTTTCGGGTATACATTAACGACAAAATACATCTGTATTGATTTCAAATTGAACATTCAGTGCATCAAGTGAAAACAGAAAACGACTGTTTAGGATAAAGAAGAATATATCTTTTTTCCGTAATAATTTCTTTCATACTGAAAGGGTCTGTCATAAAGGATGTTTCTTGATATTGAATCAAACTTAAGATTCGCAGAATATTTCCAATTTTCAAGATACAGTATTTCATAAGTCGATTTCACGATAATCCAGTAGATGGCTGATCTAATTTCAGGAATTTCTGGAAAGCAATTTTAAAATTTCCTTAAAATTGCAGCTGTTCAAGAAATTTTAAAGAATATCATGTTCTGAATGAAGATAATTAACGTGCGGGAAATTACAATGGTAACACGATCAATATCATAAAATAAGTATAAAACAAATACAGTATTTAAAAAAAATGACACATTTCATTGATTCTTTCTATTCCTTAGTTGTTCTGCAGTCTGTTGTTCTCATTGAAAAGAAACATTTATTTTAATGTATTATTTGATTTGTTCGGGCGTAAAAAAATGTTAACATGTCCTTTCTTTAAATATTTGTTTTATATGTATTGTGCTGTATTGATCGCATTATCATCACCAATATCGTGTTGTTCTATTTAGATATCAGTTTACATTTTTTTTTACGCCCGAACAAATCAAATAATACATTACAATAAATGTTTCTTTTCAATATTAACCAAAACTTTCATTATTATTTGTTCTTTTTAAGTCATATTTTATTCTACTTTAATTTTTCTGTTCCTCTTACGTTATTTATTTTAAAATAAATGAAGTTTTTCCACTGTGATTTACAAAGGATAGTTCTTGTTGGTTTGAAAAAAAATTCTTGATTTTCGAGTTAGTTCATGAGTTAGCACATAGTTAATAAGCACACAATATTTGAAATATTTAAGAAATATTTTTATGTCTAAATGAAACACTTGATATTGAAATAAATAACTTATTGAATTCTTTACTTATCTACAAGAACAAAATTCATACCTTAGCTACAGGGATTTTAATCTCGCCCTTCTCTTGTATTTTCTGATTAAGTTTTCCAAGAGAAATACTCCATTGTTCAGCAGGTACTCTGAAAAATTATTTTACACAATTTACCATATTGTAAATATCTAAGCATAAAAATTTGATCTTTTTAAGCTCCACGATCAATAAAGAATTTCTTGTTTATAATATTTTAAAAAAAAATTGCTGATTTTACTGAAATCAAATGGAAAAAAAAGATAAAAAGATAAAAAAAAGGGAACATGACAGAAGAGATAAAATTTGATAACCAAATGTGAGACAGTTTCTTTTATTTTATCATATTTCGGTATAATAAACGTGATACTTGAAAATATTTTGACCACTGGTCCATTAATTACGTGAGGTGTTTTTTTAAAAATTTGGACCCCCCCCCTCCCCCTTGGGGAGATTTGGTGAGATGTGATGGGACCCCCCACCTCATGTGAGATTTCAAAAATTTTAACACCAAAAAAAAAACGGAAATCTTGCTGTAATACATATTTTCTCTGAATGAAAAAGTTTACGTGAGATTTTCGTTGACCCCCACTCCCCCTTGATGAGATTTGGTGAGATTTTGACGGACCCCCCCCTCCCCCTTTTGACCTCACGTAATTAATGGACGACCCCTAAGGTCAATTATATCAAGACGGGGCTGCTACGTCTAAACCTGTATTCGAATCCCGTATTGGCATGGTGTATTTCTTTTCTGTGTTTGACTGCCTTTTCCTCTTTCTCTCTCCTTCTGTCTATTCAAAATATGAATTTCTAGATTTAATGTGCTATTACAATTAAAAATAACTAAAAGGAAGTGTAATTGACACGTGTATGGAGAACTTCAGTGACTACGATGCGAGAAATGTATGCCTTGATTTCATTAGGTTAAGTTTTCTTCCATAAAGTGACAAATCAGGACATAATTTTTTGCCGCATTCATCTCAAAAAGCATTTCGTGATGAGTATTTTTTTTTAGCCTTCTATTTTTGATTTAAAATAAGATTTGCAAAAATCCTCTCATCTTGACAAACTTTTATTTTGACAAACTTTTATTTTGACAAACTTTTATCTTGACAAGCTTTTATCTTGACAAGCTTTTAACTTGACAAACTTTTATCTTGACAAACTTTTATCTTGACAAACTTTTAACTTGACAAACTTTTAACTTGACAAACTTTTATCTTGACAAACTTTTTCAGCACATCGTATTCAATTTGATTTCGGTTTCTCTGTTAACTTTTAAAATCAAACATCAAAAAAGTAAGAATCTCAGGGTTAAAAATATATTTGTATGTTCAACATAGCTCTATTGTTATTATGTGTCTTGCTATTACGTATATTGGTATAACGTTAAAATTAATGGCAAGGACAAGTGTTTTGATTGGTGGTTTTGGTATAACTTTGGTATTAAAAGAAAAGTCATTCTTTAATTTATATTTAAATTTACCGTTTAAGTATTTAAAATATTTATAAACTTACTTTGGTATCTCGATGCAGTGAGCAGCAGTAACTATCCATTCTGAATTGATAATAGCACCACCACAAGCATCCATTAAAAATCCATTAACGATGACATGCATTGAAACCACCCATGGCCAAGCACCTCTGACAGCATCTGCACCACCTCTGATCCTGTCTTCCACTGTATCAATGTTAATTGTTCTCGTGCCACAGACTAAAAATGTTAACATTATCGTTCATATTAATAAATTTAGCAAATGTATCTAAGTATATTTAAAATTAAATAACTTTGGAGGACTTACATCAAATTAACAATTATAAATTTTAAATTTTGTCTTGTAGAATAATGTGAAGCAGTGGTTCTCTGTAAGTTTAAGCGGAGATTGGGTACTAGAATTTGAAAGATGAATTTCTATTTTCTCAATTCATGGAACCAGAAAACTTTACATAATAACTTTACTTCCGAACATCCCAATCTCTCAAAACAGTCTTGGATTTTTTGTTTCTTTTCTGTTAGTTGCGTGTACAGAAACTTTCCTCCATTTTAAATTCAGATGCTTTAACTACAATGACCGATATTTACTAACATGACCTTGTAATATTTGATTTCTTATACACTTCCAGACTACATACAAAAAGTATGTAACTAATATAGAAACTAATATAGAAATAACAGCTATTTACTAAACCAGAAGTGGAAAGAGGCAATAAACATATCAAATAAATTTGTGGAAAGTATTTCATGATCAAAATGATAGCTACAATTTCAGAAATTAGTAAAACAAGTTCAAAAGTTTTGAGCAAGTACAAAAAGCTTTAAAGGTGATATTGAAACCCCATCAATTTCATCTGGAACCTCACAAAGGATTTCGTATTTAAAAGAATCCATATATTTACAGAATCACGAAAGTCCATGTTCAAACTATATAAGAAAGTTAAATGGAAAATAAAATAGAAAGAAATTTCTAAGTATTGAAAAATCTATATGCACATACTAATTAGGGGAAGGACGGGAAAAATGATCCCCTTAAGAAAAAATGGGTATAGAACTTTTCTCAAATGATTTCGAAATTTTATTTCTTTCAAACTAATAATCTCTGATATCTTATCTAAAAAAATAACTTTGTTTGAAATTGTTTGATCGAAAGTTTCGACTTGATAAGACTGTTTTTTCCAAAATGGTGCTAAAGTATCAGGTAGCCCAGAGGGTTGGCAAAAGTAAAGAAATGGGATTTTTCTTTTTTCAGTTTTCTTAAATACAATTGAAATCAAAGAAATAAAATGCAGGTTAATATAAAAGCCTTGAATCCCTTTTTAAGTTAAATAAGAATTTATCGCAAATTAACTCAATATGTAAAAAATTTTGAATATATATATAAAAAATATATAAAAAATTTTGAATGTTTACATGCAAAACATGGTTAGAATAAGTACAGCAAGAACTCTAGCTACTTTCGATTTTTAATTTAATGAAGAATATTGAAAAAAAAAAAACATTGACCTAATCTATTTTCAATTTCGCATATATAAAATTTATGAATTTATTAAAAGTCTAACCGCAAAAATATAGAATGTGTTAAGTTAGTCTCCCTCCAAAAAGATTCAAAAATTAAAACATTCTATAAAAAAACTGAACGAGAGCCTTTTTCTGTCTTGCTTGACTTCCAAAGGAAAAAAAAAAACCTTAAACCGATATGTTTTAAACATTGGGAAATAGAAGTCTGCTTCGAATTTTTTCAGTTTGTTTGCAATCGCAAACCATCAAAACTTCCACCAGTCATCAGACCAATAGTCTTCGTCGCCTTCATCAACAACTGTTGTTCCTGATAAACCATATGTAATCAGAAAAAACATTAAAAAAGTAGGATAAGTTATTAAACGTAAAGGGTTTTATAATAATTACGGTGTAATGAAATAAAAACAGTTCGTGCATAAGCTGGTGGATAAAAAGTGATCCCTCGGGGGTAAAATGATCACAAGTGCCCAGGATAATTTTGTCAGAAAACATGATTGTCATTCAACAGCCTGTGGACACACTTGGGAAAACGTTTATGAGAAGAACATCAAAATAACCTTCATACCTTAATATCTACGCACAATGCTAAAACCATTTATTTGTAGACAAATTATAACTAAGATATAATGTAAGTTTGTCAAAAATAAACTTTTTGACAAAAATTTAAGAGGACACACATTCATTCAAATCAAATTTGATCAGCTGACAATATCCATCATGGCGGCTCTGTTTAGCGAGGTTTGCGAAAGATTGTCCCTCCTCACCCGATTGGGCCAGAATGGAAAGGTATCATTAAGTCTGCAGGAATCTTTTTTCCCGCCATTCCCTACATATAAATATTACTTTTAATTTTTTTGCAGAAAGCGTAGAAAAAAATTGAGTTCTATTTTCCTGCAGGAATAATAATTCTTGAAAATTAATGATCAGGATTAATAATCTCCAGTGGGCAAATGACCTTCAGGAAAAAATTAAGAAACTCAAAAAAAAAGTGAAATGCTAGGATTTGTTTATTTTTTTTTACAACTGAGATATTATTAATTAAAAGGATGTTTTAGGTAGACAAATCATTTTGTTATTCTTTTTTCTTGAATGTAAAGGAAAGCTGTTTCAAGCTTATTAGTTTCCATCAGTAAAAATTCAGAAACGCAAATAAAAACCACATTTAATAATGATACACAAATTATACATACATACATACATACGTAATTCTCTGCCAAGGGTAGGTCCTTCACTGCAAACCCAGCATCTCCAATCTTTCCTATTTTCTGCCTTCCTCTTCGTCTCCACATAAGATCCATTTACCATAATGTTGTCGATCATCTGAAATCTTCTTCTGCCTCGAACTTTTTTACCGTTCACCATTCCTTCCAGTGCATCCTTCATTAGGGAGTTTCTTCTCAGCCAGTGACCCAACCAGTTTCTTTTTCTTTTCCTGATCAGTTTCATTATTATTCTTTCTTCACCCACTCTTTCTAGCACAGCTTCATTTCTTATTTTGTCTGTCCATTTCACACACTCCATTCTTCTCCATATCCACATTTCAAATGCTTCTAGTCGTTTCTCTTCACTGCGTCGTAATGTCCATGTTTCTGCCCCATACAATGCCACACTCCACACAAAGCACTTCACTAGTCTCTTCCTTAGTTCTTTTTCCAGAGGTCCACAGAAGATGCTCCTTTTCCTATTAAAAGCCTCCTTTGCTATTGCTAGCCTCCTCTTGACTTCTTGGCAGCAGTTCATATCCCCACTTATAGTACACCCTAAGTATTTAAAGTTGTTCACTTGTTCCAATGTCTCATTCCGAATACTTAAGTTAAGTTACACAAATTATAAAGGAAATAAAACCTCTCTACCAAACGTTTGCTTTTTTCAAACGCTAAAAAGAGATGAAAGAGAAATAATAATCGTAAGGTGTAATGTTGGCAGTAATTGCAAATTAGAAATGCAAATAATAACACAAACTTTTAATTAATTTTCTGTTTATAAAATAAATAACGAGCAGTTTATACTGAATTTTATATCTAATTTAATTTTGATGATATTGATGGTAAACCAATTATATCAATTATGTAGAATTATATAGATCCACACCACTAAAAAAAAGTTTTAGAAATTAGTTATTTAAGTCATAGGTATACTTTTCAAATGTTAGTACAATTTCAAGTATTTATTCATTTGGATAAAAAATAAAGAATGTACGTTTCAAGAAATTACTTATAATATGGAATTACCGTATTGTCCGGCGTATAAGACGACTGGGCGTATAAGACGACCCCCATTTTTCCAATTAAAATATAGAGTTTGGGATATACTCACCGTATAAGACTACCCCTCTTCCAAAGCACACCAACTAAAAATTTTTAAAATTTCAGATTTGGTTTCAATATGGTAATTTTAATTCAAATACTTATGGCATGCGGATACTTAGCAGGAAAACTGTCACTTATAAACATGGGCGGATTTATGTCCTGATATCTGGGGGTGCGAGCTCACCGGAAGGTATGAGGTATTTGTATACCAAATTTAAACACCAAAACCCAATTTAAATGTTCCGTTTTTAGGCCTAAATTAATAATTAATAAAATTATTATAACAGAAAACATTTTTATTTATCTGTAAAAAAAATTATCATCTCAAAAATCTGGGGGTGCGGCGCACCCCCTAGCACCCCCGTAAATCCGCCCATGCTTATAAACATAACGCTGTTTGTCATCAAACATGTAAACATAAAACAGTGCAAATGGATTAAACTTTTCCTTTAAAAGCAATGTACCTTAACGGCAATTGGCTGGTTGTTGTAGGCCTATACAACGCCTGCTTGGATTGGTCAGCTCTCCCTGTCTCCAAGTAACTGTAGCTTTGTTTATTCTGGTGCATTATTTTAATGCTATATTTTTTTAGAATTTCACTAAAATCATAGTATTTCTTAATACTATTTATTCTGTCCCCGCTCTATCTCTTTTTTCCACACCCCGGGCGTCCCGGACGCCAGCACCCGGCGTATAAGACGACCCCGACTTTTGAGAAGATTTTCCTGGTTTAAAAAGTCGGCTTATATGCCGGACAATACGGTACTTATTAACATTATATGTTCTGTTGCTTATTTATCTGATTCTGGAATTCTGGAGCATAAATATTGTCACGGTTTTTACCGAATTCTTCTAATAATTAATAGAATAATAGACGATAAGGATCAGACTCAGTCGCTCAAGCTATGTTAATGGATAAGAGTCGAGGACTCCATCTGAAGTACATACTAGTTTAATCGTTAACAACAGAGGTTCACGGAAGCTTTAACCGCTCAATAGGTCTGAGGGGGGGGGGGGTGAAGCTGCTGGGCCCGGGGAAACCTCACTCCTATACTTCATCCATAAACAAATTGAAAGAATCACACATACACTGACAAAGATTAAATAGAATGTATTCACACTAAATTTGCTTATTACAGTATATCAAAGATAAAAAGCAACACTTATAATAAATAGCAAAATATAATATCAAAATTTAGTAGGTTCAATATAAAGTATAATGAATATTTCCAAGCATCACTCGCTGATAGTCTATTCCACACTTAATCAAATTTTACGAAAGTTAAAATATCTTTTTCATAATTTCTTCTAATGGAACATAAAATTAGAAGTACTTAAAACCTTGCGTAAACAACGTCAAATAAGTTAAAGACACTTAAGGTTTATGACTCATGCAATGGGTTACACTTGGCAGCCGGCCAACGAACAAATAGGCAGTAAATCTAATATGGTATAATCAGAATACATTTAACAGAATGTTCAAATGGAAAGAAAGTAATATCATAAAGCTACACTACAAAATCAATCTTTCCACTTCTCAATCTACAAGTTTTAGAGTATACACTAACAAATCCGGATTGATTTTATTTTCGTAGAGGCATTTTAATGTCCTATATGTTGTAAAACTAATCGGTAATAAAGTTTCGAGGTATCCCTGGTGACAGTTAAAATCAGCATCATATAAAGAAATTAGGGTTACTTACAGTTTTTCTCAATATGTTAGGATTGATCTGATTGTTTCACGGGGAATTCAGGATTGAAACACCTCGTTCCAAAGGACAGCTCCGTTGAAGCTGCACTGACAAGTGAGTGTTCTTTTGGTTTGTTTAGCGTCGCACAGCACCCAGGCTAGTTCTAAATTTTCACTTCCACTAACAAAGCACAGATTTCCCACTAGTGGATTAGATATTTTGAATCCTTCACACTGTTCGAAGTATTGGCTACTCACTTGTTGCACTTAGACTCAAGTATCCGGGATCAGATATTGTTCTGGAATCACCAGATCCACACTTTGATGTATGACTCAAGTATCCAGAGTTTGGGGTGACGATTACGTTGAATGGTAATGAGTATATTCGGTGAAAGATGAGGGTGGTCGAAGAACATAAGAAACATCACGGTAAGTGATGTCTCTCCTGAGTAACGTCAACTGTCCTCTCTGCTCATCACCCAAATCGACTTCTGACACAAACAGTTTCTTGGGGTTGTTTTATAGGTAGCCGTACGTATGGTTGTCTTAGCCAATCAGAGACCTCTTCAGAAAATAACTCACGAAACTGATGCTGACGTCATGCCAACAACAGGCGAGAAGAAGACTCCCTTCCGAAATAAAGATGGCGGCTCATATTGAGAAAAGATAGGGTTGCGAAGTCTTTTTTCGACTCTATCTCTAGAACAATCATCTTTCATCAATGAGATGTCGTCTCAGATCAATCAACAGACATTCGTGCTTCCAAATATTTCAGATTAAACAGAAAATTGAATAAATACGAAGGTATTTGAAGGTTTTTTTTTCTTTGAATGATGGTCAATGCTGAATATACAATATATAAATACAAAAGAATATATGTTTAAATAAAGATACCATGGTTTGCGCAAAATACATATGTACGTATATACAATCATCCCCCAAAAAAATAATAATAATAAAAAGAAAGTGGTACGGTTTGAAAGAAAAAGAAGAGAGAGAAAAAAAAAGTACAGGGGGAAAAAAAACCGTTACAATATTTATCAAGAACAAGGTGAGGTCACACCCTGTATCTCTCAATCAATGCCATTTTGTGGGATGAAAGTACATATGGAGTACTTCAAAAATATATATATCGGTTATGGGGCCAATCCTCAAAAGTTTTCGAGGTATTTGAGATTGTTTTCATAGATTTTTGAGTATTAGCTTTTTAACTTCCAATTTTTCGCCGCCAAGACGCGTTAATTTGGTCCTGTGATTAAGACTTTCGCCTGACGATCGCGGGATCCGAGGTTCGAGTCTGGTAAGGGGAAACTTTCTTTTTCTTTGTTTTTTTTTTTTTTTCTTTCTTTCTTATTTTTTATTTCTGTTTTTCTTCTTTTTTTCCTCCTTCTTTTCCTTTTCTTTTTTTCCTTCTTTCTATAAGATAATATAGGTTTTGTTCTTATTTTTCCCAGTTACTGTATGAACATTAGGCAGAAAAAGAATATACGATTAGAAATAATAAATAATATTCTCCTTAATTTTTTTTTATTCAAAAGTATTTTAATGATTAGAAATAAAACAAGACATATTGTATAATTATATGCAAATAAACTTTTCTACATAATCTTTTTTTTCTTTTCTCTTTCTTTTTTCCTCTTTCTCTATATTAATACTAATACATCAACCATTAAAATCAATGGATGGTGACATTGAAAATATTTAATTATAATTTAATAGTATATATAGTAAAAATATAGTAATATATATAAACATTTTCTTTCTTTTTTTTTTTAATATCCAAGTTGTATAAATTCCACGATTGAGGAATTTATACAACCTGCTAATTGTTCATGGTAATTAGTTTTTTTAAATGAAATTGTTTTAGTTCTAATTTAATTTCGAAAAATTTTTTTTTTTACGTGCTTTTTACATAATACTTAATTAATAAAAATATAGATTAAGGATTTTTATTGCACAGTTCAACAGTTGAACAATTAGCGTAGTTACAGTTATATAAAAAGGTTGATGTATTGACAGGGAACATCTCAGAAAAAGCATTAATACATGAATATGATTTTAAATCTCCCTTCTCCAAATTATAAATTCAAAACGTCGCGAGAAAAGCGTGTTAGTTTAGGAAAAAGAAAAAAAAAGATTATTAAAAAAAGATTAAAGAAAAGTTTAGTTAATTTTCGTAATTATACAGTATATGTTTTATTTTATTTTTAATAAATTAAAATGCTTTTTAATAAAAAACAGTTAAGGGGAATATTATTTATTTATTTCTAATCGTATATTCTTTTTCTGCCTAATGTCCATAACGTAACTGGGTAGAAAAAGGACCAAACTTACAATATCTTACAGAAAATCTTAAAGAAGGGGAAAAAAAGAAAAGAAAAAAAGGTTTCACCTCACCAGACTCAAACTACAGATCCTCAGATTGTCAGACAGAAGTCTTAATCACCGGACCACACCAACGCGTCTTGGGGGCTAAAAGCAGGAAGTTAATAAGCTAATACTCAAAAATTGATGAAAACAATCTCAAATATCTCGAAAACTTTTGACAGTTGGCCCCACAACCCACATATATTTTTGAAGTACTTCATGTGTAGGGGAAAGTCGGGTAAGATGACTAACTCGGTATTTCTCCGACGCATTCATAGATAGGAGCACCTGTCCAAGCACTTTCTGAGACTCAGGTGATTAATGTCCTCCCAATGAGAGATGGCCGCCCTGTTTTTGTGAGATCTGCGCATGTATCATCGATTAGTCTGGTCAGGCACTTCCGTCTGATGTTATGACAGGATGCCGCCATTACGGTAAAGGCTTGTTACTTTGCAAAAGAGCCTTGTATTTATAAATAATATATATTTATTTATTTACGTAAATACTTATTGTTAGCAACTGGTATTGAAGTAACGCTAAATAGTCGAGAGAAGTTTTAATTTGGCGTTATCAACATGTCTTTCTCAGTGAAAACAGACTGTCGTCCATTGTGACAGGAAAACATAATTGATCAGCTACCGGAAGGGCTGCGCAGTTCAAACTTCCGCCGGTCAACTTTCATTTTGAGGACAATAGTAACGAAGTTCACTGCAAAGGATGTCGGGCAAGATTGTTTTGCGAGCAGTAGTGACTAAGATGTGTTTGTTTCCCGTGCGTTTGTAATTTTTCAACTTCACAGCGTAAGGAATTACTCGAGTACGTTAAGTTGTTTTTGCTCTTTCATAAAATATTCTCAAAATACAACTCATAATGTAAAGAACCATGTGTGGTCTAGTTTGTTTACGATAAACTGCGGAAATGATAAATAAGTTCTAAACCAAATTGGCGGCGTGGGGTAAGATGACGAATGGCAGGGCGGGTAAGATGACGAGAAGTTTGCTTAGTTTGTCATCTTACCCAACATGTTTTTGAGTACCTTTTATGAATAGCTTTTGTCCTATTTTAAAAATTGGTTTCGAAACTGAATTGTAGTTTCAGTTATTTTTTTCTTTTATTCTAAATGCTCATGTATGACTGTTTATCTATGAGTGTTTTAGGTATTATAAACAACATGCCACGAAATTATACAAGGAAAAGTGACAGGGGAAAGTGGGATAAGGAGACAATGAATGCAGCTATTGCTGAAGTAAAAGATAAAACCTCAAGTGTAAATGCTGCAGCAAAGAAATATAACGTGCCAGAGCCAACACTAATGTGCTTCTAAATTTTTGTATACCTAATTGTTCAAAGTTTTGTTTCATTACGAGCAATCTGTGATTGTAATTTAACTGTTTCATCTTTGACTTTTCTAATTCAAGCCACATTAGTAAGTGAAGTTGTTTCTCTGCATTTTTAAAATAAAATGTTTCTATCTTAATGTATTACTTTTATCTGTTCGTCATCTTACCCACCCCCCTTCGTCTTCTTGCCCCTTAGGTGGGGTAAGATGACGAAAATTACTCTTTTTTTTGTGTGTGTGAAATATTTTTCATAATGCGAGATGGTAAAACAGCGTTTCATATTTTTTTTGTTGAACACAAAGGTTACAAGAAGTGTCCTTTCAAATTTCGGGTTTTTAAACCACTTACTAAGCCGAGGGTCAATCTCTGAAGCTTAAGTTCGTCATCTTACCCTACCTTACCCTACTTTCATCCCACAAAATGCCATTGATTTTGGAGAGATACAGTATTGATCAGGTTAAAGTCGCGATAATGTTAAACTTGGAATTTTTCAAACTTAAAAAGCTAGTTAGTAAACAAATTTGAAAAAACGTTATATTATACGACGGTTGGGAAAAGAAGAAAATCGTGGGTTATGGATTACTACTTCTATGTATTCTGAGTGATATCTATCGCCAAGCATTTTCTGCAAAGTAGAAGAGAACAAGATTATCGATGTTGTTTTTAGTCTTTGCATCTTAACATACCTATGTACTCTTCATTACTATTTTTATTTTACATATCTTCTTTATAAATATCATCCATATCCAAAGTGGCTTCGGAAGAGTAAAAAGGAAATTCCCGGTCGAGGAAACTGAACTGCGGCTCCCATCCGTTTTCGTCAATTCTCTCCACTGTCAAATGGCACAAATTTGTAGCAATAGCCGATCTTCCTAATATTCAATCACCCTGACTCTGAAAGTGGTGGAAAACATCCCAAATTATATCTCTAGCTTGGCTATGCAGGCCTCAAGGTAACCTGTTTTTATGACGACGCCATATTGCAATAAGTTCTAGGATCCCTAAGTGAGTCCTTTTTTTTCTCTTTATGGCCATTTTTCTTTCTATGTGCTTACTATAGTTTGAAAGCCGAAGTACGGTTTTCTATTTAATTGATTGTTTGTATATTTCATTTAATTTGAAAAAAATTAATTGTATAACATAGAGTAATTAGTTAATCTTAAGTTTTCTTATAATCTTACTTTTACTTTCTCCTTGATGTCCCAGAAGAATAACAGCAAATACTGTGGATATTCCCAAGAATAACCATAATGGAAAGACGGTGAACATCTGAAAACTTATTGAAGTAGCCTACCTACAAGTAATTCTTTTAAAGATAACCTTATCTGGTGTTTCATATACGAAATACGTAAGTATTTTTTTTATTATTTTTTTTTACAAATGCAGAAATTAAAATTTGCTTTTGCGAATTTCCATTGTTAAACTCCTGGATTTAACTTACATTAATTTATATAAGAAATTACAATCAGAATTTTACACCAAATCTTATAAAGGTGCTCCAAACTCTGCTAAGGAAGATATTATTCAAATTAAACTAGAAAAATATGTGACGGTATTCATCCGTATTAACACCACAATACGGATAATATAAAACGGAGATTAAGGGATTATCCTTCGTGGTTCATACATTAAAAAACAAAATCTTTTTATAATGAAACAATACTTGCCAAATTATAAATATTAAAGTTAATCCTTCAGCAAAATGTAAAACTTACAATTACAACAATTTATTCAAATAAGAATGCCTTTTTGAGTCGAGCTGATACTCTGGGACAATTTATGTTAAAATGATAAGAACCAAGTATAAATATTAAGATTTGTTGACTTAAGAAGTATTTAATAAGAGAATTTAGAATAAGAACTTTTGATTATATCCGAAACCAAAAGTATCTGATGTGAATCTTCAGGACATTCAGGTTCTGAAATGAACATTTGCATGAGGATTAAGTAGTAACAGTTCCATTTCATTATAATAGATTTGGTATATATTTTTTTTGTAGTGTATTAGCGGAAGGATCAGCGTTCCCCAGTGCTTAGAAAACAAATAATTAACAACAAACATACAAACATTGTTTTTGAGCTTTCTATATGACCAGATAGATAGATAAATAGATATAATTTAGACGAGCGAAGCGAGTCTATCTGATGCCCATTCGAGCACATTTTGTGATTCATTTTATTCAAAATCTATAGTAGCTAGAAATATGAAATTTTGGATGCCTACATAGAAATCAATTTAGAAGTCCATAATCATATTTTCAACAATGAAAACTGTAAATCTTACAAGAAATATTTGTTTTTAAAAGCATGGAAAAAAAAGCCATAGGAAACGCTTTAAAAAGAGCGACTTTTCTTTCGAAACAAATATTTGTAATTTCTAATAATCCTACAGCGTCGCAATCTAGAAATATGTCATTCTTTTTTAAATAAAAATGTACTTTAAAATGGTGTTTTATCATTTTTGTAATAACGACATGTCCAAATAAACAAAGATTTATATTTTAATAAAAATAAACGAGTTATTATAAATAAAAAACTTAAAAATATCATAAAAATTTGTCAATTTATATGTAAATTTTCGGACATAAATTCGTTCTTCCTTTTTGAAGCTACAATTTGAAAATGAGTAAAAGACTTTTTCAATCTACAATTTCAAAATGAATAAAAGACTGTTTTAACAAGAGAAGTTAATTTGATTTTGTTGTTTGGGTTTTTCGTGGATGTTTTAAGTTTTGAAACCTGTTTTCAACTAGATCACATTTTCTGAACCATTTTATTCAAAATCTGCAATAGTTAGAAATATGATATTTTGGGTGCCCAAGTAGAAATCCTTGTAGAAGTGCACAATCATACTTTCAACACTAAAAACTGTTAATTTTAGAAGAATTAATTGTTTTTAAAGAAAACGCCATAAGACTTGGAAAACGCCATAAGAAAGGTCATAACAAAAGCGCCATTAGTTCTTAAACCGAAACAAAAACTTATAATTTCTAATAATCCTACAGCGTCGTAACATTAGTTACTTTTTAAACCTTTAAATCTTGACATACTGTGTAATATACATATATTTCTTATGCAAATTTTCGGACGTGCTTTTAAGAGTGCACTAGTCTACTCAAAGCCCGGCTTTTTGCTATTTGTTATTATTGACACGTAACTAATTTATACTTTTAAAGAAGCACAATTTAACTCTCTACAAAACTAACAGAAGCTTATCAAATTTAATTGAATGGTTCAAAAGTTATAAGCGACAATTTGTGTGAAGTGGGATAATTCCTAGAAAAAAATTATTTCAATAGATGCGAACAATGATTTTAGAAGGCCTGGTGTAGTTTTTTAAACGATAAATACCCGAATTTGTGGGTAGAAAGTTGGCTTTAGCCAAGCCCACCATAAACGCTTGGCTGCCATATTGCTCTAGCTGTGACATCACATCTGTTGAAACATTCGCTTGGGCTGTTAACTGCTATTGAAATGTTGTTCACTAAATTAACGAAATCAATGGAAATAAATTTGAAAGGTGAAACTTCACAACATTGTAACTGCTGTATAATAGCAATGTGTAAAAGTTCAATAATTGCTATATTGCAAATTTTTTTATGCATGTTCCAATAAATCCGAAAAGGCGAAAAACATGGTTAGATATTATTCGTCGAGACAAGATTTTCAGTCGGAAATCTACGTTGTTTGTTTATCAGGATCATTTTAATGTAAGTAATTAGTAAAAATAATAAAAAAATATAAAAAATAAATAAATAATTTTGCTATAAGTTTATTATTTGTTTAATTAGTATATTTAATTATTAACATATTTAATGAATAATAATCGTTGAGAAATCGCAGGTTTCTGAAATCATGTGTTGTCGTATAACAAGTTTAACGTGCTTGAATAATGAAAATACTGGGCAAATCCAGCTGATGATCGTTTGGAAACCTGAAACAGCTGTTCTGGATTCCCGATATCGCAAACACTAAAACAGATCAGTGACTCTTTATTTATGAGCGTGTATGTTTTTTATTGTAATGTCATAATGTGAAGCTGTTAACCGTATACTGACATTAAATGCTAATAAGTGAAATAAGTAGTTATAGAAGCATACTGTATATATTTCTAGATATAGACTAACTATATCTACGCGAACATCTTTATTCAGATTTTTGATAACAAATAACGAATGTTTTCTAAGGCACAGGGCGGCCAGGGGGGCGCCGCGGCACGGCAAAAATAAAGAAAATTGGGAAATTCCGTTTTTTTTTTTGGTTGTAGATTTTTGGGATGTTGGGGGGGGGGGGCGCAAATATCAAGTGTAGGGCGCCTGACGAAATCTTTCCCAGGGCGCCAACAAACCACGCGACGGCCCTGCTAAGGCAGCATTATTTCGTTAGACGTTAAGTCAAAAAAAATGCACGAGTATTAATACAGCGAAGAAGTTGAATATTTAAAATTATAATTCTTTAGGAATTATTCTTATTTCCATATATTCTTTTTTCCGAATTAAAGCGATCTTGATGTAAATTTCATATCAGTCAAATGGTATTAATAAAAATTGAAACTGTGGAACTACTCAATTATGTGCAGTTTATATTTCCTTGGAAAATTTGTTAAGAACAAAATAACTTGACATCGAATAAATATATCGTAATTTTAAAACATATGCCATCACATAATCAAAGAGAAATTAAAGCAGTAAATTAAAAATAATTGAACAAAATGACAACAAAAGAGTAAGAAAATTAAAACATAAATTTAAAACAAATGCAAACTAGAACCATAAATCATAAATAATAAACCCAAAACAAAATACAAATATAATAAATGTAAATTAAAACCTACAAAAATGGGTTGAAAAAATTATAAATTGCTAAGAAAACACAAGGTAAACGCAGATCTACAAAAAAAAACTAAAAAACAAGCATAAATGGAAATAAATATTGAATTAATTCCTGGAAATGAAAACAAAAGTAAAGTAGCAGTAAAGAGAGAAATCATAAAATGAATTCGAAGAAAGACATTTAGCAATTTGTTTGTTGGGATAGTTGCAAGAAAGCGTATCAACGATTCTGTTGTTTCGACAATACATACGTCACAACCAATAGGAGAACGTTTCTATACCTCCTTGGATTGGTGGAAATAGAAAACGCTTTTTCCCAATGAAATACTTAAAATAAAATTAAAATAATGTTAATACAGTGCTTCATGATTACATGTAGTTATTATTTATGCCAGCAAAATGAAATATTTCAGACTTAGGAATCATCTGCATTGTAAAGCGCAATAATGAAAAGATGTAGCAAAATGAATTTTTTTTTCATTTCGTTTCGGTTTTCAAAAGCTTTCGCGAAATTCCCGTCAGCTTTTTGAAGTTTTTTCTTCACTGCTTGAGTATCTAGTGCGGCATAAACAATCACGGCTAAAGATACATATAATTTTGCGCTTTGCGTTTTATCTATGTAGGAGTTTAAAATAAGTTATTGTTTTTTTTTTTTATTGAATGAGCTTGTAAAGTCTTAGTATTCTATTTGAATGTTTTCTTCTCTGTTTGTCAGTTTATATGTTCATCTGTTTATATGCTTATAAAGCTAAAACGTCTGGTCAAATTTCCGCAAAATTTAGTACAATGCTTATTTATGGCCAAGTTAAAAAAAGGGAGACGATTGTTTTGTTTTTGTACCTTTGCCTATTCCTCAAAATTAGCTCCCACACCATCACTGCATACTTACTTCCCTTATGCTTTGAATATCTGGATGGTATTCCTTATTTTAATTTTTTGTTATCACGTTTCATAGAAGCACCAAAAACACAAACCCAGAAATAGATGTCGGAAAATTTGCATACACAGTACTGTTTTGTATATCTTTTTTTTAAATTATTAAAATTAGTTTTTGAATATTCATTATTGTTACTCAAATATTTAAATATAGTAAATACTATATTATAATGCAAGATGTATTTTGAATCTCCGCAAAATAATTAGTCCGAAAGGCAGTGAAAATCCGTGATAAATTTCAGCTTCTCTTTCTAATTATTGTTTATTTTTAGCGATCACCCCTTAACATAGTTTAAAAAAATAGTTGTTTTAGGATATTTTACATGTACGCTTTAAATTTAAATAAATTTAATAAATAACAATGGATGAGACGAAATTATTTACAAGTGACATCCTGGAACAGCTGTTTCACGCTCGTTGGGATCATCAGCCAGGAGAAGTCACAGTAAATAACAAGGTCTCCGTACTGAGGCTAATATGAACAATATATCGGAAGCGCAATGGTGCCTCAAACACCACTGCGCTTCCGACGTATTAAATAAATTTACTTTGATTGGGAATGTTTTTTCAAGGTTAAAACTGAAGGTATCCCAAATTATATAATATATCCAAATTACAGGATTGTAATTTTTCGTCATGGATAAAAGGTTAAAAACAGAACGCTTCAGCCTAACCTGTAGACTATTTTCAACTTACTGTGCTGCTGGCCCGGATAACACGTTATTCAGTTATTCCATATATAAAGAACATTAACAATAACATCAAAAAATGTCTCAAAAAGCATAATATACAGGTAATTAATAGAACTAATAACAAATTAACATATCGGAAAGCTAATATTCAAACTAAAACTAATGTTGTATATGCCATACCATGCAATGGCTGCAATAAGAAATATATTGCTTATACTACCCAAACTCTTAATGAAAGACTGAAACAGCACCAATACCATTACAATAACAAAGATGAATTTAAATCCATTTTATATTCCCGTAGCAAAAATACAACCCATACCCCAACTTTGACAATACTCAGATAATAGACCAAGCCCCCATCACTTACTCACATTCAGAGAGTCTTGGCACATAGCCAACGCCTCTACCATTAACCATGAACTATCAAATACGGTCATAAAAAACTATTTAAATGTGTGTTATCCGGGCCAGCAGCACAGTTGAAAATAGCCTACAGGTTAGGCTGAAACGTCCTGTTTTTAACCTTTTATCCATGACGAAAAATTACAATCCTGTAATTTGGATATATTATATAATTTGGGATACCTTCAGTTTTAACTTTAAATAAATTTAGTTCAATTTAAAAAAAAAAATACCGGTATCACATAACTTGTGAAGGAAAACTTTGAGGAAAATATATATGATTTATCATAATACTACAAGTAGAAAACATTAATGTTTGATTAGAAATTCAAATCTCGAAGCTCGATTTCTTCCAAAAGAAATGAATATCAAATGAATACCATTCAAATCCAACATTGTGTTTACAATATTTTACCGCAGATATGAAATCTGAACTGAGATTGTGTTGTATTAAATTATTTAAATGACACCAAATATTGAAGAATGATTCATAAGAATTAAGTTTCATAAGTATCTATTAAAAAGAAAAGCTGATTTTTGAAATTGTTGTGAAATACGTCAGTGAACTATGGTTAAAGTCAAAGAACTGACAGTTAGTGATGCGTGATATCAGTTGCATTAATCACTAGACCTTCATTAATACTAGGCCATTAAAATATAATAGGCCAAAGCAACAGTATCTCTTCAATCATCTTAAAAGATTAAATAACACTTTATTGGTGGAATTTTCACAACATTTCTTCTAGCAAAGCACATACTACTTCTAAAATTTTAACTAAACATTAATAAAAAGTATTTCCATGTTAATGCTTTTTTAAATAATAATTACTAAATAATCAGTTAATAATATTGTGCGACAATAAAAAAAAATAAGCCAATGGGCGATTTTAAATATTGTCATTATTCAAATCACTATTTATTTTTTTAATAGTTCTTAATAAATTTATTATTATTTATTTATTTATTTATTTGTTAATAATATAAATAATAATTACTTTATGGGAAATTGCAAAAACATTTTTTTATTAATTTAGCAGTTACGATATTATTTTTTTTTTTTGCTTTTACCTATTTATTTATGAAGAAGTTTTGTATGAAAGACCTTTCTTATAAATAAGACAGCAATATTCAATTCAGTAGAAATTGAGTAATATAATTAAAAAAATCGATTTAGGCCTCCACAAAAGGGTCGCCCATTAATTACGTGAGGTCAAAAGGGGAGGGGGATTCGGCAAAATCTCACAAAATCTCACCAAGGGGGAGGGGGGGTTCGGCAAAATCTCACAAAATCTCACCAAGGGGGGGGGGGCAACGAAAATCTCACGTAAACTTTTTCATTCAGCGAAAATATATATTATAGCAAGATTTCCGGTTTTTTTTGGGGTTGTTAAAATTTTTGAAATCTCACCAAGGGGGAGGGGGGTCCGGCAAAATCTCACCAAATCTCACCAAGGGGGAGGAGTGGGGTCCAAATTTTTAAAAAAACACCTCAAGCAATTAATGGACGGCCCCAAATATAGTTTGAAATTAAATAACTTATATACAAAATAGCAACTACACTAGCACTTTCCAAACGATCGCGTTTCATTTACGAGTGAATAATTACAATGAGTTTCAGAATAAGAGAAAAACAGACTTGGGCTTGTCATCTTGGAAGAACACATTGCTTTCTTAAATCTGAATATATTTTAAAAGACAGCTGGGAAGCCTGTATGGAGAGTATTTAATCTTTGTAGCTCGATTGTCCAGTTATGAATAATAAAAATAATTATTAAATTAATTTAAAGCCTAACCTCACAAATTTCACAAATCAAAATGCAATAATGATATTAAAGAAAATTATTCATTAATAAACTAATTCTATTTGCTTAAATAACTCAATTAAAAATTAAAATAAGCTTAATTCAAAATTATTCGTATTGACGGACTACATTTTCAAGAAGTAACTTTCACCTAATCTATATTTTTTCCATCTCTCACAATCTATCTGAAAACTTATCTGTTCAAAGGATTAACAGTGACATAGTTATATTTTTTTTTATTATTTCTAAAAAATTTACTAATCTTCTTCAATTCTTGGATTCACTTTTGTTATTGAAGTTAAAAATTGAGTGAAATTGTATCTTCAATTGATAAATTGAAAACAAAATGTCAATTTTTCTTCCAAAGTCAATATTTTGTCCAAATTAATGAATTGATTACAAAAAATCGAAGCTGCTGAAATATCGTTTATTGATAGTTTAATCTCATCCAAATATAAACACAAGTGGATCATTGTAGAAGAATAATCTTTTCTGAGGAGACATTAACCAAACATATGTCAAAAATTTTAATGAAGAAGAAATCTGCGACATCACATAAGTTAACATTAGGCCATTGCCTTCGTAATGTTCTTCATCATGAACAAAACATATTAAGATGTTGAAGCCGGGCTTCTGTTATTGGAAACAGCATCCATTGTAATACACTTTAGACTCAAATGATGAACTTTTGATTGAACCGCTCAATGATGGTCGAAAGTCTTAAGTAGATATATTCAAGTTTATTCTTAAGTAGATATATTCCTAAATTGTAAATTCAAGCTAAATAAAGGTAAACAAAAAGTGTATTTTCAAAGAACAATTATCAAAGAGATTGTGTAATTAGTTAATCAACGCTTATTAGGCGGAGTTGCCAAGCTAACGAACATTCAAAATGTATAGAGGAACAATAATTGATAAATGGTACAAAACGTCAAACAGCTGTTCTGTGTTTCGATATGAGAAAGGATAAATTTTTACATCGTTTTCCTTCATTAAAATTCTAGCACTTTAACATACTTATTTTTTTCTTTAATTTTAGGAAAAAAGAAAAGTAAACAAAGCCTACATGAGATAGTTATTGCTTGAAAAATCGAAGTTATCGTCAATTGATCTCACTACTGGAATAAGGGCTATATATAGGATTTTATACATAAATGGGCCAAGCTAGGGAGCTGACACCAACAGCCAAATTTTTGAAGAATGTGAAGATTAAAAATCCACAGCAAAACCGTGTGATCAATAGTTGGTTTGTAAGTTTAACTTTCTAAATTACTATCAAATTTTAAATTATTTTTATGTAGAAATGTATAAAGATGCTATCCTCAAGCAGAGAGTTATAATTATAAAGTTGTATTCAAATTGCAAAGAACTAAACTCCTTATAAAAATAAAATATAAAACCCAATTCTAGATTCTTTAACCTAGAATTGGAATTTTATCCAAAAATCTAAAATTCATGGTTTTTAATGAAGCTTATGAGAAAATATTAAGCATTACGAAAAAAAAGTGCTGTAAAATTCTTTACATTTTATCCTGAACAAAACTATTATCAAGTAAAAAGCTTAAATCACTAACTTTTACGCAACTTGTATTAAAGGAAAAAAGTTTACAAGAATATTTTTATAATTTATATATTAAATGATTTCATTATACTTAAATCAATCCTTCATTTTTCTTACTGAAATTTAAATTAAGACAAATATTAACAACAAAATTTTATATGTGATGCTTATACAGCAATATTTCACTCTATTTTATTATAAAACAGTATATTTTTTTTTTCCATTTTACTAATCACACGTATGATGACGAAGCAATAGTTGTCAAATACTAATTAGGCAACTTCAATTCAATTTGTATTAAAAATTATCAAGTAACTTCATGTTTATTTTTTGATATTTAATTAATCTTCAGAAAAGTAATAAATATACGATTATGTTGAGTTTATCAAAATAACAGTAATTAATTTATTGATATTACATAATGGAAAGAAAATAAGCAAATTACTTAGAATATGTTCATTAATTTATGAAGTAGCTTTTTTTTTAAATTATATTGAAATTTCTAAAATTAAAGTAAACTCAATAAAATTGCAAAAACGAATTTTTCGATTGCTATAATTACTTTAAAGTAACATTTACAAAAACTAAGAACTGTTTATTTTCTATTCATTAACAAATACAAAGAAGTGACTGTAGTCATCATTTCAAAAACAAATCATCCTTGTATTTGACTAATATTGAAACTATGTAAGAACCGTTTCTCCGAATCCTATTCTCTTTTCCTTAGTTTCAAGGCTAAAACTCTTCTCGCACGAATGGAACTGTGATGGAATATCTTTTGTCACATGAACTAGATTTCGTAATGAAAATAATGAAAATATCTTCGATCTTCAGTTCTGCAAGACTCACCCTTTGTTGAGTGGATCGTTTTTGTGCGGCGGAGGAGGATTTCTGAATTAGAAGAGCCAATATACAAAAATATAACGAAATTGAGTATTGAATTATAGACATCAAATTATTTATTTCACTGTAAGGTAAGTTTTGTTAGTTTATTCATATTATTAAGCTTTTTAACTTAAAATGTATAGAAATCCTAGAATAATTGTGAAAGCTGATTTCAAAACTACTAAAGCAATTTTGCTCAAAAAAAATAGAAATGAATTCATCCTCATTAATTGAAAGACAAATAAAAATAAAGAATAAACATAGGACTAAGTCTAGGTATCTATAGTCTAAGTCTATAATTTTATATAACTCTTTTAATAATATCTCTTTATACTTTCTTTTAGTCATTCTCTCTCACTGCTCTAAGTACCTTTATAAATTATTAATAATCAATTTTTTAAATTGAAGTTAAATTGATATAGAATTTACTAAAACCTGGTCGTAACCATTTTTTCAGCCAAAAAATGTGGCTAAAAAGCACGAAGACATCTAGGATTAATATGACTAAGTTTTTTGTCATGTTTAGACAACATTAATCTAGACATACGGAATGAATGAAGTGAATATATAAAGTCCTTTTTTAAATACAAAAATAAGCTAATTTAAATATAAAAAGGAAGAAAATAAAGCGAGGGAAATGATGACTACTATACCACGACGAGGCAAATTGCGGTTTTCAGTCGATGTCCTAGGAATGCTTACTGAAATTAAAAGTAGCATTATAGCTTTATTAACTTTATTAAATATAATAAATGTAGTTATTGACAGTTAAAGCATAATGCATAATCAGACTATTACAATGTCCGCCATATTAACCTCAATCAGAAAATTATCCAGACAGCAGAATTTATTTTTGAATGTTTTAATGTTAATGTTCTTAGAACGTATCATCTTTACCCAACCGATACTAAAAGTATTTTAAAATGTAAAACAAAAATTGATGTATTCGAATAGTTCTTAATTCATTTTTTCGATCTTGTAAGCCAAATCCGTATCAAGATTAACCCACACTACTACTTTAAATACTTTGATTAAAGTTAAAAATTTAACTTACGAAGGCTTCCGGCGTTCCCGTCTGAACAAATAGACTAAGTTTAGATCGAATGGTCAGCCCAATGCCCGCCGCCAGCTTCCTCTTTAATCAGGAAAGAAACTCAATACCATTTCTTAAGAGGAGCTGGGAAGACCCTAGGACACGTCTGAAAGAGATTCAGCTTTCAGACATGTCCTAGGGTCTTCCCAGCTCCTCTTTAGAATTGGTATGTTAAGGTCTTCCCGACCTCCTCCGGAATTGAACCAGGCTTATCTATCCCGCAATCACGTTGCTTAGCACTTGGCTGCTGTAGTATTTTGATTGAGCTATTAATAATGTAGGACAGCTTTTCTTATTTATTTATTAACTTTTATCCCACAAGGTTCATTTTACCTAAAATACCGAAATTTATTTTTACCGAGCGATGACATTAAAGCTAATTTAAAGTATTTAGTTTAACAACTTTTACGTAATTTTCCATCATCATTTGAATGTCAATGAAAAGCTAAGATATTTTATGTAAAATATCTGAGAAAATAATCTCCAAGCTCTTTATTTAAGAATTTTTACCTAATTTATTCCCTTTGCATTCTTTAATGCCTTTACTGAACTTCAGTCAATTTGGAATTTTACTCCTTATTTCTCATCCTAAAAGTGTCTTGAGACAAAAAAAATGGAAGAAAATTCTTAATTTATTGGAAGTTAAATTAGAAAAGAAATAACAAAGGTAAAATTAAGTAAGTATTTTTCAACGAATCAATATCTTTATTGGAAATTACATAAATAATCTAATATTTTCTATTTACAGATCAAGTATTTGCGAAGTAAAGAAAATATAAATAACGAAGACAGACAATTACCTTCCCTCAGCTTATTTTCTTGGCCTGTCACAATTACACTTGAAGCAATGCACTTGATGTGTGTTTATTGTCTGTTATGTTTACATGCAGTAAGATTATCTAGTTCTAATCAGAATGATAGTTGGACGGAGAATTCTGCTATTTCAGCAGTCGAAGAATTCGCTTCGAAAATGTACAATATCTTCGAAATCGGAACAAGAAAATATTGTCAGGAATCTGTAAAAGCCACCTGGAATTTCGAAACAAATATCACAAAAGAAAACGAACAAAAACTGGTAAGAAAATTTATGCTTTCTTATTATTTTTAAATACTAAATTGCATGGATTTAGTAAAACTCAAGTGCTAATTTTTAAGAAACTTTATCTAAGATTTAGTGTACGATATCGAATGTTGTGATTGTTATGATCTGTTTTCCTTTAATTCTGTGTGTAGTGACGGTTGTTACCACTATTCGTTTGGGTGATTAAGAAACTCATTTCGTTAAAATTGTTGTTCTTCTCTGTGATTACGTAAAGATCTTTCAAAGTAAAGTAAAATACTTTGACTCGGCCAAAGTATTGGCAAAGTATTGACCCAACCAAAGTATCGTTTCCAAATTCTATTCTGTTTGGAAACGATAGTTAAATACTGTATTTCTTCGACCTGGTTCTCTTGTAGCACTTGAAAGAAGTAATGGGGAATTAGCGTAATTGTAGACTTTACACGATAATAATCTATTGATAACCTTATTAATTTTCTTCTTCATTAATATTTTCGGAAATTAGAAAATAGATGCGGAATAAATGCATAAACAGTCTCATACGGTATTTATTTATTTACTCTGTAATTAATGAAGAGACGTTAAAATCACAAATTTCGGCTCTTTATTAAAATTCTTATCATTGGTAAACAAGAACAAGTAGCTGTTATTATTGAGTAGCTGAATATTATTAATTAGTAGTATTTATTGATATGTGGAGGAACACATTCATTTAAACAAAATCAGTAAGCCTAAAACTGATTTAAAACTGATTTCATGCATTTAATTGTAGGGATTTTTCTAACAACACCTCAAGTATTAAAGCATGTAATGCTTCTATAAATATTCTATTTATTTAGTAACAATGGCCATTTTGTACAAAACATTTATTAATAAATAGGGAATGGTTAAGATTTTCTTCAACATCTGTTTATGACAGTAACTACAAATATCAATGGTTGTGGTATAATATACTTATTATGTTTAATGTTAATGTTTAATGTTTATTCTAAAGTTAATTTTAATTATTAAAAATTCATAATGAATAATGTTTTTTGGTTTATTGAAAAAAAAAAAAACCCAATACTTTTAAAGTTAGATAATGAATAACTTTAAAAAAAAAGATGAATTCTTATCTATGCATATTGAATCTTATCTTTAGAATAGAGCAAACATCAAAAATATCAGCTTAATTTGAAAGCATTATTGATAATGATTTTTCATTAATGTCTTCTTTGTTTATGTATTAAATTAAATGTATCTATAATAAATTTATGCATTAAATAAAATTTATGTATATCAAAATGTAATGAAAAATACGTTGAAAAATATTGTAGAAAAACATTGTAAAAAAACATACTGAACATATATTAGTATGTATTAGTAACAATTTAAACAATACTTTTATTGCACTAGATATTTAGAACTTTATTCATTAGCTATAAATTCTTCTTCATTTTCACTGCTCACTAATTGAAATTAATTTGGGAAATGGAAATCAGCAGTATTGAATCACAATACGTGATTATATTCAGATGTCGTCTTTTTTAAGGACTCCATAAGCACGGCACTCGAGTACCTTATACGCTATGCAAAAATGTGATGTAATTTCCCGGGCAATTCGGTTTAACAGAAATTGATGTTAGAAAGCCAAGAATATTTCCCAGGATAGTGTTCGTATTATACATAAAAGGAAATAAGATTACAATCTAATTGTTAACTACTTTGTTATTGTTTCTATCGTTTTCTGAGACCTAATGGCCTTGAAATTTTTAATGACGTTGTTCGATTCGTGCCATTAAACACATTTTCATTAGCTGGCTACGAGTATCCCACGCCTGACAGACCATGAGTTCAGTTATTCATTCAATTGTAGCTTTACTGTTATTTGTAATCTTCACCGTTAGCCCAGTAGTGACCATAAATGATGCACCAAAGGCTTCTGATTTCTTCGAAAGATTCAATGCAGCTGCGTCGCAAATTTGCAATCGAGTGGAAATGGCCTCGTGGAATTTCAAAACTAACATGACCAGAGGAAATCTGAGAATAATGGTAAAAACAGTAATAAGCATTTATTTCTGTATTTCTTTCAAATTTTCCTACTCCGTAATATTTAACTTTAAAATTAGAAAGATTTAATATAAAACAATTTTATTATTCATGACAATAGGAGAAATAGCCAAAGTAGTCTAAGTGTCATCATTGTAGTGATGACTGCACTAGACCTCTTCCTCCATAGCAAAAGATGTTTGCTAGTGCCAGAAGAAAATAATCACAAAATGAGAATATGAAATAATGTAATGAAAACAAAAATATGAAGATTAGTATTGAATTTCCTTACATTATAAGAAAAATTAATTAATGTTATTATAAAAAAAATACCGTAAAACGTATTATAGAATTTGTTTCTCCTCATTCCAAATACATCAATGCAAGTGAATAACAAGTTAAAATACAATAAGCACTGATATTAATACTTTGCAGTTATTGTGAGACGGATAAATTAAGAGAAATGTGGTTATTAGGTGAAACTGAAATGATTGAATACGGAGAAAAGAAATATTTCTGTCATAGCACTGAATATTTATTTATTTATTTTTTGTACTTACGATTTGTTTATTTAAGTTTAGGAAAAATTGGTAAATATTTAAAGATATGTTATTAATATGAATAACATTTCAAATAAGCAAAACAAAAAAAAATAAATTCAGAGGTTTGCTTCACGATGCATTCATTTACATTTAACTTTCAAATAAGTTAAACGAGGTTGAATTTAATGCAAAATAACAATTGTTCTTCTTCAATAAAGAATTTATGTTTTATCTTTCAAAGCCGTCATAAAAAAAAAAAAAAAAAAAAACAACTTTTTAGAAAGGAGAGATAATAGAGTAATTCTTAAGTGATCTCTCGTACAGGATATATTCTTAGATAATGGGATTAAAGCCAGTAAGTCGGATAATGATTAAGATCATAAAGAAACAATGTTATTGATTCATTATTAGTGAAGATAGGTAGAACCCTAATCAAACTTAACAAAAATAAAATTTTAGAAAAATTTTAAGAAATCTGTAAGCTCTTAACATTTCTTAAACTACCAAACTTGATCTGTAAATTCAAATTATAAGATATATCTAATAATAATCATTGAAATAGAAGTAGCAATTTCATTACATTTGGTCATAGTTGGTCTTGGATGACAAAGTTTTCGTCAATCAATTAAAGTCTAATGTTTTATTCAAATTCGTCCAATGGAAATCTAATGAGACCAAACTAGTTAAAATTCTCGCAATGTTTTTTTTTTGACAGAAGTGGAATTCATATTTTTCTAATATAGTTTATTTATTTTTAGATCGAAGAAAATGTTAAAGCAGCTACTTTTAAAAAAGATGCACAGATCGCCTTGCGTTCAGTTGACTGGAAACTTCTGGAAAATGACACATTAAAGCGACTTTATCAAAAAAATACACAATTAGGAGAAGAAGCTTTATCGGATGACAAATTAGCCCAGGTAAACATTAATTCCATAGATAGATTCATATGGAATTCCTTTATTCTAAATTTCGAAAAGTAAAATAGACACAGAAAATGACTAAGCAGACTATATTTTGCATTGAGTGAGTAAATGCAAATTTTTTTAGAAATCCTATAATTGTCAACAATTAAATGCAAATCATTTGTAGAATTTCAGTATCTGCTTGTGCTGTTAAATTATATAAGAATTGTGCATCAATACTTAGATTTTATACATATATATATATATACTCACGTTTGTGAAAAATGCAACAACATAAAGGAAACATGCAAATAAATTAAAACTTACAGGAAATGTAAAGCAGGGTATGATATGCAAATGATTAAAATTTGGGAATGACTGCGCATGCCCAGATTCAGCAGCAACTGTCGTAAGAGCATAGTAGAGGACTTGTGAATCCAGACAAGTAATTTTATATCGTCAGTGAGCTGTACACGTGTTTACAGGGGTCAACAGTAGGCTTCGTAAAACTGGGGCCGAGTGAAGGAGGATTTTTCATACCCTGAAATTTCTGCTCGTAAGGGGCATAATGCCAAGACAGCGATGCGAGTATGGAAGCAGTGAACTGACGAGAACAGGACGAGTCGAAAATCCGGAAATGGACCACAACACGTGGCGACACCACGGGATGATAGACACTTCATCTGTATGGTAGCGACGGAGCGTTCAGCTTCTTCTCGAAGGTTAGCACAACGTTGGAACACTGCAACAGGTCTGACATTGTCTGGTTCGAAGGATCGACGGCATCTGCTGCGCAGAGGACTGCGTGCACACGTTCCTTTGGGCCAGAACCATCGACACCTCAGGCTACATTGGGCTCACTAACACACCCACTGGCGTAAAGCTTGGCACCATGTCGTGTTTTCGGAAGAGTTATGCTTCAACTTGGATTACAATGATGGCCGCCTACCCATTAGACGATATCAAGATGAGCGCCATCTTCCAGACTGCAATGTCCAGCGTCATACTGCGCGAGCGATAAGCGTGATGATTTTGTAGCAATTGGGTATCATAGGTGATCTCGGCTGCTACGAATTGTGCGCGCTCTCAACAGTAACTGCTACATCAGGGAAGTTATGGAGGCTAAATTCGTACTCTTTCTTCAGCACACTCCTGGAGCTATATTCCAATAAGAATACGCCCGACCACATGTTGCCAGAGATGTCCAGGCCGTCTTCGAAGCAAGACAGATACCTCTTCTTCCCTGGCCTGCATATTCAGCGGATATAGCACCTATTGAACATGTCTGATATATGGTCACTCGGCAACTAGGTAGTCATTGTCATTCAGCAGCCAATACCGATGAACTGTGGACTCGGATAGAAGCAGCCTGGCAGGCGATACCCCGGGAACACATGCAAGACCTGTTTGATTCGACGCCACGGCCTACAGCAGCTTTAATTGCAGTTAGTGGAGGCTTTACACCATACTGATTTTACACCATACACCAAAGTACTGTTGTTGCATTGCTCTGAAACTTTAATCGTTTGTTTGTATCACTATTAGTAATGTGTGTAATAAGTTCCCTTCCATTCAGATGGATCCTTCATGTTGTTCTAATTTTGACAAACATGAGGGTATATATATATATATATATTAGGTCCTTTAAATCTATATGTCATGTTTTTTTTTCAATTAAGTAAATAGTTTTAGAGACTTTTAGCACTTAATATCTCTTTTTGAAGTATCATATAACTTATATTAATTTTATATTATTTAGCTGAAAACTGCAATAAATAATATGACCATAATTAGCAGCACAACAAAAATTTGTGGCTTCCAGAATGAAGCAAACTGTGATCTCAAATTGACTCCAGGTAATTAAGTTAAATTAATTTACAAAAAAACAAAACAATTTATGTATATATATATGTATATATATATATTAACAGTCAAAATCGTTGGGATTTTTTTTTTTAAACCAATGAGTAGGTCCACTTAGTACCAATATATTTCCCCTACTCTTACAGAAATTCTCTTGTCTTTACAAGCAATGAATAGAATTTGTTTATTTTGTAACATTTAAAACAGCAGCTGTTTGTTTATAAAGAAGATTTATAATTCCAACATGTAATCATAAGAAGTTAAAACTAAAAATATTGACAGAAATGCATCATGATTATAAGTTGATTCGCTTTGTATTTAGTCTATGGAATCCCTACTTCCCAATAAACTCCTGAAGGTTCTACTTATATCACAAAGTAAATAATAATTTTCGAAGTAATTTACTTTTTAATATGAATAAAGTAAAAACTTTAAAGAAGTTCTTTTTAAAGCTATAATAAATTTTATTAATTTTATTTTCAATGTAGATACTACCTATCATTACAATTCTTCTTGATTTAATTCCTTCAATGGCTACTGCATTTTTTTTTCAGATTTAGAAAATATCATGAGTACATCTCGTAATTACGACGAACTGTTGTATACTTGGAAGGAGTGGCATGATGTAACAGGAATGTTAGTAAAAAATATTTACCCTCAGTACGTATCGTTAATGAATGAAGCAGCTGAATTGAATAGTAAGTATTTTTTTCTAGCTTATCTTAATATATAAAAAGGAATGTTTCTTTGTTTTTTTTTGTCCCGTATGCGTTCCTATACCAATCATCAGATTGCGATGAAACTTTGGTGAGTTGTTGTGCGCACGCCCGCGAAGGTTTCTGAATTAGTAGAACCATTTTACAATATCTGGTGCAAGAGTCGTTTCAACAAATGAGTGTATTTCCGGTTTCAACGCTTGCAATTTCCGGTGGGACTCGCATTTGCAATGACCATCAATAAAGCACAGGGACAATCGCTGTAAGTGTGTGGACTAAATTTGGAAAATCCATGCTTCCCCCATAGACAGCTGTATGTGGCCTGCTCACGCGTCGGAAAACCTTCTGATTTATTCGTGTATGCACCAGACGGAAAAACAAAAAATATTGTATATCCAAAAGCACTTCAATAAACAGAATTAAAACACAGGCACTTTCTTTCTTTGAGTGGCATTGCAACGCATGCCGGGTACAGCTAGTAAAGAAATAAAATTAACTTGAACATGAAAGATATAATAAATCTGTAAAATTGCAATAGTTAGGCTAAGCAAAATAAAATATACTAAAGGAAATAAAAACAGAAAGTTTCAACTCTTTATTCAAAAGTCATTAAAAACATGACTTTGGATAAACATCAGAATGTCAAACTAAATTATAAAGAACTAGTTTTTAATTCTACAAAAACTTAATGATAATAGTTTGTGATAATGATTGCCAAAATTGGTATTGCATGTTGCAGGAAATCACACAAAAGTTCAGTTATACCGAGCTACTTGGGTAGTTTTATTTTATATAATGCTAAATGTTTTTACGTCTATAACCGTTTAATCTCATTGCTTTTAGAGACCGCATTCGTAGTGTAAATTTACAGAGCTTTTAAGAAGCTTAAGGTTTCATTCTTCCATCGCAAACTGTACAAATAAATAGAAAATACAAGTCTTATCATTGAAATTGAACAAGTTATATGATACACAAATAAGTAAAATATAAAAAAATTACCTTTTGAGTGACTGGTGGATGCTAAGCAAAGAAGACACACGATGGATATCAGGACTTTCAGAAACATTTTCGTTTTCTGATGATGATAATTCATTCAAAGTTCCGTTGTACTTATATATTTACTAAGAAGGAAGAAAGGTGGATCTTTTTACACTTTGCTGATGATTTATTGCTTCTTAATGAATAGAACCCATAAAAAAGTGTTGACGAAAATGAAATGCTGTTGCCTCTCATTCAAGTAAGTGATGACATATCTTAATAAATCAAATATTGAAAGAGAGATGACGGGAGCATCTTTCCATTTAATGATTTTGAAAGATACCTTAACACAGTTTTTTTAATTACACTTCATTCAGTTAGTTTTAAGAAACTACTGAACTACGTGTTTGTACTTAAATAGAGCAACTCCTGTCTGTTGTAACTCCTGGGAAACCATTGCAAGAGATTCAACTCAAACGTTATTGTGAGCTTTTTTATGATAAAAGAATTTTCTATTTAATACCATCGTACATTCTCTGAAACTGTGTGTGGGTGTTTGTAAACCGTTGTACAACTCCTCTATTATTTAAAAAAATCAATTAATGCATTTAGCATGAAAAACCGCAGTTCTTATAGATTTTTTCTGCATGTAATTTTTTTTAAATAAAAACTTTAATAAAAAATAAAATAAATAATTAGGAAAAAAATGTTTATTTTTTTATACGGTAGATTTCTGATGTTTTTATAATAATTTCATACTTTATTTACAGTAAAATCTACACGTAAATCGTAGCTGTATGAAGTTTGTTCGGTATTATTTGTTAAGCAATTTATAAAATTGTAATCATTTATTAAAAGATTATTTGTGCAAAAATTTGGCTAAGTAATAAAATCGTTTCAGAAAAATTAGATAGTTCAGATGAATTGCGACTGATATGTAGCCAATATTGATCGCATAAAATTAAGAAAAAATAACATATCTGCTTTACAGAAACAATTACAGGAAACCTAATCTATCTATCTATATTAATATTGGATTCTGAAGGAACGAGTGAAAATGATTCACAGCCCAAAATCGAAGATCGGTCCGACGCTTGTCCTGCTTAAAAGAAACTCAATTTCCATTACTTTCAAGAGAAAAACTACAAAAAAAAAATTGGAAAACGTCTCAGAATTTGCATTTGATCAATGAAAATGCTCTTACAGTTGAATCACTGGCTCTCCCTTATTATAAATAAAGTGCTTTATTTCTGTTTAATTGTGAAAATTACAGTATTAAACAACGGTTTTCCATTATCCAATTTTAGATTTTACGGATGCAGGCGACATGTGGCGATACACCTATGAAACACCTACATTTCAAGAAGATATTGAGGATCTATGGCAACAGGTGAAGCCACTGTATGAACACCTTCATGCCTATGTTCGAAGGAAACTGATTAACATTTATGGAAACGATAAAATTCGATCAGATGGACCAATCCCCGCTCATCTGTTAGGTAAGAATTATTCATACTTAATGTTGAAATTATTATTACTGAAAATATTGCAGAATTTTATTACTTAACTTCTATTACTTTTATTACTGCAGAATACTTATTAAGATATTCTTAATATTTCATAGATTCATAACATAAACAAATAAATCCAAGGAAGCGAAGACAATTAAATATTATTTGACTTTACGGAAAGTGAATTAAAGCTAGTATTGAAAATTCTTTATTGATTTGTGTCTATAACAATGTAGTATCAAAAAGAATGACAATTGAAATTTTGTTTCGCTCTTTCTTGAATCTTAATTATGTAATTTCTCTTCAGTAAATATTATAAGTTTAATTACATTTACTTTAATTAAGCCTTCAAACCCATTTCTAACTAATTGTTCAATTTTTATTATTAAATGTGCACTCATATCTTTACTTTTTGATTTTACATCAATAAGGCTTCACTTCTTTCCTCATGTCATCAGCAGAGAATTTACCAAGATTTCATATTAGAGATACTTGATGGTCATTTTTAATGATCATCTTCTGAATAAAAATCTGTCATACTAATCTTTCTTCAGTACAGTGATCATCAATTACTGGCAACATCCCTCTTAAAAATTGATCACCTGTTATTTTTTCTGTACACGACGAATACTGTTTTAACCCAGGAGGACTAAGCGGTCCCTCACAGCACCAATCAGCTGAAGGAACTTAAATTATTCGCTTTAAGGAATGAGGATTTCAAACAGTCCTTTGTATTTGAGGTTCGGAATTAATCAATTCGAACAGCAGTAACTGAATTTTGCAGAAAAAAAATTGCCAATTTAACTGATTTTTCAATATTTCTGTCTTTACTAAAATCAGTTTCAGATAAAGATCGGGAGTGACGTCATTGAGTTACACAATATCCATCAGCCCGAAACATAGTTCCACCCTTCTGTAAATATCGTTCTGCAAGCACAAGATTTTGTATGATGTAAAATTACTTTATGTTTGTATTGATACGTAATATAGTGTTTTGTCAAACTAGTAGAAATCAATCATGTTATTGTTTATGAAGTTGTCGAACTACTTGACATCATGGCTGTCTCCACAGGCTCGCAAATGTCTTCTCAAATATATTGTTCTTTAAAGTTAAACGAATCATCAAATAAAATGAAATAAAATGAATCATCAAAAGTTGGGAGAATGGAACTAAATTATTCTTAGTAGGAATTTCCAAAAATAAAAACATTTAAAATTCAAATCTATTTTATCCTTGCATAACAAAAATACTACCCCCCCCCCATTTTAATCAAACACTAATAATAGACCAGGCCTACAGTACGTTCTCCCTCACCTTAGGGTATTTTCACACGACGTGACATTGCAACGCGGCTACGATCGCGCGGCTAGGCAGTTCTATGGATTTCAATGGAGCCTTTCACACGAGACGCGATTTTCGTTGCGACCTAAATTTACTGGGCGCGCTGCCAGTGTGAAAAGACCCTTAAGGCAGTCCTGGCAGATAGGGAGTCCCCCTATCGTCAATAGTGAACTATCCAACAATATTACAAAAAAATATTTAAACCCATCTCATTAATTGCAATTTTACAGTTGAAAATGGCGTCCAGTTTTTAACCTTTTAAATGTATTTCGATAAATGACATTAGTGATTTGGTTTCAATTTCCACTTTTGGGAATTCCTACAACGAATCATCATAAAAGAAATCTATATATAAAGATTTTAAGTAAATCTCAGTAATTTGCTGTCAATGTTCACAAATTTTCTACAGATCTTACCAAAGTATTTCGTGATGTCAAACTTAGATAACTTTACCTTTGATCTTTGAACTCACTTTACTTTTCACTCATTATATAAAATATTTCATTCTCATGTTATTCAGTGTAAATTATAATTTTTTTCCTCAAACTTATGTAAAAGATTATTCAGCGTGAGAAAGTTTGAGAATGTTGGCATTACAGAATTATTTAATGCAAAGTATTCCAATTGCATGCCATACGGATAAAATGTAGCAGCTTAACTACATTTCGTGCTATTAAAATATTATTTTTATTAACTCTCTCAGAAAGTAACTGGTAAAACTACGAAGTAACCCTGCCAGTCCAAGATGCTTAGAAACTTTACAGAAAGTTTCAATTTTGCACCAAATGAGTATTCAAAAAATTTTCTATATATTCGGCAGAAATATTACTTGAATTATTTTGTTTTTGGCAGCGGGGAAAATCAATGTTCTCATTTCGCAAAGAGAAGTTATTGCACTGACTTACTAAAAGGGGATGTAAAGTGAATATTGATAGATCTAAACCATCACTAATTTGTGGTTATATTAGATTAAGATAATTTTTCTATAATTTTGTAAATTCTCTTGGGTTCATGATTCTAATAATTTCATTTCTAGGTAATATGTGGGCCCAAGAATGGGATTCTTTATTTGATGTTTTGATGCCTTTTCCCAACAAAACAAAGTTAGATCTAACGGAATTTTTAGTTGCAATGGTAAGAAATAGTAATTTATTTAATAATGGAAATGGATAAAGATAGATCAAGCCATTCCATTTACTTGTTATTGGTTTCATTAAATCACGTCATGATGTTTGGAGAAGAAAGGTAATTGGAAAGTTAAGATAAAGCAGAAAAAAAAAGGATTTTCAATGGATTTCAATTAATTTTGCTTTAATTTTAATTTTAATAAAGACATCGAGTGTATACTAGCTTAACGTTATGGTAAAATTAACAAATCTTCTCTAATTAACTTACAATGAATGACGACATCTCCACGAAGTTGCCAAGTATATTCTGTACTACACTACAGCCTAATGTTGTTGTTTACTCTTGTACTTTCCATACTGAAATTTTCCTCGATTGTACGTATTTTCCTCATATGGAGGAATAGTATTTCTCTGGCCTTTGAAATAAAATGATACATAAAAAGCCTATAATTGATAAGTCCAGATATACATAGTCCGTAAAAAAAATGTATACACACTTCAACATAACATCTATTAAAGCATGTTTACATTTTTTTGGTGGACTCTGTATTTATTTAACAATCAGTCGAATGCGAAATAAGAAATACCGCTAGAAAAATATTTATATTCCTCGAATATGCATATTCTCTCATATGGAGAAATAAGATTTCTCTGCCTTTGAAATAAAATAATACATTGACTGCATTTAGCAATAACTGACATTTATCTAACAACTTTTAGACCATCCGACGAATGTTTTACTATAATAAAACGTGTTAAAAGAAATTAGCTTAAATTAAATAAGTTGTAAAGAACTGTCGAAGAGGTGAAATTACCTACTTTTCCTTGTAACAACTTACTTACTTTTTCGATCTGGTCTCTTTCTATTTTCAAGTTGTTTTTTTTTATTTTGTTTTTGTGAGATTAAAACATGATGTATCCAATCTTTAGAATAAGGTAATTAATTTAAGATTGTATTAATATGAAATGGGAATCATCAGCTTTTTCACATTATATCAATCATTATCTTGAATGTATAGTAGTTTTAACGTTTTACAAATTTTTGATTAGAAAAATCGACTTTGAAAATTTATAAAGGGATAATAAAGACAACAGTAAACAATAGATTACAATTGTAACAATTATTATTACTTGAATTGGATTGAAAATGTCATTGAAAATGTCCATAAAGCCCAGCACAGAATAAACAAAAAACACAATTGCCTTTTCTGATTCATTTTACGGGGAGGATTAGGGAACAGCTGTTTCACCCTTCTACGGGATCATCAGCCCTAACCCGCCTCTCTGGATTTTACGGACATTTTCAATGAAATTTGTCAGCACGTTAAACCCTTTCTTGTGCTTGAATTGGATAATTGTACTTATTTGAAACTGAAACCGTTGACAAATTATATATCTAAAAAATACCTAGAATAGGAGTTAATCTATCTATGGATTATCAATAATAATTTTATTTTGCTTATTCTTAATATTCAATATTAAGCAACATTATTGATACTATTAATTATTAATACAAAACAAAAGTATTTTTATACGTTTTGTTCTATTCTTTCCTAATATAAATAGAATAAATATACATTTGTAATTCATTGACAGGGATTTAACGTCCATGATATGTTCCACCTCTCTGAAAGCTTCTTTACATCTCTTGGCTTGCAAGAATTACCTGATACATTTTTTAACCTTTCGATGTTGGAGCGACCCAAAGATAGAGATGTGCAATGCCATCCATCAGCTTGGGATTTCTGTGATGGAAAAGATTTTAGGTAAGTTCTTATAATAATGATAATAATATGTATTCTCCAAAAAAAAAATAATAACTATTAAAAATATTATATATTATAAATCTTTTTATTCCAGAATCAAGATGTGCGTTCAAATTACAATGCAAGATCTATTCACGATTCATCATGAAATGGGTCATATACAATACGAACAGCAGTATCGACATCAACCATTAACATTCAGAGAGGGAGCCAACCCTGGTAACTAAATGTTTATAACTATTTGTTTTCAAAATTTATATATAAGCAGCGATTAGAAACGAATAACATACAGTGAAACATATTAATTATTTGTTAAAGGATTTTTGTCAAGACTTAAAGTAAAATATAAAATATCTCTGTCGAGCATCCTTCGCAGTAAGTGTATTTTTCAAACGTTAAAAATGTTTAAAACTGCGTTAAATGTTTAAACTTGTAAATTTTTAAATGTTTAAAATTGAGGTCAGGTCCGACTTTTAAGCCCTGTCCCCTAAAAACCCATGAAGAGATGTCACACTCTTTTTACTTATTGTAGTTCTAAACCAATGTCCTAAAAGCTCTGAAAAGTTTGTGGCAGAGCTGTAAAAATTACGTCAGGATAAGGTGTTGAAGATAGAAAAAACGTCAAAAAATGGAAAAATTTCTATCGGCCGCCATTTTGAACCGGTGATCCAATTTGGTTGAAATACCATACCAGCTTAAGGGTATCTGCCACCCATAAAAGTTTTAGTTGAAAAGCTCAAAAGTTACGGCAGTTAACCACGTCACAACTTGAGTGCCACCCCACATTTCAGACCAGTCTCCTAAAAAACCGTGAACAGATTTTATCTTTTTTTATTATTTATTTGTTCAACGAATGCCCTAAAAGCTCTAAAACGTTTGTGGCAAAACCTCCAAAAACACAGTGAGTTCAAGGGTTTGAAGATAGAAAAAACATCGTCAAAAGTGGAAATTATATTTTGCTAACGAACGAATGAATACGTAATATCTTCAAGTAATTGATAACTTTTCTTCTGCTCATTTAATTCTTAATTCCATGTCAATTTAATATAGAAATTAATATTTAAATAGTACTGTTGATTTGAATCTAATAGTGTATAGTTGAATAAAAATGTAATCGTCATTTTATTTAAAATGCTTTTACATTTCTTGTCTTTTTATTAGGATTCCACGAAGCCATTGGAAATACCATTTTGCTGTCTGTATCTACTCTCAGTCATCTCAAAGAAATCGGACTCATTGAAAATTTAACAGAAGATTACGGTAAGTTCCTTATTTGAATCTGAATTTCTTTGTAAAGCTTAATAAAGTTGAATCTAACCTCTGTCCATCAACAATGACAATTTAAATCATAAACTTAGAAAACATTGTAATCTTTCTCAAAGTTTATTTCTATCTCAAAAATATTACGTTATTCAATTTCGGCAATAAAAACACCCTCAACAGATATGCATAAAATGTATATAAATAAATAAGATTTTAATGCAGACATCAGCAAAATCGTTGCCTGTAATATGGCTCTGTGCTATAGGAATCGGCTAAATGGTTTCCCAAGAATGATGGAGTATACGGAATATACTTATTGTCCTGAGATAATATGTGGTGAAAATAAATCACAAAGTTGATGCGCAGATAAGTGAACTGTGAATTTATTTGTGAATTGTGCTTATCTTACAGAACTTGTCAGATATACATGAAATAAATATGTCATTCTCCAATCTACGCCAATGAATACAATCGGGAAATATATTTTTTGGAGATATCGATGAGTTAATCTTCGTTTAATCATGAGATACACAATACTCCCAAAATGTCTTCTTTAATAACAACAACGATATTTCATTTACTTTAACCGTAAACTTCTTCAGGTTGAATAACTGAGGACAAGAAATCTTTCATCTTCCTCAACTGAATTTGTTATGATACATTTTTTAGGTGAGGAAGAAGAAAGAGATTTCTTGTCCTGAGTTATTCAACCTGAAGAAGTTTTCTGTTAAAGAAAATGAAATATCGTTGCTGTTATTAAAGATGACAATTTAGAAGTATTGTGTATCTCATGATTAAATGAAGATTGTAGATTTAGGAACTACATATGTTAATCGGAGTTTATTATTCTTACTAAACTTAAAGAAATCTCTTATGATTTTTTTTTTACATTGCTTCTTCCAGTTTTCTTAAGGTTTGGCCCATATAGAAGATTTTAAAAAATTAGGCAAGGGTTACAAATAATAAATAAATACACGATATATATAAGCCACTTCGTCAGTTAGCTGATGGATTGACGTTTTTGTTGATGGATTAACTAAAATTTGTAAAGTTTTTGCAGTTCGAGTTACTTAACACATAAGCGAAAATAACATATCATTTCTTTGTTAAGGACGCTTGGCTGAAAGTCTTCTGGAAAAATCCACTTGATAAGGGGTTCTGAAAGGACCAGAAATTTAAGGCCTCGCCTTATGAGATAACGACACTATTGGACTAAAGCAGTTATTTTATTTTCAATGATTTACAGCAATGAGTTTAGTTTCGATAATTCATTATCAAAATGCTTAAAAAAAAGGAAATACAACTAACATACGCTTAAAAAATTTCAAGCATTTCAGAGCTGAAAAAAATAGAAATAAAAATTATGGTCAAAAATATCTCATCAGTACCCGCTTCATCTATAATCTCATATTTATTTTGTTTGTTTATTTATTTTTTCGTACTTAGTTTTTAGATTTTTCACCCAATTATCAAACTTCTAAACTCCGTAATAAATAAATTAAAACATAATAAATAAACGCAATCCAACAGAGAAAGAAAAATAATTTAGTTTTTGGTCCTTTTCTTTTAATAAAATCTAATTTAATGCTAATATTTTCTGTTAGAAAACGAGTTAAATCAACTACTTGAAGCGGCGTTAATGCATGTTGCCTTTCTACCATTTGCATATGTTGTTGATCAATGGAGATGGAAAGTATTTAGTGGAGAAATTACACCTGAACAATATAATTCCAAATGGTGGGAAATGAGGTAATTGATTTTTTTTATTATACTGTTATTGTTTTACTTTTAATAATATTCAAATTGTTATTTGATAAATTATTATTCTTAAATTTCGTTAAAGCAATTTAAAGCAGTGTCATTTAAAAATATAATAAAAGAAGCAATGTATTTCTGTGGCATCTTGCTAAAATTAATTTGAATGAAATACTTAATGATATATTTTGATAGAGCATTATAAAAATGATTTTGTAGAATCGACATGCTATAATGCTACCTCCTTTAGAATTAGAAACGTTATGTCATAAATCTCATATTCATTATTTTAAGTCATGTATAGTTGCTTTCCAAAATAAAAAAAGTCATATTTTGTTAAACCGAACACAAACGGTTATTTTTAACTCACTGAAAATAATTGCAGATAATTTTAATTATGTCACGAACATTGAAGATTTCTCAGTTTCAATTCATAATTAACTTACTCTCTTAATAAAATAAATCTGAGCTGTCAGCACTTATTAAATGAAGGACGCTACAAATAGTTTTACAACATAATTATTCCCTGGAGACATTATTTGTAATGCTTATGAAACTAAAAGTATAGTTATGAAACTGAAAATAGTTATGAAACTGAAAGTATCTTCAGCTTTGATAATATATGTTAGGGTCCACTAATCTCACTTTCCTACAGGGCCAGGGAGTGTTTTAGTTAATTCTATCCACATACTCCTGTTTCTTTATTTGAAAACATTGTCTTGTAACAATAATAATTTTTTATTATTCACATTTTTTAGGTTTGTTTCAAAGTTAATAATTAAAGCACTGGTACTGATAGAGATTGCGTGATATTTCAAACTGAAAATTTTAGTCGAAAACTGTTTTATCTGACTTATTTTTATGGACTTTCAAACCTTTGCTAGGAGCAGTTTTAATTCTCACAAAGAATACCGTTAAAATCCTTAATTGAAAGAAAAATAATAAAAGTCTACTTTAGGAGTTAATCCCAAATTTTTATAAATTTTTCCATTCTGAACGTTTCTCAAATATTAAATTTAAAAGAGTAATCTTTTTTTTTCTTTTTCTTTTTTTTAATTTAGAAAATTTTATCAAGGTATTGAACCCAGTATACCAAGATCTGAAGAAAATTTTGATCCTGGAGCAAAAATCCATGTGGCCTCTAGTGTACCTTACATTAAGTAAGTAAACATCTGAAGGAAAAAAAATGCTAATTCTTTTTCGACATAAAATGACTACATTAAAGCTTCAGTCCTATGCAATTTTACATTATTATACATGAAGTAGCAATTGTAATAGTGATTTAATTATTGCATTTTCAATAAAATACGGGTGTTTCAGCGGGAAGTCCCACTTTTTAAATACGTAGGTCAATCGTTCAAGCTAATAAAGTAAGCAGGAAAATGACTAAGTGTAAAAGGGTTAATAATGGGAGAATGACGTACCATCACATCAAGAGTTGAAAGTGTGCACTTTCCTCTTCGAGACACACATGCATACGTTTCATCATGTTTGCTGATACGTGCCTCAACATACCTGTCTCGATATTGGTCGTGATGTTCTCCATGAGATCCGGAATGGTTCGTGGTCTGTTTTTGTGGATTCACTCCTTAAAATAGCCCCACAAATAGTAATCTGCTGATGTCCAGTCTGGCGACCTAGACGACCAAAGGTTTTTTGAGATAATGATCCACGAAGCTATTGATGAGCGCCGTTGACTCATTGGAGGTGTGAAATGTTGCACCATCCTACTGGAAGTATTCTGCGTAAGCTCGATATCGTCTAAATGTTTCACAAAGGCCATCTTTACTGGGGAGCAAAGCAACCGTTCACCCAATATCATCTGCACACTGCTGCACACTTGATGGCTGGTTGATCTTCCCTTCTCACGCAGTAATGAATCTATCTTGTCCAGCTTTGCCATGCACCTTAAATCGTCTTCCGGTCGGGACTATACGAACACCATATACGCTCGGGTAAGCTCTTTATATAATTCAGTAACGGAATTGGTAAGCCAGTAATTCTTCAGGATAAACATGCGGTGTTGCACTGGGTACGACATCTTACTGAATGTAGAGCTAACTGACGAGTTAGCGCGGGACAAGCCATTAAAGGCTACACCGGCGCCATCTGCAGAAAACTCCTACATTTCCCGCACCGTTTTATTGCATTTACGTACATGTGACTTCCAACATGGACCACAAAGTTATAACTAATTACAAAGTGGGACATCCCGCAGAAACATCCTGTACAAGAAAATAAGTGGTATCAAACGTCGTTGTTTGTTAACTGTGTAATCTATTCAATCAGAGATTGTCAAACTATGAGGAGCGATATTCTAGTTGGAATGACGGCGAGGAAAAGCTTACACGAATTTTGAGAGAAAATCGCAGTAGATAAAGGAAGATTTTGCATTTTTAACAAAACTATAATTTGAAAGGATCGGAAAATTAATAGAATTAATTTTTTCAATACTTCAATAAGTTTGACAGCATTAAATTCATCTTAGCGATAATTCTAGTTTACTTTCTTTATATTTTTTCATGTACAGTTATAAAGAATGGATTATTAATTCATAGTTCAATTTTATTGTAAGATTTTTAAATGTAATAAGTTGTCACTGATTAATGACAAAATGCATAAAACCAACAAGTATATATAACTGCTCACATAATGGAATATACAAAGGTTGAGCAGGGAGAGCAGGGCAAAGGCTTAAAGAGAAAAAACTTGAGAACCACTATATTAAAGAATTAAATCATCATAATGGAATATGAACAAACTTATGTAGAAAATGGGTATCGAAAACACTCTTATACAGATTTGTTGACATTAATTCTCATCCTGAATGAATTCATTTTTGATCTATATGTTTAAATAAAAGAAAATAAGACGATAAGCGGACAATAATGAAAAACTTCTATTCATAGGAAACTTGAAAATACAAAACCGATAGGAATATGTCTTAAACTAGTGACCAGACGTCCCGATTTTTAACAATTTGTCCCGCGGCCCGGGGCGTTACAAAATTGTCCCGATTTTTTTTTTGGTCATTGAATTTTTTTTTTTATTGTTGAACTGGAGATTCCGTTTTTTTTTCCTTTCCGGTCTTCCCCCCCCCCCCGGTCAATGATGTCCCGCTTTGCCAATGTAAAAATCTGATCACTTTACTTAAACCCAATGAAATTGTTTGAATTTTTATAATATGATAAATAAATTATCAAAGTATTATATATTAAAAATAAAAAGAAGTTATAATTATTACAGCAAGTTTAAATTCCGATGTATTGGAACATTTTTTGTAATGTGTGGTTATATACAAAATAATACAATTTATATTTAAAAGAAATAATCAACGTCAGCCTATATGTAATTGACATTTATTTTTTTGTAGATACTTCGTGAGTGAGATCCTAACCTTTCAATTCCACGAAGCCTTGTGTCTTAAGGCAGGATGGTTTAACACAGAAGGTATAAACAAACCATTACACCAATGTAACATTTTCGGAAGCATTGAAGCAGGGAATGCATTTAGGTAAATAAGCTAGTTCTAAGAAATTTCAGATGTAACTTACACTAAATGCTTATCTTAACTAACGAGTATTATATGATTATTATATGATCTTTTGCAATTATCTTTCCATTAAATCAAATCTATTAAAGTTTTATCCGAAGAAAAACAAAACGATGGTTTGAAATCGCCCATGTTCCTTGTGATCTAATACATTTCTGAGACTTGTCACTTTGCGAATCGTATAATCATTATTTAGAAAGCAAACGTGCTTCTCAATAATGCCTCAAGATCTAGGATTGATTGCTTTTAGATAAGTAGCAACTTATTTGTACGAACTTCAATGCTGTGCTAGTGGGTTTTGGTTAGATTTCTCATCGAAGCAGCACTAATAGTTACACATGAAAACGATGAATGACACTTTTAAATGCTGAAAAAAATTTAGTACAAAGTCAGGTTCGCAATCAGTGATAAATCTAATTGATCTCTTCGATTTTCGAAATTTAAATCTCCCTTGATTGATTATTGACTCGCCGAGCAGTTTATTGACTTTTATATCTTAAAATTTTAAGAAATAAATTTTGGATCTCACTGCAATACTAATATTGCAAGAATGCTTGTGAAGAAGTGAAAATATAACTTAAGTTGAAGGAAAATCATACAATATCAATTTATTATAATCACTGTTATTTTATTTACTAATGATATGTTGTAATCTTATAAAAAACAATTTATAATCCTGAAGAAATAGTAAATTTTCTTACGGTTGTGGCAAAACAAAATGTGGGTCTTTAAAATAATAGATACAAAATAGATATGGAGCATGATATGAAATTTCCGTAGTTATTTCTTCTCAAGACTTATAGTTGCTTGTATTTCTGTAGTGAAATGATGAAACTTGGATCATCAAAACCTTGGCCAGAAGCTTTAGAACAATTGACAGGTCAAAGAAAAATGGATTCCAGAAGCATACTAAATTATTTCAACCCTTTAATGAATTTTCTTATTGAGGAAAACCTGAAGAATAAAGAATACATTGGATGGAGAGGTAAGGCATTCGAATTTATCAGAACGTTTATGATAGCCATTATTATTGCTTTTCAATATAGTAAAATTTCTTGGCAACGAATATGGTGTTTAGAATAAATTGCTAAACGAAAATATTTTCAAGTTTTGATTATCTCTAAAAGAACGTATTTCAATTAATTAATTATCAGAAATTCTATTTATCAGAAAGATTAATAATTAATTAATTAATCTTCTAATTATCTTTCCAATTATAATTTTTCCATTACTCATTCTTTTAGTAGCTAATTATGTTAACAAAAGCCGCATTCTTTACAAGTATTCAATTATTTGGAAGTATTTTTTTTTCTTTTTTTTCATTTATTCTTTTCTTTGCTTCATCGCCATTCTTGCTCTCACAATC
>JAFIDM010003189.1:28958008-28971169 GCA_023159025.1 Thereuonema tuberculata | reverse complement strand
CCTCACAACGTAGTTATCTGGAATGACCATTATAGTGATAGAACACAAAGTCCTTAGATTTCTCATTACATAGACAGAGCAGAGTTGTCTAAAATATCAATATGCATCATTTTGGTATTGGGAATATATGAAACTAACACCAATAGTTCAAGTCTAAATACCAAAAAAAATAGCACCCCACAATAACACATATTTTTTTTTAATTTCTTTGTTCGTATAACAACTACGGTTGAGTTTTCTAAGGATTCTCCAGATTGAAAAACGGACATCAATCTAAATACCATGTCTTGTAGCTTCATAGACTTCTTTCTAGAACCGCTGTAGAAAAAAAATCACTTAAATGACTATGACATTTGCATTCGTGATATTGGATTCGGTGCAGTGCCATGAAAGCCATGTTCCAAATAAATATATAACACCTAGATCACAAATTTCTTAAAAAAAGTTTTGATTGATGATTAACTAATAATGGGTTTAAAATTCTGAAAACGCTAATTGAAGGAAAGAATACAGTACAAGTAAGGAACAATTTTGACTTCTACAATTTAATCGCAACCATCCATTCTGTATATTTGTCGAGAAATCCACCTATAAATTAACCACTATCTCCAATGCTTCACAGCCTCTCTTAACTAATTTCCATGGCCTCCTCCAAACTCTCACCTCTATGTCACCAATAGTCTTTCATCATAAAATGAAAGAACAATCAAGAAGGTTGGAAAATGTTTTGTGCAGACCTGAGGAATACAAAATCCTTAGTTTTGCATTACTATTAGAGGTTTTACTTGCTGCAGTTTTTACTACGTTTGCTAAAATTTGTTTGATCTTTGGCAGAATGAGCCAATTTAATTTGCATGAGGTTTCATCATAATTTTTGGATCTTCATAAGAATACTTTAGATTTATCAAATTAATTTTTTAAGCAGTATATATGGATATTTTGTTACAAAGATCACCAAATATTATTTTTTTAATTTTAGATCTTGAAAACTCAGTCATGGAGGAGAATGAAATTCCCGACAGTCCTCAAACTCAAGAAAGTAAATCAACAGCCAGCAAAGTATTGTGTTCGTTTAGTACATTTCTATTCTGTATCTTAGTTGTCTTTCACTGTTTACAATGAAGATTACTAAAAATAGTTCTTCGATAAATTCTACTCATTAAGATGAATTACAGAATAACCTGGCTCACTGACACTCCAAGCGACAAAGGATAAATATGCAGAAACAAATCCGAAAGTATTTTACGAACAGTATTAGTATTCTACGAAGTACTGTCAGTCTTTCTGAGAATTTTAATGATTGAAAAATAAGCAAAAATAACATGATTTTCTATGAACTGTCTAAAGCTTTTGTAATTCTTTTAAAATAAAGAATAACTGTGTTTTAAGTTCTGGAATTCTGTATTAATTAATTGCTGTTCATTAAGTTTTTAAAGTCTTTTGATATTTGTAAAAAATAAATTTTAGAAATCTAAAAACAAATATAAGAAAACAAAAAAAAAACTAGGCCACTTCCTTTAACAAAACACTATTATAAAGTTTTTATTTTATTGATTTACAGAATTAAATGAAGTCATAATAGCAGTTTCCTTTTTGGTAAATAAGTGCCGGACTAGCTATTTCATTTTTTTCATTTATCTTCTTTTGAGTAGCCATATCCCATTTGTATTCCCATAGAAGTCTTCTGGTTGTTAGTGTCTACAGGGTGATCCACTACCTCTGAGAAATTGATCCAGAGAGATAAATAGAAAACAAGGAATAATAGTTTTAATAAGCAAATAATTAAGACAAATATCTGCATAATAAGATCCTGTCAATAGTCTTACATTAATGCTTTCAAATTATTATATTATATTCAGGGAAGTTATAATAATTTTTATTTATTCTACTTATTTAGTTTTTAAGTCATATTTAGACTTAAAACAGCATTTTAAGTTTTTTCAAAAACTTATTAAAAGTTATTATAAAATTAGGTAAATTGCCTACAACAACTTTTCAGCTGAGCTTATCCTACGGATAAAAAAATGAAATAGTATTTACTATAAGAGGAAAATTTAAACTAAAACTTTCTTTGTTCTATAAAAAGATATTTTAAATTGCACCTTATAATTTACCTTATATTTTAGTTTTAAATTTTTTTAAATACTTCAATAGTCCTTAACTTAATATTCTTAGGAATATAGTTATTTAAAGAGTTGTTAATTTAAGTGAAAAATATACTTATCTTTATTCTTCACTTTCTATTAAACAGAAGCTATTTTCAAATTCATCAATCTCTGACTGTCAATTGAAGATTTTCTACTAACATTAAATTTCTTACTGAGAATCACCCTCACATTCACACTATCTCTTAACATTCATTCATTTTCATACTAATGAAAATCTTAAAATTTATACGAAAATAAAGAATATAGGAAAATAGTTTTTTTTGAAGGGCAGGATAAAGAAATAAAGTTACAACTGGAAAGATATATTAAAAAAATAATAAATATACAGAAATTATATTATTAACAAAAATAAATAAACATAAACTGAAGTTTATTGCTTAGTATGGTAATACACTACCTACTATATTTGCTGTCATGTATTCTTATTAATATGTTGTCTCTTTAAGGCATATGAAATTCAAAAAATGTTTTAAAAACAAGAGAAAATTATTCATTTAGATTACGATTCTTGTAAGCTTAACTTAGATAAATGTTTTATTCAATAGCATATTGATGATTATTAATTTATTAAATTTAAAATTTTTCAATTAAAAAGTTTTAAATTAATTTTTAAAATAGTAAGTGCAGTAGAGTCCCATTAATCCGGACTACTTGGGACCGGACCCTGACCGGATCATCGAAAGTCCGGATTAAACGGAATTTGCCTTAAAATGCACATAACACATGTTTTAGATGAGTAAAACTAAAAAAATCGGCGTTTTCTCTTTCCCTGCAGCTTACTTTTACTTTTATACTACATACTGTATATATAGACCTAAGTTTTTAACCTACGAACATGATGTAGGATTATCAATTGTATGCCCATTGGTTGAATTAAAGCAGTGACGTTCGGCGGCAGAAATTTCACAAAAAAATCCCCATTTCGCAATTCTTCTTCAGGAGATTGGCACCGTGCATTGTCTTTGAGCAACACAGCTTTTTCTGAGAGTTTTTTCTCTTTCAAAAAGTTCTCTTTTTTTTTTTAATCCTGTCCGGATTAACAGGATGTCCGGATTAGCGGGACTCTATTAGTAATGAAAGTTAATACAGTTTATTTCAAATATACCTAATTACCTTTAAAAAAAACAGAATAGCCAAAGGTATTGTATTAAGTGAATTCCTGATATTTATGGTGATGAATACACAATCAATTGATTCTTAGCAGAAGTTCTTAGAAAACTAAGGACTATAATTAAAAATAATATTTTTTTAATAAACAAGTCATTATTAAAATATAGAAAGGAGGGATTAATTTTGAATCACTGCTGAATCTCTTAAAACAAATGGACTTCAAGTTAATTATTCTTCAAAAAACGAAATTAAATTAGATTTTATGAAAAAACAAACAACAAAAATAAAATTGAATTTCTTTTAACGATACTTGCCTCCTACACAGTCAGGTACTGTATCAGTTGCCCATTCTGAATTATTTTGACATAAGATACTGAACTTATTATTGCCAGTTTCCAAGAATACCCACGAGTCCATTTCACATTCGTATTCAATGACTTCACCTACTTCGTGTTCCACTACAGATATCATAATTGGTCTATCGAAGTTTTCCTTTACCTGTTCAGGTGCTTTAGGGGGACTGTCTCTACAAACTGAAAAGATAAATAAAATTGGGTAAGCATGGATTTGAAAATAAATGCATAGATATAAGATTAACTATAATAAAATAATACTCTCTTCTTTGGGTTTGAAACAGAAATGTAAGTAGTTCTATCCTCGACATGAATATTTTAGAACTCACTGTCAAATCATCAAAAGTTATGAAGGTTTTATGTTTCTACAGAAAGTTAGTTTTTGAATTATCAATTAAGCGAATATCAATTTGTTGTTTGAAAATGGTAATTAACTACAGCAGTTTTTTTTATAAACTTCTTAAAATTCTCATTTCATTACTGAAAGAAAATCTAATTTGAGTACTTTTGTTATTCCCTTATCGCTACGAAATTGTCAACTTAAAATACTATTTGCAACTGAAACATTTTAATTTTAGTGAAAATCAAGTGGTAAGCAGTTAATATCTTAAAGGCTCAGAACCAAAAAAAAAGTCTATTATAGCATGCGTAATGTGTAGGACCATTGTCCTTTTCATTTAAGAGAGAAAGTAATTGTCCAAATCTAAATTCAGATGTTATAGATGTGGTAATGTTATATATCAGTTTAATCATGTAATCATTTAAGTATGCAGATCCCAAATTACAAAGGTTTTTATATTTACTTTAGAATCAAAGATTAGGAAAGAGATTGTTAGTGAATTTAAGTTACAGAAATCAGCTTGAATTGACTACAGCTACGAAAGATTTAGTTACAAGAGGTTGCACTAAACGTATAGTCCGTCTAAGTCATCTAGGCAGTCTCTTTCAGGCGTTTGGACAGAGCACTTGAAAAAATAGGGGTGAAAGGGTATCAGGTAAGTGCGAGTAGGGAGAAACGATTAAGCACAGTGGGGGTGGATTTTTCTGTGGACTGAGATTAGAATGGATCTAAATGACTCATTTCTAGGAAATTAACCAATGCAACAGTACAGTTTCTCATTTTGTGGAGATAACTTGTGCTTTTTTTTTTCACTCCTGAAAAATGTCCAAGCGAGAGGTTTGAAATTCTCAATCGACAAACATAGTAATGAATGTGAAAAAATTTTTTGAAGAGGAAAAAAAAATCAAAACAGCCTTTGATTGGTTTTAACAAAGTTATTGCGAGGACTAGTGCTGCAGCTGGAGTCCCTGAAAGAACAATTTTTAAAATGAACAAAAGGAAAAGAAAGGCGGAAGAGAACGGTGAAGAATGCGGAACACCCAACCAAAAAAGGCTGCCATATAAGAAGAAAGTTTGGGATACAATGGATGTATCAATTGTGAGAAAAACTATCCACGACTTTTATGTTTTGGAAAAGGAAGTTCCTACTTTGAAAAAACTGAGAAACAAGTTAAGGGATGAAATTTGTTTTGATGGATGCATTGAAACTCTACGGAGGCTCCTCCATGAGATTGGATTTGTATTTAAGAGATGCCAGTCAATAAGAAAAGCTTTAATAGAAAAACCAGAGATAGTTTTGCTTCGCCACAAATCATCAGAAAGGACTATCAGAAATTTTCGTTGTGATCCTAATAAATCAATAATTTTTATTGATGAAAGTTATATTCATACGACACATATTCGATCCAAGTGTTGGCAAAGCAGTGATGTTGAAGGTGTTTTAAAATCCTGCAGTAAAGGAAATAGATTCATAATGGTTTCTGCTGGAACTGTTAATGGTTTCATTCCGAATGCCACTTTTATTTTCAAATCTGGCACGAAGTCTGGTGATTATCATGATGACATGAACCACAATAACTTTATGAAGTGGTTCACTACTAAGCTCATTCCAAATTCCCCATCTTCATCAGTTATTCTGATTGATAATGCAGCGTATCACAACGTTGTCACTGAAAAGCAACCAACAGCGAATTGGAGAAAACAAGAAATTTACGACTGGCTAGTTAAAGAAAAACTCAGTCTTCCCCCCTTCAGAGAAATATTAAAAGAGGAGCTGCTTGATTTAGCCAAAAAATACAAAAAACCTAAAATATATATTTTAGATGAAGTTGCTAAGCAGCATGGTCATGAAATGTTAAGACTTCCACCATATCATCCAGATTTAAAACCAATCGAGCTGATATGGGCGCAGGTGAAAAGTTACATTGGAGAACACCAAACAAAAACAACTTGTGCAGACATAGATAAATTGGGTAATGAAGCTTTTTTGGAGTTAGAAAGGAAAAACTGTTGGAAACCTGTCTGCGAAAAAGTCATTAAAATTGAAAAAGAGTATTGGGAAAGTTCAGGAATTTTAGAGGAAAGAGTTGAAGAATTAATTATTAATTTGGAAGAGGAATCGTCAAGTTCTGAAGAAAACTCCGACAACGTTGGTATTGCTCCATAGAATAAAAATAGCAACTAATTTCAAAGCAGAAGTATTTCCTGTTAAAAAAAAGCCCTTTCAGGGCTTAAAAATAATGAGAAAGAGTGATCAATTCATTTTACTACATATTTATATAAATAAAATTCATATACATTTACAGAACTATAAAGTTAAAAAAAAAAAGGTAGCATAAAAGCTAGTTTGTTTTTCTATTAAAACAATATTAACGTGCTGCTAATAACGCAATAATGCTATTGGTCTTCATTATTTGTTTATATTTTTTGTTTGCTTTATTTTATTACAATTTAATAGTCATTAAAAAAAAAATATCAATTCATAAAAAAGAAAAAGTGATGAAACTACAACTAAAGTTACGTAGTACATTTTTTTTAATGTTAGTCAATCCTATAATTTCACTTCTTTTCTTGAGATATGTAGAGTATATATACAAACATTCAGGTTTTGAAATCTTAAAAATATTGGATAAAGTATCATATGAACAACCTGAAATATTAATGAAACTCAAAACTTCTTTTATTTCTTCATACATCTCCAATGCGATACTTCGAAAATCCTGATCGGATTTTCTTTTTCAAGCATTAAATAAAAATACACTAAGGGAAAAAGAATCAGCTTCCTTCTTTCCCAAAAAACAGAAAATAAATGGCAGTCAGAATTTTAGATTCTCAATTAACAATACAAGAGTGACACGCTCATCATAAAATGCTTTAAGCGTGCAGCATTATTAATTTAATGTTAATGTTATTAGTTTCATTAATTTAATGTGCCTTTGATGATTTCATGTATAACCTGAAATATTGTTAAAACAAAATATAAATTACTTAAAATTAATGGAATTGATTAAAGAGGTTACGGATAATGCATATTTTAAGCACAATAACAAAATTTTGAAACAAGTAAAAGGTTTTCCAATGGGGTCATTCTTATCAGGAACTTTATATAATATATAAAGTTATATAATGTTATATGAATCTTTTAATGTTAATGTTAATTTTAATGTTATATGAATATTAAACTGTTATATGAATCTTTTCATATAACATTTCTTTGTAAATTTGATTACTTATTTAAATATTTTTATTAATTAACCAATTAAATAAATAAGTAAATAAGATATTATTGTTATATTGTTGTGGAATTAAAAAACAGTCTTATGTGATCTTTTTTTAGTATTTTGGAGAATTCAGCTCTTCTGAAATCGTCATTTAGATCCCTTCTAATCCACAGAAAAATCCACCCCCACTGTGCTTAATCCTTTCTCTCTACTAGCACTTACCTTTCACCCCTATTTTTTCAAGTTCTCTGTCCCAACGCCTGAAAGGGACTGCCTAGCTGACTTAGACGGACTATAACCGTAAATCTCAATAAAGCAGTTCTATCTAGAAATTCGACCATTTTAACACTGAAAAACATCGACGAACTTAGAAAGTCAATGCTGTAGCCTTAACCTTTAAGGAGATCTGAGGATTATCACTCAAAATTGCTCTGTAACATTTGGAAAGAGTACTTTCTTACATTTCTTTGGTATTTCGGTGCTCACAGGACCAAACAGATTAACGTCGTCTAGGGGTACTGTGGTTGTCCTTTCGACTGGAACCTCGGGGATCGTAGTTAATTCTTCTATCTCAGTAGTTGTCTCAATCTCAGTAGTTGTCTCAATCTCAGTAGTTGTCTCAATCTCAGTAGTTGTCTCAATCTCAGTGGTTGTCTCAATCTCGGTGGTTGTCTCAATCTCAGTGGTGGTCTCTGTCTCTCTAGTTGTAGCACTACTCACTTCTGTGCTTGTTGTTGGTGTTTCATCTATCAAAGAAACAAATGTTAAAAAAATAGAAAAACGTTATTATATTGCATATAAATAAAAGTCAAATACTTCAATATGAAAATCAATGAAAGTCAATTGTTCCATCAATGGGTGTTTACTAAATGACATCCTAGTACGGCTGTTTCACGCTAATATAGCAATCATGACTACGAGCAGTCATCAGTACACAACGAGGTCTCGATACACAAGCCTATAGGAAATTCGTCGGAATCAATGTGGAGCAAAACTAAAATCTCACTCATTGATGTTTGTTAATATTTACAATAAAAAAATTTATAGCGGCCGCGAATGTGTGCACATGAATTTTCTCGTCACTTATCCCTTTAGCGAGTTTTTTATTGTTTATTTTAGCTTTGAAGGCTCCACATTGATTCCAATGTTAATTGTTCTATTTAAGAATAGTATAGGTATTTTATATTCTACTATTAGAGGTTGATATATTTTAAGATGGAATAACAAATTATCTAAATTAAGAATTACAAAAGTGAATATAATTTTGTGCTAAAGCATAAATTTAAGGACGACTCATAATACTAAAAGTGCATTAACGTAAGAAAAAAATAAAAAAAAAAGTTAGGGAAATAAGAAAAACAAAAAACACGTGGACATTGATAAAAAACGATTAAGAGGGAAAAAAAACAGTAGATAGACGGATTCGAACCGACAACCTCTAACATTTTTAGTCCAAGACTTTATTCATTAAGCTACAGCTGACAACTGAAATGGAATGGTTGCATTTCCAACATTTAAGCTATTATCTGAAATCTAATGAAAACAATGTCAAATATCTCGAACATGGGGGGGGGGGGAGGCTCCAGAAAATGCCCATTCCTACGGTGTTTGGGCATCTGAACAGGATGTTGAAGTCCGTTTGCTGATCCGACCTACCGTTCGGCAGATGTTAGGGATGGACAGACACGGATAGAACAAACGCAATAGCTACCGATCTTGGTCGCTATCGCAATAGTTTGCAAATGGGTCACTTTTTAGTTATCCAATTTACTGATTTTTTATCAGTAAATTCGATAAACACAATGCAGAAACCGAAAATGGATTTTGAATTAGAAACTTATAAAGTCGATGTCTCTATCTATCTATCTATTTATAATGTATATATGTACAATTGTACATATATGTACCGAGCTGCCAACATTCTTATTCTTAAAAATGATTTATTCAAAACCTGATCACTGGATGTTATGTAAATCAGATTACTCTTCAGTTTTTTTTAAAAAACTGTCAAAGTCTTTCTCTCCATCTGTCCTCATTTCAGTGGGATAGTACAATAGACCTTCGGTCGCAGTGCTTGACTTTTCTGCCACCCACATTCACCATATAACATAACTTGTGACCTTTTGCGATTGTTTTGTACCAGACAAGTCTATGTAGGTAAGGGGCGCTGGAGTTAAGGTTCCAACGTTCAATGACTCGGGACTGATATGTAATGGGGTTGTCAGTCCAACGCTCTACCTCTTAAAACAGAAAAGAATTCGTTTGAGCTAAAATTTTGTCTTAAATTCAAAAGCTGGCATTGTACATATAGTAAAAGTACATATTATTTAAACTATTGTTTATTTTAACTAGTAATATTAAAAGCAAAAATTTGTTCCATTTCTTTTCCCGTTTGATTAAGAACATTTTTCAAATTGAAAATTATTTTTAGTTTCAATAGCATTTCTCCAACTTTTTGAGGAAACCTTTTAAGATGTTTTGTTTCAGAAAAGCCAAGATAAAAATTATCAAATAAACATAAGCTTAAAACATATCTTAATTATTTCTATTTTTTTCTTATTTGGGATATGAATTTTTGATTTTTTTCGTTTTTACTTTTTTATTGTTTCTTTTTAATTAATAGTTTCTAAATTTTAGAAAAAAGTTTAGTATTTGTTCTTCTTGTTTAGTATTGGTCAATTACTATGAAAATTTTGTTTTAAGTACAAAAAAAAAAAGAAAAATCTAAAAAACTTAGTGTTACAAAACAGTTTTTCTAAACACCAGCTTTTTAGCAGCCCCTAGGTTCAGCTTGCCTGTAAAACGTAGGGGACCGCTCTTGCTTTTATGCTTGCTGGATGTCACACTCTGTAGTGGCCAAACGGTTAGAGATATTAGAAGGAAACCTTCACCATTGTGTTTAGCCTCAAAAAGTAGGCGACCACGTCCAAAAAAAGAGACCTCTAGGACCACTCCCTGACCGGATGTTGGGGGATCAAAAGAGGTCGCTTCGGATAAAGAGGAAAAGGGCGATAGACGTCCCCCCAATATCGACCCTTCTGAACACCTTTTGTTTATAAAATTGTGCATAATATTGGGCCAGTTTGTTTTTGACACTGTCTAAAAGCATTAATTTATCTTGTTTGAAATTAGTAACCAAATTTACTATATACATAAGAAGTAAAGCAGAATAAAATTTAATTTTGAGAACACAAACTAAGAATTTTCTAGCAAAATTTATCAAGCTACTATTTGAAATAATTAATTAAATTAATTAAATTAATTTTTATTTTGAAAAAAAATGGAGCTGCAAATAAGACATTAATTTAATCAAAAAATTATCATCAAAAAATCAAAGAATTACAAATTTCTCATAGAATAAAGACTTGCAACCTAATTGAAATACCATTGTAAAATAGTAACATCACTGGATGAGACCAGGTAAATCAGTAAGTCAGTGTTTCTCGACCTGTGGGACTCGAGCGTTTAAAGATATTTTGGTAGCCCAATCAGCTATGAGTAACCTGGGAGTATATTTCTATCTCTTAGAAATATCTAAGAAAAATGTTATAGAGAAGCAATTTGACAAAAACAAGTTCAGAAATATTGAGCATTATTAATGATTACTTTTGAAATAAGGGTCTAGGATTGCAAATGTTTAGTTGGCCTTTGTTCGGATGGCATTCTACTCCTGCAATGACACAATTCGTACTCCGGAGTTTCATTAAATTTCGTTTCACGTGTTGATTTCAAGCCACACATTATAGGATCCATCGCGAACAACTAGCTAGTAAAGTAATGGTTGTGGAACGCTCTGTTGTGTTGCCTTATTGTATCATCTCAGTTTTCTCATTAATAAAAACATTTGTTATATTTCTGTCAGAATCGTAATTTGGATTTTGTATCCCTAATATAAGGTTTAATTTTTATGAAATTTAAAAATGATGTTAAATCATTTTAACTCATGATTTTTTAACTCCTCTAAAATGCCATTAAGATATCACTTATATGCTTGTAAATATAGAAATACATCTATCATATTAGAAAATGTCTTTGTTCTCTATATGATGTGGTGGACCTCTGATATCTTGAGGAGGTGATAGTTGGGACTTAAGAGGTTGAGAACCAAGCATTAAATGATCTTATTCCATTTAATTTTAGTCAACTCGCAGCTGGAGTCAACTTCATGCATTAGCATCTGCCACGACTATCGAACCATTGCTTTATTTATTTGGATGCTGTTTCGGTATATTTGCTGAAACTAGATCTTAGGCAAAATACTAAACTACTAGAAGTTAAGAGAATATTCATTATTTTCTAACCAAGCGATTCGGAAACATTTAGTTAATATCTATTCAGGGAAAACTGAAGGCTTTTTTTTCCTACTTTTTAAGAAATTTCCAGAGCTATTTGGCACTCCTTTCGCCTGGCAGCGAAGGAACATGGCAGAGTCTAGATATGAATCTAAGTATTAATTTATTACCATACCGTAATTTTATTTTAGCGAGGATTTTAGTTTCTGTTGGTTCAGCGGGGATGGGGCTTTGGAAATGTAAAAATAACATTTCCGAATGGCTCTCATGTCAAAGATAGCTTTCAAAACCCTCAATTTCAGCAGTCGCTTTCAGCCATTTTGTATTCATCCACAACCCAGCGAAATAATGCCACCGAACTTTATAATTTTTTCTTAGAAATTAGATGATTTTAAATACTGAAAGAAACCCATAATATAATCAGACTAAAAACAAGAAATGGGTGAAGAATGTTTCAAATCAAAGCAAATCGATATGTTTCGGATCTTGCGTGATCCATTTTTAAAGAATTACAAATTACGGAATGGAAAATGGAATATGGAATAAAAAAATGGAAAATGGAATAGAAATATTAACAAATTAGATAAAAGATAGTTTTACTTTTTAGTATTCTGATAAGATCAGCAGACTAATATTCCCGTTTTGTCTGTCCATCTGTCAACAAGTATCATTAGAATCTTATAATTAAATTATAATTAAGCACAACAATCACAACATTGTGTCTTTTGCATGCAATCACATTTATAATGCAGCTCTACAACAATCACAACAATCACAATAAACGCAGCAATTGCGCCTTTTGCATTCGCAACAACCACATATATAATAATAAGGAAATTAAAGCAATATCAATTATATTTTCTTATCAGAAGACGTTGCGCAGCACTGTGATTGGTTTACTAATCGCTTTCCCTACCTTGTTTCTTCTTAAATTCACTATATGCGGGTTTCTTGATTATTAAATATCATTATTAACTATCCAATAGGCTGTGTAAAAAATATAAATAAAAAACGAATAGAAAATACAGTTAAAACAACTCTTATTAAAACAGTATCATTTTAATGCGTCGATTACAAAACACGAACACGTTGCGGTTATTACCCTTCACCAGTTTTGAGCTGATGAAGGCTACTAACTGGAACGGGTTCGTCTTTTGTAATCCGACCGACTCATTAAAATGATACTGTTTTAATAAGAGTTGTTTTTCAACTGTTTTTTTTTATTCCTTCTTTATCATTATTAACTAGTTTATTGATTAACATTATTGTTATTGGTTATTATTTCCCACACTTTAAAGATTATTTGAAGAAATAGTTCTTAAGTCATTTGTGATTTCTTTTTTCAGTGATGACAAATATAAAAAGAGCGATGCAGTATTAAATATAATGCAACTCTCTGCTTAGATTAGTACAGTAACAATAAAGACATTTTACAATTCTTGCAAACTATTCTAAAAAAATTTTCTTTTTCTTTTTTAATTTTTTTAAAAATTTTGTATAATATATAAAAAAATATAGAAAATAGTAAACAATAATTTATTTAAATTATTAATCTTTTTAACGTAATATTATGAAATTGAAAGAGTACATACGCTTTACTTCGCAGATATAAGGCAGCTCCTCGTTGCAATCCATTGGCTCCAGTTGATAGCCACTGTCTTTAACCCAAGCAAAACA
>JAFIDM010003189.1:28947922-28957998 GCA_023159025.1 Thereuonema tuberculata | reverse complement strand
TATGCACGCAACGTTCTTTTTCTGTAGGTTACCATTATGAATTGGAAAACAGCAAATGGTCAATTTCCCACGTATTCCTTTGAGAAAGTTTTTATTGTTGTTGTTTTGTTTTGTTTTTCTCAATAAAGCTTTTATTTTTTTTATATATACTACCATATTTTATAATAAAACAAGTGAATATAATTTTTTGCTAAAGCTTATATTTAATGGCGACCCTTAGTTAGTTTTTTTTATATTTTTTAAGCAGCTTTGTACTCCAAAGATGGTAAATTAATAGTAATTTATCTGTTCGGAAACAAATAAGCGTTTCTATTAGATAGCAATAAAAGTTCAATACATACAAAAACTAAGAAGTAAAATGTTCAGGAATTTTTTTTTTTTTTTTTTTTTAAAGAACTCCGAAAAAAAAGGGAAAAAAGGGTGTGGTTTGGGGGGGGGTGGGGGGGGGGGGGGAGACCTTCTTTGGGGGAAGAAAGTTCTGTCCATCCGTTCCTCACCACCACTACAGCCCAAACTGAAAGTCTGACAGACACATGGGTGATACCTAATAAGAAAGTCTTATGACTTGTAGAGCTTTGGAGAAATTCCCAACGGCTGTCCCTTCTTGTCTCACTGGAACTGGCAGAAAGGGTGTCGTAAGGGTGTTCTTGCACAATATGCCTTGCTTTGCTTCTGTTTCGAATTTGTTTTAAGTTTCTATTTCTGTGTTTCTTATATTTTAACTTACACTTTCTTTATTATCTGTATGAACTCTTAAATCTTTTAATTTAGTCTTAAGATGTAGAGAAAAGCTTGCTAAATTAGCTTTTTATTTCTACAAAAAAAAAGCCAAAATTTCTATTTTTGGTTTATTTTCATTCCAGTAACAATGAATATTTTATATGTAAAGTTTCCATACTTTTTTAGTAGATCTTTCCTTCTAAAGCCTCTACTATTAAATATTCTAAACATCTCACCACATTTAAATGTAAAACAACTACATTTAATACAAAAAGCAAATTTTCGAAAAGATTGCGTCTTTTCTATCTCAAGCCTAAAATAACAATAATTCATTCAACAGTGAAGGAACGAATGACGGAACATGGTACCAGCATTAGGAACAAGTACATTGAAAAATCAGAAGTGGCAGAACATTGTATGAACAGAAATCATTGTATTAACAACGAGATACAAATTTTATACATTGAAAGAGACACCAAAATAAGAAAGATAATAGAAAGCATGTGTATCCGGAACACAAAAAGAAAAAACATGAATAGGAATGATGGTATGGAAATAGAGAAATTTTTCACAAGATTAGCTAAAAGTTTTGTAGATAAAATATGCACAAAATGTAATAATAAGGTTACAATCAAGGAACTAAATTGTTAAGCCCCATCGTATATTATTGTTGAAGAAACAAAGATTGGAACTAAATGGTATTATTTTCATATATTATTTATATTTTCTCGAGGAATTTTATGTAATTTAGAGTATTGTTCTTCAAATTATTGTTATTTTAGGCTTGAGAAAGAAAAGACGCAATCTTTTCGAAAATTTGCTTTTTGTATTAAATGTAGTTGTTTTACATTTAAATGTGGTGAGATGTTTAGAATGAATATTTTGTTACATGTTTTCATTTTCATTTAATGCACTTCCATTAAATTTTTATTATTGTTTATCTTTAATGAAATATTTATTTTTTGGTCACATTAATCAAACTAACTTGTAATTTTAAAAGATTTGTAAACCAGCATTTTAAAAGAAGAAATGAAAGCATCATAGTTTTACAATATAATTCTCAATTTATTCTTTATTTTCATATTTTCTTCTTTCTTAAACTTGCATTTCTGAACAGTTCATGCGTATATTGAGAGTTGTCTTAATAAAATATTTCTTTTTCGTTTTTCCTTTTGGGTTAAATGCTTCTGTTTGGGAGCATTGCAAATCAAATTTAATCTATTTGTCAATCCTATTATTTTATTTATCTTTAATTGTAGATTTCAAAGATATTTCATAATAAAAGAAATTATTTGCAGTTGGACTGAAAAATAAACAATGAATTTGACTTTTTATGACATTAATCTACATAAAATGTCACAAAATAAAATTCATGTATCCAAAAAAGCAATAAAATATATATTATTAAAAAAAAATACATTTTTAAAGTAATTTCATGTTGTTATTTTTTTTTGGGAGGGGGGGGGGGGTGTTACTTATTAACTTAACTTTCAAAGCCCAATAAATAAAATATAAAAACAAGGAAACAACAGTTTGAATGCCCATGTAAATTGTTCGCAGAAAGATTTTTCTTTTTATAAAAAAAATCACAATCTTTTCCATTAGATCTATTTCTGTCAGACATCACAAACACAGAGCCTCAATTTTAGTTTTCTTATTACTGTATTTTCTTACATGTAGAAAGAAAATTACATATTTATTTATTTATTTAGTTTTATTATGTTTGATTATTAAATAAGTAAATACATTTATGACATTAAATAAATGAAGAATGTTACATTGTTTTCGCATTATCCACAATAATACACAAAATTTTTATAAAATTAAGCAGATACGACAATAGTATCCTTTTAGGTGAAACATTGGACAGAAATATTTTTGCCTTTCTATTGACAAAATATCCATAAGTTTTTCAAATATTTCTTATGTTTTGTATCTTTTTCTTTATGGTCTTCTTTTTGGAAGAGTTCAAGCTAAAAACTTAATTTAAAAAAAGAACATTAATTATTATGGAAAGAGAAAATCGCATAAAAAAATGATACTTAATTCAAATTATAATTTTAAAAACTAAGCTTATTTTACAATTTGAAACATGAATTAGGTAATCTCTTAAGATATTTGATATCAATTTAAGGAAAATAATTCTTAAGTTTTGTCTTCTTGAAGTTGAAAATTAAAAAAAAAAGCAATTTAATTTTAGAAAATAAAAATATGTTTTATAAGAAATACTCACGCCGAGTCTGTGACTTTTGTCTCTAAAAATAAGATAAGGAAAATTAAGAGTCAATTTAAAAAATGTATAAAACGTTATATTTATATCTTTTAACATAAGTAATAAAGACTTGCAATATTAAGTCATTATGAATGTGTCTTTGTTATTATTTTAAAAAATGACAGATAAGAAATAAAGATAGCGTAGAGATTTCGTACACTACCGTACTTACTTTCGTTGTAAAGGGAGGCCTATTAAATTATTAGAGAGCGAGAGGACTCTGAAAGTTTAAAAACAATAAAGATGAAATTAAAAATTAAAAATTAAAAAAAATTAAATTAAAAAATAATTACAAGAATGAAAATGATCTTAATAACATCAAGAAACCTTTAAATAATTCTTTGATTCGTGTCGAAAACTAAATTGATTGTAAATGTAAGTACAGTAGCACCTCGATTATCCGTCACCTACGGGACCTGAGGATGGTCGGAACGCTAAAAGGATCGGATAATCAGGTCAGCAGACTTCCGTCAACTAATCGATAAAAAGAGCATGACTCAGGCAGGAAACAAAGAAAGGACTGCAGAGACATCTGCTTGGCTTGTTGTGACAGGAAAACAAACAGATAACGCTGGCGCGCCGCTTGTCTAGACATGGTCGGATGACGCGGGGAGTCGGTTGATCCGAGGTCGGGTATGAGAGGTACCACTCTATATCTAAAACGATTAAATACTTTTTTAAATGCAGTGGGATATAATATTATGTAAATAAAACCATTGTAGCTTCTACTAAAAACACTGGTTTAAAAAAAATTAAATTCTTAAAATTAGAATTTCAATGAATTTCCAAATTGAATAAATTTGCTTAGAACATAATTTCTAGATTAAGATGATTTGACAGAAAAGACCAATTCATTCAACACAAGACAATTCTAGTACATCTATTATACAGATATCTGATAGACAAATTTATAGCTGAAAAGACATGAAGAATGAAATACAACACTCGGCATATTACTGAAAAATAAATAAATAAATTTCCATCGAACGAAAAAGAAAAACAGCACTTTCTGCATCCTACATCCCTTAAAAAAACAACTTAAAATCTGCATTTACTACAAGAGATTTACTATTCCTTATATTAAAAACATCTTAAAGCTCAAAGGTTGAGATTTAGGGAAACAAAAGCAAATCACTGAGATATATCAGATTATCCACTCTTGTAATTCATTCTTGATTTCACTCTTGCAATATTTAGCGGCCCATTTGGGCGCTCCTTGTGATAGCGACCAAATATGGTATCTATTGCTTTTGTCCTGTCCGTCCCTTCTTGTCTGTCCTCCCGTAACAACTCCCGAACGGAAGGTCGGATCGGCAAACGGAGTTCACCAATGTATACAAGGGACCAAACATCGTAGGAATGGGGTATTTTCAGGGGCCAACGTCCCCCTCCCCCCATGTTCAAGATATTTGGCATTGGTTTCATTGGATTTCCGCAATTGGTTTAAATGTTAGACACGCAATCATTTCATTTTAGTTGTAGCTATAGCTTGATGGATAAGTTCTCGGACTCATATGTTGGAGATTGTCGGTTCGAATCCATAGAGGAGAAGGTCCAATATATGCTAGGAAATATGGACTAGTTAAAGTATTCTGGTATGGGAGGTACTGCCGCGCAGTGGAAATAAAGTGAGTAACAAAGAGAAATGAGTGAAGCAGTTGGTCTATCAATTAGTCAAGTTAATCAGCGGTTGAGTGGTGATAAGTGTCAATCAACCTATTTCACGACCTTGAAACATTTCACAGGTACGTTTTCTTATTTTCTTAATCAAATTCTATTGAATCAAAAGCTGATTCGTAAAATGCATGACACTACTTACATTCTAAACTTGTTCAAGCATAGTTTATTTATTTAATAGAACCACGTGATAATAGCGGGAACCGATCTTAATGTTTCTTACCAAATGGTCTATATACAGGATATTTAAGAAGGTCTAAATATGGGCTAGTACATATTTAGATCTTTTTATTTATTTGGAGCAAAAAAAACCAATTGATCTACGATTTCTTCTTTTCAGAATGCCTAGAAAAATCCAAAACATTTTTCGAAACGATAGAAGAAAATTTAAAAAATCACTCCACCTGAAGATGATAGCGGCCTGGAAATTTCACAAGGGATTTCACAATTAGAAATTTCACAAGTTTGGGTCATTTGTGTTTTATTGTACAGAAGCTGAAAAGGGCGTTTATATTTGTGACTTTGGAAATAGAAATTAACATTTATTTAATTGTTTCAGCATTTTTTTCACATTTTTAAAAAAAAAAATTCGATTAATACAGTAAACTTTTGTAGGTAGCCCATATTTGGACCACAGTTTCAAAAACCAGATTTCTGTAATTTTTTTTAAAAAAAAATTGAAGCAATTTTCTTTGTTTTTTTTGTTTTTTATTTCAACCTTTTATCATAAAGTAGACTCATTTTGGATATTAGTAAACTGGTACAATTTAATTACGTATCTTAATTTTTTTTGGTGAAATTCTTAAAATAAAAGTGGTAGCCCATATTTGAACCTTCTCCTCTATATGTAATGTTGTTTTTTTTTCCTCTTAATCTTTTTTCTCAATGTCCGCGTGGGTTTCATTTTCTTATTTTCCTAACTTTTTTTTTTATTTTTCCTTAAGTTAATGTACTTCTTTTCCTTCCTTCCTTTCATCGACTTTGGCCAACTATGGACCACGAGCTAACCCTAACTGACAACGTCAGGGTGAGGCTAGGAAATTCAAGAAGGGAGACGAGATTTCACATCTCGTCCAGAAATAACCCTGAGATAGTAAGTCCCAGGGGAGAAACGGACGAAACACAGAAGAAGAAAGAAACAGCCATGCCCACGCCGGGATTCGAACCCAGGTTCAAACACAACAGCCACACGGCAGACCGCCGTCTAGACCGCTCGGCCATGCAGGAACAGATGTTGCTCGTTTCTTCGGCGTTCATCATTCCATCATTTCACGATTATGAGAACAATTCCAAACCAGTCAAACAGTTGTCCGAAGACCTGTAGCCGGTCGTCCAAGGGTTACGACCCCCGCGGAACATCGATATATTGCTATTGTAGCCAATCGGAATCGAAGATCGACCTCCACACGTATGACAACAATGGTTGTAGCGGCCATTGGTAAGGCGATATCTGCCGGGTCATTCCATGTTAATTCAACAAATGCAGTGCGCATCACCATTTTTGATTTTGATGAAAATTTGTGTGTGTATGCTATCTATCTCCCAGACCTCAGAACTGTCTTTGGTACATTTTTAAAAAATTTACCCCTCCCCATATAGGTAATTTTATGCTACAGCCCAAAGCAAAAATGGTATTTCAGAACTTTTTCTTTTCAGCTGTAACTTTCTTCCAGTCAAAGCTACAAGGCTCAGTCATACCTCATTTGAAAGATAAAAAAAATATCTTTTTTTTTGTGTTATTACCAAATTTGAAATTTTCTCAAGACAAACCCTATTTTTTTCAGGTCAAAGTTCACCTAACAAAACTACTTTTTTACCAGTTTTGGAAATTTTAAAAATTATGAAGGGCTTGGAATATCAAGTCAATGTTTTTTTCTTAAATACATGTCGATGGGTACTATTTGTATAAAAAAAATTGCTTGTTATTCTGACCCCTTCGTAAGATACGATCCCCAGAAGTAGTGAAATTATCTGAAAACGCAGTTTTTAAGGCAAAAATAGTCCATGTGGGAGGAGGGGTAAAAATATTTTTACTCCTGTGAGCTAAAGTACTTTTTACCTGCTTCACAAAAAAACAAAAATTGATTTGTTATTCAAAGTTGTTTGGGAGTTACAAGGGTCTAAATTTCTAAAAAAAATTACCCTGAAAAAACATGTTTTGTACTACTAATTAAGCGTCATGTTCAGAAGGGGTAATACTAATAGCAATAATATAATACACCGACTTAATATACGATCTCCAGAAGCATTGGAGGCAAGACCGAGTACGTGTTGTACCCATCGTCCTGTCCGCCACTGGTCTGGTGTCTCACACATTGCATCACAGCCTCAGCACACTAGAACTTCACAAATAATAATAATAATAAAATTTGGGCGAGTTAGTCAGACTGCCTATGGTTTATAGGTTCATAGTTTTTGAGCAATGGGAAAATCCTTAAATCTGATGAGAAGGGAGTCTGTCTGGTCTGAATTATATGTCTGCTTAGTGAAATGAAGCTGTGGAAAGACCGGGTTTGAGATACTCGTAATGCTATTTTATATCTGTTCTCGAAGCAGGTATGACTGAGCCTTGCAGCTTTGACTGGAAGAAAGTTACAGCTCAAAAGAAAGTTCTGAAATACCATTTTTTGCTTTGGGATGTAGCATAAAATTACCTATATGTGGAGGGGTAAATTTTTTAAAAATGTAGCAAAGACAGTTCGAAGTTCTAGGAGGTACACTACCCTACAGAAATGGACCGGACACCTGCATATTTACATAAAATCAGACGAGATCGTCAAAGTGCATGTGCGCACGTGATCAGTGAGTTTCAACAGGCATCAGGGGTTATATTGCGGAATACATCACAATCACAATACATTGCGGAAGGAATTGAACGCCCTTAAAATCCACAAACCACACATCTCACCATTCAACAGAACCGCCAGACTCAAGTGGTATTTGCAAAGTCGCAACTGAACTGTAGAGCAGTGGAAAACAATTTTATGGAGTGTAACGTGCCTCATCACCTTACACTCTCTTCCAGTCGGATGGACGTGTTTGAGTGTGACGAATGCCAGGCGAACGTCTTTTACCCGAGTGCATCGTTCCAACTGTGAAGTTCGGCGGTGGGGGAATCATGCTGTGGGGGTGATTCTCATAATATGGCCTGGGACCATTGCATGTTGTTTCGGGAATCTTGAACTCCGAAGGCTACAAAGACATTTTGGATAATCGGGTTGTTCCTACTCTCTGGCAAATGCTTGGAAATGACGATTGTTACTTTCAGAACGACAATGCTCCATGCCATGTTTCAGCCTCTGTCCAGCAGTGGTATACAGAGATGGCTGTAAAGCGGCTTCCATGGCTTGCTCAGAGTCCCGACCTAAACCCTATCGAACATTTATGGGACGAGTTAGAGCATCGATTGAGAGCCAGGAACCACGTCCGATATCTATAGCTGCACTGGCCATGTTCTTGAAGCAGGAATGGACATAAAAACCCTTAGCTCTTTATCAAAACTTTGTGGAAAGCATGCCCCACAGGGTGGCTAATGTAATTTCAGCACGTGGGTGCCCATCCCACTCTTAAATCAGTTACACTTTCACATGTTTCTACTAAAGCGTACTGTCCGGTCCATTAGTATAGGGTAGTGTAGGTAGAATACACACACAAATTTTCATCAAAATCAAAAATGGTGATGCGGAAAATTACTTAAAAATTTGTTGAATTAACATGGAATGACTCTGCCACTACTGTTCGTCGAAGGCTACACATGAATGGTCTGTACGCCCGGGTACCAGGAGTTCGTGTTCCTTTATCCGTCCAATCCAAAGGGGCACGATTATAGTGGTGCCGCCAGCATGTGAATTGGACGATGTCTGATTGGGGTAACATTATGTTCACAGATGAGTTCAGATTTGCCTTACAACCTGATGACAAGCGTGTAAGGGTCTGGAGGGAACAAGGCACAAGCAATCGGCCCTAGAACATCACCGAACATCACGCATTCCGCGGTGGAAGCATCATGGTCTGGGCAGGGATTTCATTGGGATATTGCACCGACCTGCACATCTACAGGCGAGGTTCTATGACGGCTGTACGGTATCGAATGAAGTCCTAGACCCCATTGTGAAACTGTACGCTGCAGCAGTTGGTCCTTTTTTCGTTTTAATGGATGATACTGCGCATCCCCATAGAGCTGCCACCGTTGACGACTTTATGGAGAGTGAGGGGATTGCGCGTATGGAGTGGCCGGCTTACTCGCCGAACCTTAATCCAATTGAAGATCTTTGGGATGCCCTCGGCCGTGCTGTATGTCGACGTTTCCCACCTCCAGTCACTCTCAGAGCTTTAGAAACTGCCCTACAGCAGGAATGGCGATTACTGGACTCTCCGGTGGTTGATCACCTCGTAACAAGCATGATCACACGCTGTAAACTTTGTATGCAGGTGAGGGATGCTCACATACCCTATTAATGTCGGTTTTTATTGTTTGTTTTGAATTTAAACATCATTTTGTTAATGACGCAAATCTGACGTCATCTTATAATTTATGAAAATTCAATATTTTGTTTATCTCTGTTTGTAATTCTTTGTTTTGTTTCATGAATAAACATAGAGCTTCTTACTTGCAGCATTTCATGTCAATCAAAGTAGTACTTGTCCATTTTTCGCATTTTACCGCTCCGTGCTTAACTTTTGAAAGAGAGTGTATTTATATAGACCTAATGATTTTTTTTTTCTCTTTGTTTGAAATTTATAAACTTATGATTATTTAAATTAATATAATCAATTATTATATATAAATTCGTCTATACTAATTCTGCTAATTTATTATAATAAAAAATAAGCCACATGTATTCTTCATGGGACAGGTATACACCTAGTAATATAATTGTTTACCAATTGGGATTTTTCAGTAAATTAAAATTCATGTGAAGTCATTTTAGAATTACTACCTTTCTTTATCTCTCCATCCAATGTATTCATTATTTTTGTCATTTTCGTCTTTAATATATTGAAATAAAGGTGCGAAGAAGTTGATCATACTCGAAGCATCTAACTTTCGTGTTCCAGTAAGTTCTTGTAATATATCTTGCCATGGTCTTGAAGAACCTTGCCATAACATATTACTGTAAGAAACAACATCGGATTAATGTTAAGTTATTACTCGCATTAGTGATATTGAAGCAGAATTAAGTATACAACAAAGGTAGTAAAAGACAATAAATACATTAAATTAAACCCATGACTTTAATTATAAATTTAAAGAGAAAGAAATTTTAAGTTATATATACTTTAAAAGACACACACAAAAAAATAATAATAAATTAATCACTTTTTAATTAAATTATTTATAAATTTCTTGCCAAAATCTTTTTACAATAATTATATAAAATTATAATTAGTCTTTGAAAACTATTTA
>JAFIDM010003189.1:28921547-28939568 GCA_023159025.1 Thereuonema tuberculata | reverse complement strand
ACGTGGGAAAACCCCAAATAAGCACTTTACCCCTTTGTCCCGTCACAATATATATATCGAATGGCCAAACTTGAAGCTCATCTTTCGAGTTTAGCAATGCAAAGATTTCAATTAATCATTTGCAATTTAGAAATTTAGAACGTATAGAATATAAGAATAAAATTAACTTATATTACTAAACAAATATAGCCGGACATAATTTCATAAATTTACCAGTAATGTGAGGTTTAAATTTATTTAAAAATATTTCTATACAAGAACTCAAAAGATATCTTGATATTATTTCTAAATTTGAAGAAATTTTACGTAATTTAAATTATCTTATTAATGAATTTATAAATAATAATTTTCCAATTAAAATTTTAAATACATATAGTTTCCAATTTCAGAATAAATTTAAATTTATAATTTAAAAAAATAAAAAGTTAAAAATATTTTTAATTTTCATAATTTTATTTAATCATTTTAATTCTTCTAAATAGGATTTGTTGGTTTATAATCATTTAAGTTATCTTATGACAATTCAAAATTAAATCCTTTATTTCAAGAAGTTTTGAGTTTGATCTGATGGCTGTCATCTATTTATTTATTTATTTATTAATTTTTTTTTAATATCAAAAACTCTAAAAAGTAATATAAAAAAAGAATATAATATAAAAGAAATAAAAAAAGATATAAAATTAAAAAACTTAAAAAGATATACGATAAAAAAAGAGCAATTTTCTTTTTATATTGCGTTTTAGTTTATCTAAATTTTAGTTTCAAAATTTCTCACAAGGTGCCGCTGATGAAGTGAAAACAAGATTGGCCGTTGTTTTCACAGAAACAGTATTCTAAATTTTGTATTTGGGTTTTTCAAATTTCAGATTGCTGTCCGGCTATATATATATATTAATAACTGTACTCTTAATACACAATTATGCCCAAATCTGCCCTTTCAATTGTTATTTAGTTTATTTTTTGCTCTACTGTATCCTGTCATAAGTGTTAAAATAAGTGTTAAAATAAGTTAAAATGCCTGCATGATAAGATCGCAAAAGAAAACAAACAAACAAATAAATAATCATTGATTAAAGAAAAAAGAAATTGATACCGGTAATGTAAGAAATAAGAAGTCATTTGGAAAAAGAAAAAAAAAAGATATTAGTTCAAAGATCACTGAGAATAGAAAAAAGAAGAAGTATTTAATTTACTTATTTTCGTTGTATGCGGGATTAAATGACAAGTATTAGGCTATTTTGGACCTATAGTTCCTTATTTGTTAGTTTATTATGTACCAAAATACTGGTTTAATTATGTACATAAATGTACTAACTACATAATTAAAATTTTAGTTATCTGGACAAATAGATTTTGGCGTATCTTGATCAAAGACGGACGGATATACATTAGATCAAATGATTAATACCTCATCGGAATAAAAATAACTCTAGACTAAAATTAAGATTAGCTGTTCAATTCAAAGCTTTGTATAAATTGAATAACTAACGTAAAATATTTCAAGTTATACAGTAGGTTATTCCATTTTTTTTATCAAAAGCTGTAAAATATGAATTGATTCATGTTTAAAATACAGAAATATATTAATATTTGACAGCCATTAAAGCACAAATTTTAAAAGTTAGAATGATTAAACAGGCTTACTAAAATGACGTTTCGAGGCTCAATTAATGGATGAAACCTTTTTCTCAATTGTAATTTGCCAATTATGACGACTCCGTGAAGAACGAATGCTATTAGCTCTGCTTAACCTTTTAATTTAAGAAAGGGGTCTCGCCTATTAATTGAGCCTCGAAACATCATTTTAGTAAGTTTCTTTAATCATTTAAACTTTTGGAATTTGTGCTTTAATGGTTGTCAAGTATTAATAGCCTTAAAATATATTTTAAATATTTGATATAAGAAGTATATTTGAAATCACCAGTCATCGACAATAAAATTTTATAACAGCTTTGGAATTTTTGAAAACAAATTCAATCCGATTTATTTGATAATTTCAGATCATTTTTCAGGATACGAAAAATGAAATAAAGAAATTTATTACGAATAGAGAATATTCACAGAATTTTAATTTTTCCCATTTTCAATTAAACAAAGTCGTGATTAAGCTTCTGTTTCTCATCTTTGAATGAAATAATCGTATCAAAATACATCAACATACTTTTGTACTTCTTTCGGTATCTGTTCTTAACGTTAGGTGACTTCAGTATCAAAGGCTGAGAAATTGAAGACGTTCTTTCGACAGTTGCTTGTCACTAAATACACATTTGTTTCACTTTACTGGTATTCCGTTGTTCTGAAATTGTGAAGAAAACAGAAAATAAGTCAATGTTCTTTTGCCTTACATAAAGATGATTTGGAATTTCTTTCTCTTCATTCTTCTATCGTCTGCAATTTTCACTGAAGCCGAAGAAGACGATGAGGCTAGAGCTTCCTATTTCCACGATGAGATCTTTGAACCTCAATTCCGGAACTGGTATCATAGGTTTTCTTTAGCCAATTGGGAATATCAAACTAACATTACGGAAGAAAATGAAGACAAACTGGTAATTCTGAATTAATTTCTGTTGTTATGTGAACATTGAAAGAAAACAATTCGATTATAGTGAAATTCATTCTTTTGAATAATTAATTTAACATATGAATCTTTAGAGGCTTCATTAAGAATATCGAATCCTTTATGCTTTATACTTTTGAGTCTTCTCTAATAACTATAGATTCAATAATTTTTATTGATACATCATTAATACAAGTTATCGAAGAAAGTTCATGACGCAAAGTTTTGGTACAGGGTTTTGATTATTGATTTCTTTAACCAATTTGATATTTTTCTGTAACATGTAGGCATTATGTCAAGCTCGGCATTGAAATTCATACTACTGTAAAATTTTGTTTAAAATTATGTAATAACTAGGTGTTTCTTTTAAGGAAGATGCTAATTCACATTATTTACTTTAAAATGATAGTAAATTACACTCCTGTCCATAAATTAAGGATCATGGCAATTCAGACACATACAGCTATTTAATGTGAACCATTTGGTTTGTGTATTTGTGATAAAACTGAAAACGATAATAAAAATGTTTATTAGACCTATGTTTACAATAGGATACTATGTTTACAATATGATATTAAGGTGTTTCTATCGAATGATCCAATTTCACTCAATCTCTGGTGCAAGCGCACGAACATTTGATGATTGGGTACACATATGTTGGGGAGCCGTTCACTATACAATCGTACAGCGTCTCGTCCGTTTCCGTTCACTTCCCCGTAGGCTAGGTGCATATCTGCCTTCTCAGCATTAGTGAAGCGATACATCATACTCATACAAAGTCAACGTCTCAAATGACGATGGCTCACACTGCCCAACTAAAGTGCTGCCAAACAGCGTCCTCTAGCACATTCGGTTGGTGTATAAAAGAATGATAAAAAAGCACATTCTTTATTAAAATCTTTACATGACTTTTTGAGGATTTATATATTGACATTTTGAAAATATCTACAAATATTATTATTTGTTTCAGAATGAAGTTTCTCTTGGAATGGCTGACTTTACGAAAAATACCTGGAAAGAATTTACTTCATACAATTGGCGCAGTTTTCGGAATGAGACGTTGAAACGTTTATTCTATTTAAATTCGAATTTAGGAATAAAGGCGTTGGATGATGATAAACTTGCACAGGTGTTTTTTTTTTCTTTTGTCCAGTAGCAAGTGAATTAAAGAGGAAACGTTTGTATTGAACAACTAGTAATATCCGTAATTCAAATAGAACAACCAATTCAAAATTCTTTTTTAGAGTTAAAATTAATTTTTTAATTAATAAAAAAAAATGTTTAATGATAATTTAAAATCTGATCTTAATTTTAACTGGTAGAATAAAAAAATGGTGATTTCAATTTATTTCAAAAAAAAAAAAAAGCAGATGATTTCTTCCATGTCATGCGTTGTAGGATTTTTGTATACTTGGATTTTAATGTTTTCAGCTTTTATGAATCTCAAACTATAACATAAATATTAATCTTATTATTTTGAATCCTCAACCCTGCCAAAAGTATCCGAACACTTAGAAATGCTTCTTATTTGCTTGTATTAATAAAAAATAAGCAATGTCAAAAATAAGCTTTAAATGATTTTGAAAGTGTTATGTCAATAGTCTGGTGAGAGAAGATAATATACTGTATAAATATTACTAAATTTCATAAACTATGAGATTAATGGTGATGTAAATAAAAAATTGTTTACTCACCAAACGATAGTGTCATTTATCCAAAACTGACTTATATTAAGAACCGTTTATCAAACATATTATGCCGTTATGATTTCTCAACATCTTTCACTCAAAGAGTCTTGAACTATATCGTGATATTCAATGTCATGAAATGAAAAGGCTTTTTATAGACGAATTTGATTCATAGGGAATTTTCACAGAGTTTTTTCATTGGTGAAATTCACTAAATAACTTAAAATGGAAGAATTTCTGGAAATCAATCTTTAATACGAAGATAGGAGACACAAGTAGCCCACTCTACTCTGTGTCACCGTGGTCGTAATTCGACAAACTGAATATTTTGGTAAAAGGTCCTTCAACAGCATTAAGATTACCGTAAGTTATTAATCAGGCGATTGTTTTCAAATATTCATTAGAATACAGCTAATATCAGAATTGTAACTATTAATGGAAATATTACTTGAACAATTAAAGATTACTTTTGTCAACAAATGACAATTTTTTTATACTCTTAGTTACATTCGTTGTATATTTGTATACCTTTTAAATATCGACCTACTGTCATCGAAATTTTTCATTTTCAAGAATATTCTGTTTTAAGCTTCAAAGTATTTCTATTTGAACTTGATCCTCGAGGTTGTCTGCTTGAAGATGATTGAAAGATCTTTCTGTCAGTTCTGCTGAGATAGAATTGTTAAGACATACTGTGAGGTAGTAATATCATATTTGTAGTTAGTAAAAATTGATAACCTTTAAATTCAAGCAAAAGGTTTTACTTTAAAGAAATCTTTTCATTTATAATCACCCATGTTATATTGATGATTTGATCATTTTTGCAACATTTTTAGGTAACTGAAATTGTTAATAATATGGTGGGAATCTACAACAAAGTGATGGTTTGTGATTACTATAATAGACAGAATTGTACTCTTCATCTTAAATCAGGTAATCATTTCTTTGTGAGTAGAATATATTCATTTTAAGGACTGTGAGAAATAAGCTTATTAAAGTTAGTATTATCAGTTATTAATAATATTCTTTGCCATATAATAACAAATGCTTTTTATAGAAGATGAAGGTAAAGGTGCCATGTAGGACCTTAGCTCGACCAACGGGGCTAGTTGAGATCGAACGGTCAGTTGACACCCATCCGCCTTTAATCCCAGAATAACATACCCGATACCATTTGACAGAGAGCTAGGATCGTCTCGAGGAGAAACAAACCGTGGAAAATTCTTGTGTCACCTCCTGAATTGAATCCGGACTCCTGTAGTCCACAGCCTATACCTAATCCATTGGACTATCGGACCTACCTTGTAAAAGATAAACATACTGCAATTTATCATCAAGTGAATTTAAGAAGTAACCAAGTCCCTGAAACAAAACTGTTGGGAAACTGGGTCAGAAGTTGGGTCTCTTTGAATCTGCATCACTTTACTGTGATTTTTCTCATCACTTTACTGTGGTTAAATATTGGAGTAGGGCCTCTCTTTTTGATACATAGATGCGCAGTAACGGAAACAATGACATGGTACCCATAACCCAATTTCAATAAAAATTGGAGTTGGGTTCCTCTTGGATTCCGGGATACAAGTTAAATGTCAGTTTTTCTTTTAATAAAGAAAAGATGTTTTACAATTTTTTTTTGATATATGAATAACTTCCTCAAAAAGCATTGTTTTTTTAATAATCAAGTTGGGAAATCTATACTTGTAAATTTTTAACTATAAGAAGAAAGTTATGGTTAAAAAAAACTGAGTTATAACTACTATTACTCTGCAAAAAAAGTAACTGATTTACTATACAGTTACGTTTGAAAATTAATTTTTTTTCCAATTAAGAGTTAAAAAAAATTACCTAAAAAACAAAAGAAAAAAAATACAGTTTCTTCAGAAACAGAGCATTCTCGAATGCCCTAAAATGTATTCTAGAAAATGTCATTACTCTGAATGAAATAGTATTACCTTGTTGCGAGATGTAAAGGAATTTCATTACTTTGTTCAAGAAAAGTTAATTAGATACAATTACTATTTACAATAATATTTTGGATGTCAGCATTTTGGTAATGTTGGAATTACTTTACTGCACATTTACTAAGATGTTAAAAGTAAATAATTGTGTCATGTTCCAGAAAAAATATGCTTAGAATATTTGTTGTGGAAGCGTCTATCTGTACTGTGCACCACTTTCTTATGTTCTCTAAAAATAAACCATGCATTTTCAAAACATGAAATTTTATTCCATGTTTTATTACACCTTTAAGAATCTGTACATAAAAAAATTGCATTTATATGCTCAAATTGAACATACTACAGTAGCGTTGAAATACGAAATAAGTACATGTATGCAAAATAACCTCACCTTACGGTAATATTAAAAAAAGTATGTGAGTAATCAATTCTTTTTTTGCACTTTTCTTGTTAAAATTCTATCTAATTTTTTTTTCTTATTTTTAATAAAGTAATTAGTTATCTAAATGCTACCTAAAGTAGAATGGAGTCGATCAATGCCACAGCTGCCTAAGTCATACTAATCTTGCTAAATACTGGACCCTAAAATTGAATTAATTCGAATCAATAAATGATAATTATTTTTGATATTTATTTTTGAAAGGCAAATGTACGTTATTCTTAAGTCTTTCTATAAAAATGTATTGCTCAGACAGGAAAACTATTATTTTGTGGATCAGATACTGAGTTTCTCAAGTTTAATCAATATTAAAAAAATGGCTGCTGTTCTTTTTTTTTTTTTTTTTTAGAAATTCTGCCAATTATGGCATCTTCTCGAAACTTCGAAGAATTATTGCACATTTGGGAACAATGGCACAGCAACTGTGGAAGACCAATAAAAGAAAAATACATACATTATGTTTCGCTTAGCAACGAAGCAGCTCAACTTAATGGTAAGGAGTTTCTCGTTAAGCAAATTTCTGAGATATCTAGAAGTCAATAAATTAACTTCTGACCGTTTAATAAAAATCTTAATATTATTTCAGAAGATAAAAATCATGTAGATTTAAGTTTTCTAAGACAACACCAAAGTTCTTGTATTTCTCAAAACCCTTACATTCGAATGGTTTCAAATTTCATTATCTGAATTTTACATAATTTATTGAAATGAAAATTTAAGACGAAGACCTATTATGATTCTGCAGTTCAGCATTGCGAATTGATAATGACAAAATTTACATCGGAAAATTCAGAACACAAATCAAGTTAATTACTTCTTACCAATAATATATTTTCGATTTGCCCAGTACAGTAATACTTTTCAATACATACATTAGACTTCTTTTAAAGTATAAATTATGAAAAACAAATTTAGCAAGAAGGATAAAAATACCAAAATATGTACACTATTTTTAGTGTTTTTTTTTTTATACTAAATTTTTTTATTAGATAACTTTTTAGAATTTGTTTAGATTATTTTTTTAGATTTTTTTAGATTCAGTGAAAGAACATTGAGTATATTGCAATTTATAATCTAAAGCTAATATTTCTTGAAAAAGAAAAAAAAAATATTTTTTTAAACATCGCTAAACAAAAGCAGCCTCAAAAGAACCATCAAAATAATAAAAAATGTTTCACATAAATATAGAAGTTTTATTATAAACCTTTAGTCCTGTTTCTTCAGAAGAAAAAGAATATAGAATAATAGGTTCAATAGAACATAAAAAAACATGTGAAGGGATTTTCATAACTTAAGTTGCAATTCTGTAGTGCAAAACAATAAAAAGTAATTTTAAAAATTTCTCATAGTGATACGCTGGTACTCAAATGTTATGATTTTAATTAAGAATATGTACTAATAAATATCGATATGAAATTCAATTGTGCAGTTTTCAAATTTAAATGCTGCACTGTGTTTTTAAAAGTTTAAGTATTTTCTTATTTTCTTAAGTAGTCCAAAGAATTTATTCAAAAATTTTATAAATTTTTTTAAAAATCTTTATCTTTGCAGCTATCAGAACTGTGAACTATTTTTCGTTCACATTATCTATCTTACTTGCCTTCTAAAAATATTCCCTTCTTTCAAACATTTTTTGACAGCAAATCTTAATCTAAATAAAATTTATTCAATGTTTAACTAACCACTTGACACAGGTTTTGAGTCTTTAGCTGATATGTGGATTGATGACTTCGAATCAGATACATTCGAGGACGATGTTGAATTAATCTGGCTACAACTGAAACCTTATTATGAAGAAATTCACGCCTTCGTCCGAAGAAGACTAATTTCAATATATGGCGAAGACAAAGTGAGAGCAGATGGTCCAATACCTGCTCACATTTTAGGTAAGGCCTTTACCAATAATAAGCATGTTGGTCAACGGAACTGTCGGTTTTGTGAAGGTATCTTTGTCTACCCCTATTTAACACCAGTTGCTTTTGTACCGGCCTTTAAGGAATTTCATCAAAATAATAAGTCAATATTCAATAGACAAATCGGATATTGCACGCTTTCATTTCTTTATGTTTTAAAATTTATTTAAGAATTCCTATATGCTTATTAAAGATGCTGAATGTTACAATTTCTAAATGAAATTTCGTCAACAATTCTAGCAAATTAACGCATTATGACAATAAAAACAACAACAATAATAGCATTAATATTACCAATGAATAATAATAATAATAATAATAAATTACTTTCATCTTATTTTAGGAGATCTCTGGGCTCAGCGTTGGAAGGCTTTATATGATTTATTGGTTCCCTTTCCCGGTAAACAAACTTTAGATGTAACTGAAAGTCTGCGAGAACAAGTAAGGTCCTAATTTTGCTTATTCTAATGCTATTTATCTTGACTTGATAGAATACAAAACACTTCTCCGTACTTTGACTCTATTTTATTTTTCTGCTTTTTAACCTATGTTCCTAAAGATACTTCTTTGTATATAAGTTCATGTTTCTCTCCAACCATTTTTAAACTGAGGACACGCATTCTCTCGCTCCTCGTTTTGACAGAAGTAGTTATATAGGTAACTACCTATTAATGATATATCTACTAACAATTTGTTTTGAATTAATATGCCGAATAAAAGTTATACAGAACTTAAAGTGTGAAAAATGCAAAAAGTCACTCAACGATGAGGAATTAAGGTGCCTTGGTTGTGGACGTGAATTCTATGTTAGATCTAATAGGCACGAGACTATAAGAGTTCACTTATTATATCTGTTTTGTGAAATTGTGATACCTGGAATCCAAGATGGACCATTTCTGGTTTCCTGACCATCGTCAGTTGGTTCGGTCCAGTATCTTACATCCCGGTGAACTCGGAAGACATATAAAGTAAACAAAAGTAGACAATACAACGGTCCTTCATATTAAAAAACATTAAAACATAAATCAAGAATAAAAAAGGGCAATCAACTAATCCCCGCGAGCAACTGCTTCGCATGGAAAGGATTAGTTTTTAAACAAGAATTAGTTTTTAAACATATATAATAAAAGTTTAAAGTGCGTTGGATATAATTACATGAAATATAATACAAAAAACGCCATAGACAACCATTGCGGGAATGGCAACATAATAATTGTATGCGTGTGTTGAGCATAATATGAAAAACGTCTTCAAGCATTTGCTTTGTAAATCCTATGAACAAATCGCTAATATAATGTGGTGACTGAAATCGATAGTATGTTGATGAGTACTGTAATGCTTAAATGTGAGGTAGTCCTGGTTGCAGATGTCAATGGCCCTTCGGTGCTGAGACACCCGGTCCGAAACAGCTCTTCAGGTTTCAATATAAAGACATGGGTTGTTTTCGTACCGAAAGGCTAAAAAAACTCCTTTATTTACAGGAGTCGTTTTCATATCTGGGCTCCCAAGAAACGCTTGAACTGCGTGAAAGGCAGGGGATGTAACAGTGATATTGAAGGGACGGCAAAGTTTAGCTAAAACCGGAAATAGATCAGAATGGCAATTAATGGAAACATATGTTTGTTTTGATCTAGCTTGTTTTTGTCTATCATTATGATAGCAATTAAGCAAAGAACGCTTTAAATATCTGTGGATAAACCAGTCGGGATAGTTATTTTTTTCTTAATAAGTGAAATATTATTTAAGTTTCCTATCAAAAGCTTCTTGTGATCTGGATGAATCCTCTATTTACGAGCCTGAAAACGCGATTGTAATTAAATGAAAGAGGTATGTAAGAGAAATAGTTCATTAAAATGCCTGAGAATGTGGATTTCCTAAAAACAGAAGTTCGGGGGCAAAACTAATTTATTAAAAATCTGCAATATTTTGTATACTGTAAGCTAGTTTACTATTGAATTCATGTTAACCATTTGATTCACAAATTTATTTAAATAAAAATTGATATAAAAACATTCATCAAGATCCAAAAGCAGTCTTATTTAAAAAAAATAATTAGTTAATGGCGAATTATGTTAAGATGCTTGGTTCAAAAATAAATCTAATTCCTGCAAAACCTAGCACTGAAAATGAATTTGGTTCCAAAATGGTCTTTATCCACCAGCATAGGATTCCAATTGCAGATATATCCTCTAGACTAGTTTGGTTCCCAACTTCGCGATATCCGATAAAATATAAATTAGCTGTAAAGTAGTACTGATTCTAAAACCATCCTTATCTTCATGTGTGTTAATTGTTTCTACAGCAAACAGTGTAACTTCATTAAAGATGATTTGTGAAAAACAACATTACTCATATAGTCTAGTTTTACTATCCTCTACATTTGTTCTAAATACTTCTCGATTGTAATTAAGCATTCGTGTGTAATTAATGTGTACTAACGAAAAGTAATTATTAATTATATTTTTATGGCATTGATATTGAAAGATAACATATAAGAATAAGTTTGAGATATACATATTAGTTTTAAAACCAGCCTTATTCAAATAAAAAAAAACCTTAAATATTTTTTAATGTAATATGATATAATTTTATAATTACGTTATAACTTTTTGTAATTTATTTATATTATCATTATTATATTAGATGAGAATTGTTATAATATGACATAAAAACATGTCGGTACAGTGTTTATGGCGATATCAGTAAGTTTTCAATGATTTACCAAAAGCCGCTTACAATGAATAGGGCTGGTTTTGGAACTCAACGCCTCAGGTAAAAGGATTTCCAAAGGTCTAAAAATGAAAAATTCGAACATAATTTCTTTACTCATTATATCACAGAGATAGGTTTATTGGGAAGGAGAGTAAAATAACAATAGTTTAATTGTATACAAATAAAGGTTTGGTTCTTCGATCACTTAATGTCTCTGACAATTGTTGATAAAAATGAAATTTTTTTCATTAAAATAGAGAACTTTTAATAAATAATTTTCCATTTCATAAAAACACAAGTGATCCCTGAAAAACAAAGATCATCATCAAAGATTTATGATCTCTTGTCATAAATCACTCCGTTTGTTTGCTTTGTTACTGAATTTGAGTATCTGATTATTTTACTTAAAAATATGTATCAAAATTCAAGGAAATACATTAGAAATAAAAAAAATACTTGTTAATCTCTAACTTTTCTTGAATTTTAGGGCTACACAGTTCCAAATATGTTCGAGTTATCTGACAGCTTTTATCAGTCCCTGGGTCTCTTAAAACTTCCGGAGTCCTTTTGGCAATTATCAATATTGACAAAACCAGCAGATCGTGATATTGCATGCCATGCGTCTGCTTGGCAGATTCAGAATGATGACGTCAGGTAACTATTTAATCTAATCAAAGTTTTTAAAGTTATGATAACAGGAGTCAGTTGCCTGGCGAGTTCATTTGTAACTATTTATAAGACTTATTTCATGGTTTTTTTTTATACTTAAGATCAATTATTTTTCTGATTAAGCGAAATTCTGATTATAACTGTAAATCCAAATTCCTTTTGATTCTCTTCTCTTTTTTATATTAAATTCATACTCAATTGAAGTATTTTGATGGTTTCTCAGCATCTCTTCGATATGAATAAAATACCATTCATGTACTTTTGTATTAAATTAAGTTGTCTCGTTTATTTGTTCCCCTAAATAAACGAGAATTTTATGGGAACTGTTGGACGAATTTGAAACATTCGAAGACATTTTGAAAAGCAATTTTGAAAAACAAAGAATGTTTTTTAAGAAAAATCAGTTGTCACCTTATAATAATTTTAACGACCCCAATAAACTGAAGTTACTAAAAAGGAAAAGGGGATGATATGACGCATTAGGAGATATTTCTGGATTCACGAAGACAGATATTCATGAAGGGAGATATTTCTGGATTCTTTGGAAAAAGGTATAGTTAGTAGGCCTATGTACCATCATTCCAGTTGAGAGCTACAAAATTTTTTTTTATTTATGGAGTGCTTAGCAGCCAATCAGTGTAAGTCATTTTTTTTTAAATTGAAATTTTTTTTGTAATTCATACTTTAATGTTTATACTTTCGGTTGACAAAGTGCCCAAATCACTCCTCCAAGTATATAGTTATGTTATCTTTCAATAAAAAATTCATTCTTCAAATTTACAAACGTTATTATTTTTTGGTATGTAATTTTAAAAAACTTATTTCATTTTTTGGTTTATTGACTTCCACTGATTGGCTTCTGAGCACTCCATATATTGAACATTGATATTGAAGTATTGCTTGTAAAGTTTTGTTTTTATCCGAAGTATTTCATGCTTTCGTCTTACATATTCTATGGAATGTACTTTACATCTTATACTTGAATGCTCGACAAAGTAAAATTTTTCCTGTCTACAAAATCAGAACAATTATTTACTATTTTAGTGGATCAAAAAGGATTAACATTAGCTATTGTTTGCGTTATTTATATACTAAGTGCAGACAATGTTGTACATGAAGCAAATACTGTGTTGCTATTGCTTCTATAGTTTCTAGAAGATACGGAGGCTTCTTAGGATATAACATCATTAAATCTAAACTCCATAAGAACAATTTGGCGCAATTCAAAATTGTCAGCAGACTAAAAAGATAAAATCAAAGTAATGAGAAAATCTCAATATAAAAATAGTACTCAAGATGCAATCAAAAAAGAAATTCTCATAGATTACACAAAAGTGGTAGAGCAAACTAATTACAAAGAAAAAATAGTTAAGGAGAAATGCAAAAATAAAATAAAACTACTCATTGAAAACTACTAAAACTCATTTTCAAAACGAACTCTTCAGCTGAGCAAGAAATGAAAAACATCTGGTAGGAAGTAAGGTAGTTTCTTGTGAGATCTTTGTATCAGTTAGATGTTATAATACATCTAACTGATCCAAGGAGACCTCAAAGCAAAAAAGCATGATAAAAATGTTTATCATAATAAAAATATCTGTTTTATCAGTACAACATTTGATTGAAGTCAGTGTAAATTCAATTGAAATACTTCGATGTATGGTTTCCTTCACATTTAATTTTAAATTACATTTTGATAAAAGCCATAAAATATTCATTTTAACTTATAACTAATTAAGCTATTTGAATATCTTTCTGTATATATTTTTTTAGAATAAAGATGTGCGCTAAACAAGCAATGACTGACTTATTTACTATACATCATGAATTGGGACACATACAATATTTTCTTCAGTATGCACAACAACCATCAACTTTTCAAGAAGCACCCAATCCAGGTTACTAGTTTCTTTTAATATTCATCACATCTCATTTTGATTTATTCATTTCCACACAATATTTTGTCAAGCGTAATTTCCTGTCTTTCTCAAGCCGCTTCTAAAAGTTAATAATACATAGATTCGAGGAAACTTACATTAAATATAATACAAAATCAATATAGTACAAAATATGTTTGAATTTTACAAAATATGTAATTGAGTATTTACGTATCAAAAAACAAGATAGAGATAGCGATTAGTAAACCAATCACAATCCTCCGCAACGATATGTACTGATATGTCTTTGAAAATGTAATTGAAATTGCCTTAATTTCCTTTTTATTATAAATGTGATTGTTGCGAAAGACGCAATTGTTGCGATTGTTGTTGCGATTGTTGTCATTGTTGCTCATAACAATTTTTGCGATTGTTGTCATTGTTGCTAATGAGATTTTAACGATACTTGTCCCCAGACAAAACGGGAATATTAGTCTCCTGATCCTTATCAGAAGACTAAAAAACAAAAATCAACTAACTCATAATCTATGGTAATCATCGCTTTCACTGTCGATAAAAAAATAATAATAAAAGAAATATAGTTGTTATAGCTTTGTAACGGTTGAAATTACAATTAAAATGGAAATGATGATTAATGGGCAGACTGAAAAATAATTTCTGTGATGGTCTGCAGAGAATCAGTTTGGCCTTTTCTCGACTTTACAGTCCAGATTCCGTTTGAGATTTCGTTCGGCAGGACATAAGTTGAACAGATGTAAGTCGATACATTAAATCAATAGAGTTATAGGAGTTAGTGACTTAACCGTAATCAATATCCCAAACACTGTATATTTCACTGATTTGGATTATTAATAATTATTATTGATAAAAAACAAGAACAAGTAATGATGAAAGAGAGAAAAGGAGATCGTAATATTCACCAAGAGTGTTACTGAACTTTGTAGCTTTAGATTAGAAAAGGATCTTGCTGTTGCTTCGTGACTATCGTCGATTTAATGGAAGCATTAATCCTTTCACAGTCTCTACGATTTTATCCTTATTTTTCAAAATGGTCGTCACTGTGGAATGAGACTATCTTTAAGTCATGTGCGATCACATTAACGGGTTTACCAGGTTCATTTAGCTTTATAACTTGCAACTTTCAAGATCAATTGCTCGCCTCTTTTACTGTGATTCTTCACTAGGAGTTTTTGATTGGGCGTGTAGGGGCCATGTTACACAAAATATCGCGAAATATTTAACGATAAATACACAAATAACAAATATTTCTCAAATACAAAATCAACAGAGGAACTGTTAAAGACATGTGCCGATTGCTGACTGCCGAGGGAAGTTGCCGCTGAATGCGCTGTTGCCACTGCACATGATACATTGTTGCAAAACAGAAATCTTTTCACTTTACGCTCGATTGCTTCTTGTTCGAAAGTATGGTTGAAAATGTTATTTATTCCCTTACGAGATCATGGACGTACATTCGAACGAACGTAACTCGAGCGGACGTAAGTGAAGGGATGACTAAGAAAAAAGAACGTAAGTGAAGGGATGACTTTTCTTTACATCTGGAGAAACTTTTCTTCTTGCTTTTAGTATTGTTTAAATTAAAACCATATCATAATGGATTAACTGGAAAAATGAATGAATTATTTCTTTAGGGTTCCATGAAGCTATCGGAGACTCTATGGTCCTCTCTGTATCAACACCGAAGCATCTCAAACAAATAGGTTTGCTAACAAATTTTCAGGACAATGAAGGTAACATAGGTTTAAGGAAAGGGAATTCTTTTCATAATAAGACGTTTATAACCTAATTCGTATTCTCTGCGGTATGAATAAAAGAAGTTACTTAATTGTCATTATAGTTAATGTTACTTAATAACGGCATTAGAAGTCCTGCAAGACTTGTCAAACGGAAAAAAAGCAGGTTAATTATGTAAAAATCAGCAAAAATATGAAAGATGGTTAAAATTATTTTTCATAAGAAGTACCATACCTTATTTCTTAACAAAATAATATGAGTCAAAACGAATTCAAAGTCTATTAAGCTTAATTTAATGTACGTGCAGTTGAGTGAAGCTAACTCACTGCATTTCACCAATGTAAGTTTCATAATTGCAAATTCGAATTCAGTAGCAATCCGTTGTTTTAGCCGATATTAAAGGATATTGGAGAATTGAACAAGTATTATTTTTGCTTATCGTATATTTTTTAATAAAAATTTCTTTACAAATATAGTTAAAAAATTTAGGAATTTCATGAGTTTAATTAAGAAGACTGAAACATATGAAGGAATATGTAATAGTTGGCTGTATGACTTATTATTACTCAAAATGGTACTAAATGGTACTAGGAAAATCTGACTTCTTTTCAAACTCAAAAGTTAATGTATTGATCCAGATTTGTTGATTGCATTAATCAGTTCTAATTTCGTTATATGTTTGAATTCAAGAAACAGGAAGTTTCGTATCGTTTCCAAAGAAGTTATTTCAAAGAATTAGAGTAAGGTAGTGAATGTAAATGAATTATCAGTTTATAAGAAATCATTCTCAGTTATTCTTTTTATCTATCAATTAAAAAAAAAGAAAAAAAAGGCATGTTCGTGGAATATAATCGACGAAATGAAAATCTCATTATTAGAGACCTTTGACATGTTTATTAGTAAGAAGGTTGTATAGTTTTTGGAGAATGATGTACTGTAGATGACGGAGCAGGCGATTTAATTGAAGCAATGAATCAGCCAAATGAATCATAAGACTGACAGTTGATATACTGTACACTGGTCTTGACAATTAGAATAAATTTAGACCAGTTACTTGTCGTCATCATAATTGTGATTGGAAATCATAAAGAAAAGAAAAGAAAATCACAGCTTCAAAAAATCACGTGATTTCGAAATCCATTAGCCAGTTCTGCTGTCGTCTTCAGTGGCTCTCTACATATTTTTTTATTTTTATATTTCTCTGGAAGGTTGAAGAATGCCATGTATTAGTGCCCTCAACCTAAAAGAACAAGCAAACTTAATATCGAGCTTCCAACGCTGCTGTGGTGCCTTACGGGATGATGATAGGAGTTTCAACTGAATGTATTGTATCTCGCTCATTTGCAGCATATCTAAAGTACGTGGATTAGTTGCCATGTCATAGATGCTTTTCAGAAAAATGAAGGGTTGCTTTAGTATTTTTGCAGGTTCTCTATTTATCTTTCTTACTTTCCTTTTAACTGTTCACCATGTTGTAGTATCGGTACCAGATCCAGCAGCAGTAAGAAAATTTGGGAACACATTTCAACGGATATTACAGCATTTGATAAAGCAGTTCTTCAAGTGTTAATAATATCGACTGATCGCATGGCACAGAAAACATTGTTAATTTTTCTCATTTTTATCAAATATTGTAAATCAAGAGTTTCGTATATTTAGTTTGTTCATATTTAGCAATTCCTTGTTTTTTGATTTTTATTTATAGAATATGATTTAAATCATTTGATGATGATGGCTCTGGAAAAGTTTTCTGCACTGCCATTTAATTATTTGGTGGATAGATGGCGATGGAGTGTATTTAGAGGAATAATTACCCCTCAAAATTACAACTCCAAATGGTGGGAAATGAGGTAATAAAGCTAATTTTTTCTCATTCATAAGCTGCAAACTCTTGAGCGTTTTATTATAACTTTATACCTTGTAGTTAAGATAATCTCGAGCTTAGTAATTCCATGATCCAAATTCTATTCCTGAATGATTTGGTTTGTCTTTAGAAAAAACAGTCAGCGAAATTAAAACTAAGATTTCCAGAATTTCGTATTACACTTCATGAAGGCAATGCAAAAGAAAAGGCTTTGCAAAAGCTTTCCTTCTTTCGAAATTAAATATTTAAGATCTTCTTTGGGTACAATTATAAGACAGAACGAACCTCTAAATTTTCAAAGAAAGTTTTATCAAGAGAAACTTCTTAAAGAACATTTTCGGAATTTAGTCATTATTTTTTAAATAATTTAAGTATAAATCTATTCTACTTCAGTATCAACATCAATACAGTGTCTCAATAGAGTATAAATGTTTTACATGTTTTAATTTTATTCGTTTCCTGAAAATTGTGTGTTTGCTTTACTTAAAGAAATTTCTATTATTTCAATTTTCTTTCTTTATTATTATATAGTCATTTAAATTTCTATTTTTATTACGCTTCTGTCATAATT
>JAFIDM010003189.1:28901857-28921447 GCA_023159025.1 Thereuonema tuberculata | reverse complement strand
AATCCTGGCTTGAAGAAGGACATACTAATAATTCTTGTCCGAAACTAGTTGCCCCTATTATGTTATAATTTTCTTGTTTATTTTTACAACAAGTGCGACGGCATCCCAACCGCTAATTTATAAATGGTGTAATTTATGTGTATTTAATTTTAAAGTGTGCCAAGCATTTTGCTACAAAGACGTATGAATAAAAAAAAAAAGAGAAAATCAAATTTTTATCGATTTCATAGAAATGTGAGTAATTCATATTGGCAGAATAAAATATTTACTTCATGGTATTGCATCATGAAGATATAGTTTTAACAAACATAGTGGAATGAAATATATCGAATACTTAAGAAAATACGAAACATTTACGTACCTTTATTTTTATTTAAATTAAAAGAAGTGGGCGCAATGACAATTTTCTGTAATTAAAAATAAAATTTATTTGCATAGTTTACTTGACAACATAGAGTTTTTATGTATTTTAATTTATACCTTAATTTGAACTGCCTTTATAAAATATTGGTTGTTTTTAATTAAAACTACGTCCTTAAATTAAATTAAAAATTAAATTAAAGCTAATGTTGAAGCTACTAATAGTTTATGATTAGTTTTATAAATATATATAGACTGCTGTTTATATATGCTATTTTAAATATATTTAAAAGTTCTTTTATTAACCAAACGCTAGTAGTGCAACGGTCGTCCAATAGCTGCAAACTTAACAGATTACATTCAAAGATAAGAAATGAATAACTGGACAACGAAACAACAACTTTATAAAACCGGCTTCAAGAAAAATAGTAGTAATAGTGTGTTTCTAATACATATTACTTTTAAAAATTCTAGCAAATATTATCAAGGAATACAGCCGTACCGAGAAAGAAGTGAATACGAATTCGATGCTGCTGCAAAAATACACATACCTTCCTCCGATCCTTATATTAGGTAAAAACTTGCTTCAGGCCTTTATTACTTCAATATTTTCCTGCAAATCAAAGGAGGTTGACTTTAACTTGATTAAATCAATTTTTTTTATTTAATATAATTGGTTTTTAACTTGTAAAATGTTTTTTTATGATTTCTGAGAAAGTTTTATTGTAACATAATTAACTGAAACGTAATTAAATTTTAGATTATCTGTAGAGAAAAACTTTGAAATAAAATTGAATTTAAAAAATTATATGTTATTAATTAGCTGATAAATCGAATGTAATTTTTTATTTATAATTTTCACTGATTATTTCTTTAATGTTGTTGCAAATTCATCTCAAATAATAATAATTTTTCTTTGTTTTTTTTAAGTTATTTTGTGAGCTCTATATTTGAATTTCAACTTCATGAAGCATTGTGTCGAGCCGCAGGTCAGTTTGATCCAAATGATGCTCGGAAACCACTACACAGATGTGACATCTATGGAAATGAACAAGCTGGAGCATTGTTAGGGTAAACAGTTATATCTTATTTTACTAATATCTTAGGTCGACCGATCTGGATGATTACCAACTATTGATTGTGTCTGAATCTAATTCGAATCTTCAGGGCTGACGTGGATGCTTCCTTTCGTTCCTGTGTGTGTCAGTTTTTCCTCTTTCCCTCCTTACGGCTAGCTATGGCCCTTTGTCCATTCTAGAGTCTCATAAAAGGCCTGAAATGCCAGTGGAATTTACTCGTAGCCCTGTCAAATTAAATCAAAATATCTTTCGTAGAGTACCCTAGAGTCGCTAACAATTGATAGTGTAGTCGAACTGAAATTTATTGAGACGATGCATGCAACATTTCTAATAAAATAAAATTGCTTGTGTTATGTAGTATTATGTATGTATTATGCAATATATACAGTTTGCAAAAATTGGCCAGGATTTTCTGAGTTTTCAAATTGGCCAGGAGTACAATTATAAATTGAGTTTTAATATTTTAAGATTTCAATTAACTTTATCTAGCTACGGAGCAATATAAAGAAAGCAATGTGGAAAGCATCTTATATCAAAGTAAAATCTCAATTTGCCAAAGGTTTCCCTTATTCTCCCTTAATTAAGACGTGAATAAACACTTTGTATAGAAATAAATATGAAAACTTTTTTTTTGCATTTTAATTTCTTATTTTACAATTTTGAAGAACTGACATTAATATTACTTAAAAATGTACAATTTTTACGAAGAAAAATGTCTGAATCTGTTCCTCTATCAGTATTTGCTCCTTATTCCTCAATATTTTATGTTTCCTGTGATAATGTCTGATTCCATTTTTGAAACTGTGGTACAAACTGACAATCCTGAAACTGAACTTGCTTCTATTTGTTGGTGTTTTATTTTGTCTTGTTGGTGTTATTTCTTGGCGGTGCCTGGTTTGAATTTTAGTGTTATTTCATCTCTGCTACAATTTATAAAATATAATGATGATGTTCGCATTCAATGGTCAGACGAATTATCATAGTTAAAGTTGTTAAGGAAACTACAGTGGATGTTGAATGGGAAGCCTAGAACTTTCTCTCAAATGTGTGATGCATTTTACTGGATTACTGGCTGTACAATCCTTAGAAATTTCTGATGTTGTAAAATTCTACTACACAGTAAGACTCTACATGCTTTGCCTATTTATTCTTTTAATTATAGCTTTTTACGAAATAATAATGATTGGCACAGGACGTTTTAATAGGAACTCATACACGAATGGGCATATTAAGCTAACAAAATCCAATCAGTTGCGAAGTAATGAAGATTTTTAAGACAAAAGAGTCCAAAATGTTTTAACATGCTGTTTGCTAGATCTGCGCCAATATGGTTTAATCCAGTGTTACGTGAAGTTTTTGTACTATAATCATCTGAACTTTCCTACTCCTCTAGTTGTTGATATTTTGTAAAACATTACATTCATTACTGATACTCCTCCTAAGTAGGGATGAGTATATTAATTACGTTGTATTCTTTTTAGTAACATGATGAGGCAGGGCAGTTCCAGACATTGGAAAGATATTTTGGAAGAACTTACTGGAACCAGAAAATTGGATCCCTCCAGCATTATCAATTTTTTCTTGCCTTTATTTCGATACATTAGAGATGAGAATAGAAGAAATAATGAATACATTGGATGGAGAGGCATACAGAGGTACAGTATATCAACTCCACTTTTATATAAAGTAACCCAATTACATTTAAAAAATAGATTATTTTTTGCATTACTATACATGGATTACGTTGCCTAACTTATGCAACATGCTTGCAAAAAGGATAGCTGGAAATATAATTTTAAGTCGCAATAAAGTATGTTGGTCAGTTAATCTGTGTTTATAGATAAGAAACGTTATATATAATGTATCTGTAGTAATGCTGTTAGGACCAATACGGCCAATGTGCTGTAAATTGTAGTCAGAGATCAGAATGACAATAATTGAAGATATATTTAAACTTAAAATGTAAGCTTAGGAATAAATATGAGCTATATTCAGTTTGGTTCAAAATATACTCTTGGACAGGTCATCATTTACTTTAAAAAGAACCATTTCTATTAAATCAATCCAAGCATCTCTTATTATGGCTTTAGAAAGTTTATTGTTAGATTGAGGTTGTTTATTCCCTCTCCCAGTTTCGTCTACTAAAAATTGGATTCTGGGGTAAAAGAATCATTATAAATAGAAACGTAGTATAAAAGTACAGTTTTCTTTCTACTTTTAGAGCTTAAAAACTATGGACTTCAATTATCTTTCAATAAACAGCCATTGTGTTTTAAGTTACACACAATATGAAAATATCATTATCGCAATCTAATCCAGTCAAGCTTATTCTATGCAACCAATATTCTATATTACCTGAGTTGTATTTAGTCATTTCAGCTGTAGAAAGTAACAGAATTTTTGCTCTACTCAGTTATACCGAAATCAGAAAGACAAGACAAATCCTGCTTCTGCAGCATTGACTATCAATGCTCAGCTATTAAGAAAAAGTGAAAACAACAACAAAAGCGTTAAATAATCTATATGGTCCTTGGGTTCAAAGGAGGTAAAGCAGGATTTAATTTAACTTTTTTTATAACTTTTTTTTTCTTCAGAGCTGAGTATTGACAACGGCTCTAGAAATTCCTGTAAGTTTATCCGATAATTCATTGCGAAAAATAGTTGCGGTTTTTGTAGTCCTTCGATAAAAGTATTTTAGTTCATCAAAGCGCAAAAACAGAAACTTTTAAACTTCGTGTCATTTCATCTTAAATCAACATTTTTAAATGTAAGCATTTTAAATCGTTCTTTGACAAGTACTGTCTTTGTGTGTCCTAAACCATTATTTTTACATTTCTAACAAGTTTTTGCTCCTGACAAAATAAATAATTAGCCACTGTTTACCGTTTTAGAACCTTTTTACTGAGGTTACTGAACTTCTTTTTACATATGGTATATTTCCGAGCAAAACACTTTTGTGTGTTCAAAGTTAGTCTTACAAATCCTTTATGCTTGAGTAATAAATGCAAAGAATTAAGATTGAAATTTTACTGGCAGTGCCTTACTGACAAAAAAATGTGAGAACTTTTAAAAAAAAAGCCCTATTTATTTTGGTTTAAAATAGTCAATTGTACCAGGTTTTAAAAGTTAGGTAAAAGCAGAGATCAGGAAGAGTGAACCCCAATTTATTTTTCTGCTAATTAAAAGAAGAATGTTAAGTGTTCCTAGAGAAAAAAATGTAAAATGACGGTTGTTCGCTGATGTATATAATTATTATTAGTAAATAATTAATTTTTATCAGAAGCAAAATTTTTTTTAGACACTTAAAAATTGTGGTGTTGTACTCACAAAGTGCTTTATTTAACCAACTTTTATCAAAGAATAAATGGTGAGGCAATCATGATTTGTGATTTCGCATGAAATTATCCTTTAGCCTTTTGAGATTTATATTTCTCAAATGTCAATTCATGATAAACCATAGACTAAATATATGTTTTGATTAATTTTAAATATAACTTAAATAAATCTCCATTTCGCAAATCTAACTTTTACTTAGAAAATTCGTAAGATTTTTTTTTCTAAGATATTTTGTGTTTCTTTTACTTTAGATCCAAAAACAGCTTCAAACAGTTCATAGGATTACCAATAAAGTAGGCGTTTTAAAGTAAAATATTAATTAGATAATTATCCTGGTTAGTTATTACATCAATGCATATATTTTTTTGTGGACAGACGTTAAATGTAACATATATGATAGAGAAATATTATTATTAAATATTATTATATCTCAAATAATAATGTTTCTTTTTTTTATATTTTTATAATCACAGGAAAACCTCAAAACACAGATTCATGTAAGTTAGTATTTAAAATATCTGAATTGTGTTTTTATAAAGAAAATCATTTTTTTTTGTAATTAACGTACCTCATTTCTCATTTACATTTATTTCAATGATTCAAGATTACATTAAAAACGTAAAATTAAAAATTATTATAATTAAAATTATTATTAAAATTATCATTAAAATTATTATATGAAGCAAAGAAGTGTCTGATTAACTCGGTTTTATTCGAAAATGTTTCCTTTTTAGATTTTAGGTTCAAAGAGTTCAAAGAGTGATTCAACAATACTTCTATATTCCAAATACCTCTAAACTTGAAGGAAAAAGATGTACAGGAAATTCCATTGGTAATCAATTGCTGTAACCACTTTTGCTGAAAAGACAATTTTCCCTAGTAATTAAACTTAGGCACTTTTTAATCCAATTTATTTGAGGAAGAACCAGCTTTTATTGTTAATAAATTTCAATAAACAAATACATAAAAGCAAATTAACATCGTTCTTTATTACAAATTAAAAGATTCTCTTGATGATGTCTGTTTCCAAAGAAGTTCCGAAAATAGTTGTGGCTGAGTGCAGATATCTTCTTAGCAGCATCGAATTAATTTTTAAGATATTAAGAATTGACATGGAGCTCAAAATACAAAGAATACAATAAAATTGTATTTAATTCTGTTTAATCCGGGATAGAAACATAGTCTAGGTAGGGCCAGACTGGAAAAGAAACAAACAAGTACAAGTTCACCAGCAGAAATCGAACAGGTTCCAAATGTTACTGAACATATTAATTTTTCGACATCACGTGTGTAACCATTTATTGTTTTTTGCTAATGTGGAAACTTTTATCTGAGACTATTTAATAAACACAGATTAGTAAATATGATCTCTCTCAAATTCTTTATTTTTTACTTTTTTGAAACCTATCCGTAAGCCATTAGGTTCTCAGAATATTGTATCAATACATTCTTACTGAAGAAATAAAAAGGAATTCTGAAATATGAAAGATGGCTAAAATTTTAAGAGATATTTAAAAGTGTTAAACTGAAGGACAATAGCTGTTTCACAAATATTTTGAATTCTAGTGATAATGAACTAAATGAGAAAAAAATTCTCCAATTATATAACATCATCTCATATTTGAATAAGTTTAAGAAAAAAGGGGATGGAAAATGACAGCTATAATGGCAATACGAGATCTTAGATATGCCTTTGCTTGCAGTGATGCTCTATCTGGAGAAACATCCGAATTTCACTGTGAAAACATTCTTTTGAAAAATCAAAACTTGATTTTTTTTATTTAGTAAATTTCATAACGTTAAATATTTGTTTTAAACTAAAATTTGTAGGAAGATTGACAGAGAATTTTTTTTATCTTTCTTCCAAGTTTTCCTAATCATTGGAAACTTTCCATAAAGTTTCTTTAGGTTTCAATCACCAAAGGCAATTTTTTTAACATTTTATTGTAAAACTACCGAATTATACTTCGCTTCGGTTAATAGAGCAATCATTTGGAGTGTCTCAAAGATTAGAACTGACAATTTATTCTACAAACATGAGAAATTAACGCTCTGAACTATTTCAGGACTTCTCGTCAAACTAAATTTGTAAAGATTTGTGAGAATTTATGGCTCACAATTGAGAATTGTTTTTTATTTTATTCTTTCAACGCATTCGATTAAGCAATGAATTAGACAAGAAAAACTTTTTTTCTAAATTAAATGCCAATATCCTGCATCATACATTCAGAAATGTGTCCTATTCATCATGAAAATTTCTCAATAATTCGCAAGGTTGCCATCATCTTCAGAATCGTTGTATTCTTTAACTTGGAGACGACAATCTTCATCTAAGGTTTCCTTGGCTAATTGCAAGATCAATGCTTCTGACACATTGTATAAGCCTACTCCATTTCAATTTTCTCTCGAGCTACCAATATTATAAAGGAAAGAGTCTTTTGGTGATTGAAAGCAATAATTAGGTGATTAATTCTTTCAAAAAATAAGTGGTTGGTATAAATCTCTCCATAATATTACAAAAAAAAATCGATGGAAAGAACAAAAAAAGAGGAAACCATTTTTATACAGTGAAACCTCCGAATAGCGGACAGTCACGGGACCGGAAGTTTCGTCCGTTATTGGGAGGTGTCCGCTATTGGGGAGGACTATCTTTTTTTCAATATTTAGCTTCTAGCATGTCATTTAATGAAAAATTACGTACAATCTTAAATTTCTACAAGTAACATTGCCCTATGAGAAAATATGAACAATTGCAAACTGTTTACTATTTTCCTTTTTAAATGAATGCTAATCCATTAGTCTTACGTAAAATAATAACAAAGTTAATTACAGAATTAATTTTGTCATTATTTTTAGTAAGACAACGGATTAGAAAATTAATTTTATTAACTAAAGTAATCAGTTAACAGAGTTTGACATTTCTTTTTTGCATTGAAAACATGTTTCTCAATATGAATATTTAAATCGTTTAACTTTGCTAGGCCTTCAGAGTCCCCTTTGCTTCCAACGCTTTTTCTTGCAATAATGGCCCATTAATGGGGATGTTTTTTGCTCGTGCAGCACAAAACTAATCGAAGACAACAGAGTCGATCGCACTTGTCTCCGTTTCCGAACTTTGATGTGTTTGGAGTTTTCGTTGGAGTTCGTGATCCATAATTTCAAAATTTCCTCTGAACGCTACGTATTACTGTAGCCTGATTCTATTGCTTTTGAAAAGCAACACAAGATCGTTCATTTTCTGTAGAATGTTGTCCGTTATTGGAGTGTCCGCTAATCGGAGGTCAATACATGGAAACGTCTATGTTAAGGGACTGGGGATTGCAAAATTGTCCGCTATTGGGGGGTGTCCACTTTTCGGGAGTGTCCATTAGTGGAGGTTTCACTGTACTTTCTATTCCCACTTTTAAAGGCTTCTTATATGAAAGAAACTCATCAAGAAATATCTACATCTATGAAGCAAGTGTTACTTAGATATAGAAATTACTCTTTGTTCTTTGTCTTTGTTAGTGGTCTAAGAGAATTGATATAAACAATGAGCGGTGGGATGATAGACGGGGATGACAGGCGTAGAGACATGGCGTCTTCGTTCGGATGCCGTGGGCTTAGTGTGGGATACCATAGTGGTGCAGGCTTCCGCTTTCGGGGGAAAGCGGGAAACAAACAGAGCATGCAGAGTCTGTTCCACATTTGATTGTGAAAATCACTAGCCAAGCAGAGACTCTGTTGTCCATGGACAGTGCTGTAAAGCTCACGGTTGCAAAAGAAAGACGAAATTTATGTGTGTGAAGTACGAAGTTCATTTGTGTATTGGAACTAATACAAAAAATTGCTTTAGTGACTTTCATAAAAATACATGATTTCATTCCGTGAATGACCAATGTCCAATATATTGGACATTCCAATACATTCCAATATATACTCAAATTATTTTCTTTTAGAAAATATTTTTTTTTTATGTTTTTTACACTAATTTTGTCCTAGGTATCAATTTTCATCGCTAGATTTTTATTAGTTTGGCTATGGGCATTAAATGGTTAATATAAAAAAATATATCTAGTATTAATTAAAATCTTTAGTTTTTGATATGAACTTCATGGCGTAAACATATTGGCGTTATAACTTATTGGTTATTGGTGACGTCTTAAGCCTGTGTTGTCTTAATCTAGCCTGTGAAGACGTTCTTGTTGCACCATAGGCTTTTATTTCACTCACTTTTTAGAGTACACTTAAGTATAAAGGAGGGAAGCTCTTATGTTGTTCTGTTTGTCTGTCCGTCCGTCTGTCTGTCCATCACCCTTACAGCCCAAAATGTAAGTTGCAAATAGATGAGTCATACTTTATTGGAACCCTTATGACTTGTAAAGGCTAAATTATGACAAGTTTCGATGTCATAGATTATAAAGCCAATATGTTTGCAGTTTATGACATGAAGTGCGAATCAGAAACTAAAGATTAATTCATGAAATTTTAATCAAATGATGAAGAAAGATCTTCATAGAAAGATTTCATAAAACTATGACTGCGTATTTGAAGAGACTGCAGAAGCAGAATTAAGGGATCATTTGTTTTTTCTTCAAATCTGGTGAACTAACTTTGCTACAAAATTTATATTATTGCTGCATAGATGACTCAGCCCCGTAGCCGTACTGCAGAATCGTGGGAGTGATATTAATTGAAGAGGTTCATTCCACTAAACTATATTAAAATATTAAATAATAGAAATCTAAAATAATATTTTAAGTATTGTAAAGGTCTTTATAATTTATTCTTCTTCAACATGATAAATCAGATAAAATAATAAAAAAGTTATTATAAGATAAGTCTCTGTTTGCTGCCATTTTATCACCTACGAGGAAAGTGTGTCAGCGCTAATTGTTAAAAATTTTGTATATATTCGATACAGTCAATTAAAATAAGCCAAATGCGCTAAAAATATTTTCTTTTTCTCAAAGTTAAAGTCACCAGAGAGAGGAAAAGTTTGAGAAAATTTTCATGTATGGGATCGCTAAAAAGTGATTGAAATAAAAGCATGGGTTTACCAAAAGCGTCTTACACAGGCTAGATTATGACAATTTTCTAGGTCACAGGTTATAACGCCAATTGCAAACGTAACTTCATTGAAGAGACGAATGGAATATAATTGGTTGATCTCAAATCAGCTTTATAGAATGTGCACTGCCAAAATCCCAATATCTGACAACGAATTGATCGTACAGTGGAACCCCGGTATTCGTCCACCTCGCTACTCGTACAACTCGTTATTCGTCCAACTTTTTCAAGTAAAATTGAACTTGCCATTCGTACGCTTGCTCGCGATTCGGACAGCGTGACCTTGTTACTGGCCGCGCCACGCGGTCGCTTCAGTTCAGTCTCGTGCTAGCTTCCGTACGCTACGCATCATCCTCGCAAGCTTCATGAAACTTTGTACTATTTTATGTAATTTTTTGTTATTTTTATTAAAAATAGCGCAGCCACGGGTCCAAAAAAGATTACTGATTCAACCAAGCCTAAAAGGAAAGCAGTGAGAACGACAATTGAATTGAAAAAAGAACTCGTTGCGAAGTTTGAAAGTGGAACTCGTCTCTGACCTGGCAACTCAGTATGGCATGGCGAAATCAACCATATCGTCTATACTGAAAAAGAAAGACATAATAAGAGACCAGGCCCGGATTTCCGCCTAGCCCTAGAATACCCGGCCTAGGGGCCCAGCCAGCCGAGAGGCCCCGCCGTATTGGGTTTTTTTTTTTTGGTTGTTGAATTGGAGATTTCGTTTCTTTTTTTTTTGGTTGTTGAAAGGGCGATTCCGTATTTTTTTTTTTGGTTGTAGATTTTCGGGATGGGGGGCAAATATCAAGTGTCTAGGGGCCCTGGGTGTTTCAGTCCGGGGCTGGGGGGGAGGGGCAATGTAAGTGGGGCCTAGGGGCCTGGGTCTTTAAATCCGGGCCTGTAAGAGAGGCCTATATATTTATTGTTTTCATAGTTTTTATGTATTTTACGCTTAAAATATTATTACAAAGGTTTAAATAAGCAATCATCTCTGGGTTCTGGAACGGATTAATCCAATTTACATTATATCTTATGTGAAAAAATGATTCGACATTCGTACGAATCGCCATTCGAACTGCCTCCTGGAACGGATTGTGTACGAATAGCGAGGTTCCACTGTATATAATAGATGTTAACGTGACGGCGTTGTTATTTTTCGGCTACGTATTTATTCCATGTGTTTGATGTTAATGTGATTTGTCCAACTTATTTTTTAATTGGGCGAAATCCTGACATATCGAATGGTGGACAGCATTTGTGCATTGAGTAGATATGATGTAGGCATGTAATTTCTTCTCATTTGCCATTGACTGATTGATAAGCATGTGATCTCCAAATGGTGGCTTTTGATGAAATTTTGGGCTCCCACTAGTGATTTTATCTATCGACTAGCGTTCAACCGCGTTATATTGTGATTATACATATCTGTTTCATACACATTAGGGGTCGTCCATTAATCACGTGATGTTTTTTAGCAACTTTTTAACCCCCTCTCCCCCCTGGTGATACGTGGTGAGGTTTTACACTATTCCCCCCCCCCCCCCCACCCAAAATCACGTGTATTTTTTTGCTACAAAGGATCTTAAAAATTTTCAAAATATTATCATTAAATACAGGTATAATCTAAATTAATTCTGGAAAATTAAGCACCGTGATAAAAATGTCCAGACAGACATTAAGGTTGTAGATTATTATTTTTATGCCGGTCAGAAACAAAGAAAAGATGTAATCATGTGAAAACATATAACTGTACTGGTACATGAATACACTTAATAGACATTGTCCTCGAACCACGGCTTTTCGGTTTAAAAACCGCGCGTTCAACGAAAAAATAAATACACGTGATATCTTACTACACCCCCCCTCCCCCCTTGTGATAGTTCGTGATTTTTTCCGAACCCCCTCCCCCCCTTTCGAGCCTCACGTGATTAATGGACGATCCCTTATGCGTACATAACTAAGTGCATCTCATTAACTATAAATACCATCTGGAAATTATGTGGAAACATACAACCGACCCCCGACCAGCGCGCCGCCGCCGCCGCCGCACCCGACAGTTTGCCAGAGTGGTTGACGTTTATGTTTACTGCTCCGATCCTATTGGTCGTAGCGTGATGTTATATAGCCTATAAACTTCCTCAATAAACGGGCTATCTAATACAAAAAATAATTTTTCAAATCGGACTGGTAGTTCCGAGATTAGCGCGTTCAAACATAGAAACTCTTCAGCTTTATAATAATAGTATCGATATCTATCGCGAAAAACCTCGTAGAAGTATCTTTGAACCATGTTTGTCCATCCACTCACCGCCCTCCCAGTGTACACCCATAGGTTCAGATTATTTGAATTTTATAACTCGAAATTCCTAAATATGAAATTAATGTAGAGATCGGAAAATATAAAAGTTCTTATCAATTTCTCCCCTTCTCCCTCCTGTTTATACCACTGGTCCCAGGTTATTCGAATTTTGTAACGTCATAACCCTATCACTTCAAACCTTTCCTAGTTCGTAAAAAAATCATATGATCATTACAAATCTATATTTAACCCGAAAACCCCGTCGCTATTATGCACAACAATATTTAGTTCCAATTGTTGCACAATAATATTTCAGGTCCAATTGTTCCACAACAATAGTTGTATAGTTGCCACTGTCGCCACCAAGCTCTAATTGTTGCCTAACAATATTTGTGTGGATTTCACTCATTTTCATCCCCTGGGGGGCGGGGGAGGCTGTATATAACATCAATAGCCTACAACCTTCCTCAATAAACGGGCTATCTAACGCAAAAGAAATAACCAGTCAAATCGGACTGGTAGTTCTTGAGATTAGCGCGTTCAAACACACAAACTCTTCAGCTTTATAATAGTAGTATAGATTATCAACCAATGATCTCCTCAGACACCTCTATTCCTCTTCCTGACACCGCCATTTCTAATATCGTCCTTCCTACATATTCTTCATCTCTACCACATAACATACCCGCACCAGCTGAGTACAACTTCCTTGACTTTCTCTTGAAAATTCCCCAAATTTCTATCTATCCTTTACAAATTGTTTAACTCAACAGAATGAAAAAAAATCTATCAAATTAAGTTAGAGCAGATATAAGATTTTAGATTTCAGATGTAAGGAAATATAAATATTAGCTAATCATCAGTGACCAATGACAAATTCTTTCGAAGGAAGTGAACTTTTCTCTTTATTTAATAATTATTTTAAACATTAATAAAAAATTCATGAATTTGAATGAATTTTTCGTATTTTAAAGCTAAAGCAATTTAGAGGAACAAACTTAGTTTGCTTGAGAGTGATATTTAATAAGCTATTGCACAATAACAATAAATGGCTCTTCATCAATTAAATTTAAATAAAATTCTAAAGTTTTATCATGAAAGATGCTAGGACAAAATTCCTTGAATAGAAACAATATTTTTTTAAATGCAGCTTAAATGTAATCTAATTTAACATAAATTACAATGGCCTAAAATAGCTAATTTAATGTAACCTGTCGTAATGGAAAAATAACGTGAAATATCAATAGCTTTGTAAAGAGGAACATTTTCCACCGATTTATGCCACCGCTATTAGAAAGAGATGATAAACCTCCATATTCTGTCAAGGAAATTACGCCACACAAGAACTTACAAATACGTGACAAATTCACGAACCAAGAATACCGTAAACTAAATTTGAGCCGATATTTAGTAGACGGTGGGATAATATTTTTAATTTTTTTCATCCTGCTCGTTCTCACTGATTATATAGGAAGGCTTTAATAGTACTGCTTAATAGGCCCAATCATTAGTGTTAGAGACGCACAGAATCACCCTTTCAACAATAGCCATTAACAAGCTGTAAACAAAACTGAAGCTTAGTTACAATCTATCCCATCCTTGGATAAAGTTGTAACTAACTTGGGGTAAGTTGTAACAAACCTACATACGGACAGATCACAGGATGATAGAAGCTGTTCTTAACGGTAGCTTCCTGAAATAGTTTCAGCGATTTGGGAGTGGGTGATTCAGTTTCATAGCATCCATTGTTTAGGAAATATACAACAATTCGGTCTATGACATCGACCACACAAATCTCATTGTGTATTGTTTGTATCGTTCTGCTAAATTTTGCAGCTGAGGAACTGGTATTAGCTGCAGCTGGCTGTCAATCAGTGAATCGGAGGGCAATCAGTGACATTCGATGGCATGAAGTCACGTCTTGAAAGATTTCTCTGTTGAAAGGATAGATTCCGGTGCAGGAGAAACCAGGCATGATGTTCGTAGGGGTGACAGCTTTTGGTAAGGCTTTCCTGACAATTGACGGTGTGTCATATATGTTAATTGTCTTTCCAGGGTGTGGCTTCATCGAACTGTCGCAAGCTTGGTTGACACTTCTTTAACGGTCCATGTATATCCCTGTGCAGTGGCTGTAGTCGATGGGAGAAGTGCGGAGGGAATGACCAGTATTTATTTTACCAGTACTTACAGCTATTTCTAGCTATTAATTGAAGTAACGGCTACTTTTATTACAAATATTTTCCTTTCTTAAGGAGGGAATGGTTGTAATATCTGCTGGGTATAGATGTAAGAGCCTGTTACAACTATCCCCACTGCCAGCATTGTTACTTTACCTCCTTAATGTGCAACACGTCTTCATTGCAAGAAAGCAACTTTCCCAATAAAGGTAACTACGGGAGACCTACGTTTAATTCACTAAGTACGATCAGGACATCGATAATAATTTGCGATCTAAAAATTTTTAATTCGAAACGAAAACAATTACTTACTTATCTGGGAAACGGTTTTTCTTCTCTATTTGGCAGAAACGAGGCATACGCCATTACTCTTTCGCTGTAGTGTGGGCAACCTGCCTATTTAAGTTTTGCGCTGTCTTTTAGAACGGATTTTCACTCTGTTACAGCCATACCCACCCTTCCCTGCTTATGTTAAGAAAAAATCAATCCAAATATTGAAGTTATTTCAACACAATTATTCGGATAAATGAAGTGCAAAATAAATCAAAACAATTTCGATTTAAAAAGAAGAGCTTATTACTAATTATAAAATCAATCATCCTAATGAACCTTTCTTTCTTTTCTGTAACGTCAGTTAACTTCACTCAGAATTGTTATATTTAATAATTAATGTTATTGTTTAGCTTTTCTCAAAAATATCAGTCTCTGAAATCATAAATGATAAAAATATGATATTACAAACTATACTCAGCTTGTAATAATAGTTTGAAACAATCAAAAGACATTAATCAACCTTAATTCCTTCCTAGAGAAAAAAATGTAAATGAAGAAAATTTGGTAAATTATCATAAAATTAAAATATTGTTTAGTTCAGAGATAAAAATAAAAAATTGGAAGCAATGCAAAGGTTATTCAAATAATCAGATTTTATATTACTTTTTTATCCAAGAAAAAGTAATAAAATCAGAGCTTTGAAGAATTAAACCAGAATTGCCTCTTTTATTAACTTAATTCTTTTTCAAAGCGTTATTATCAAATAATAAAGTGTTAAGTGTTGTTATTAAATATCCTGAAACTTGAATAAATCCGGCATATCAGGTAATGTTATTGCTCATTGAAGGTTGCAAAATCGGTTTGAAATTTATTTAATCCATTACTTTACATTTTTAGTATCGACTTAAATTTAAGGAGATACGTTTCGAGTAACAGTAAACTTCTGAATGTTTTCTGTTGTTTGCTAATAATAAGAAGGTTTGAAACAAAAGTGAAAGTTCATTAGCTTTTATAGCATCAGATTGTCCAGTTTTGAAAAACATCAATTTTTTTTGTGATTTTTTTTTTCAAGATAAGTTTCTTGTATTTTTAACCACTTTCAATAGTTTACTGTCGCTGTCCTTCTACTTCCCACTAACAACCATCAAAACTTGGAAGAAACACTTGGAAAAAGAAATACTTCGTTTCATTACTGACGATGATTTGGTTCTGCTTTCTTCTCATTACACTGTCTACTTATATTTGCAGTGAGGCCGATGAAAATGAAGAAGTTCGTGCATCAGACTTCCACGATAACGTATTTGAACCGCAGAGCCGGAACTGGATTGCTCAATATGGTCTAGCTGGCTTTGAATATGAAACCAACGTCACGGATGAAAATGCCAAAAAACTGGTAATTTTAAAAATAGATTTTAAATTCCAAATATCTGTTGCATTGCAATTAATAATACAAAACTTTTTAAAGTACTATTAAGATATAATTTTCCACTTTCATAGTTTATGCCACAATTACAACTCAAAAAAAAATAAAAAATAAAAAGGTAGACAAATCGGAGGAAATAGTGGATTGTCCTTTACGATCAGCCACATGATTGAGAAAGAGCATCATCGTCATTGAATCCAATAAAATTCACATTGCAAATCTTCATAAGAGATACACAGAGATACATGCCTGAAGGATGAAACACTGGCAACTCACAATACAATGGATCCGGAATCTTGTACGCAAAACCATAATTAGCTGGAAGCCATTGCTTCCAAGCAAATGATTTATTCATTTCTTACATTAGTAGGACGACTCATTGTTGTTCCAATATTACCCTGATCCCTCCGTTTTTGAGCAATATGCGATCTCATTAGTCACGAACTCCACTGATCTCCTTACAGCTTAAAAGACAGATGTTGCTTAAAGCAGCGCCAATGCAGGGACTAACAGAATCAAGAATTGACGCAACTGTTATGCATCGCCATCTAGCGTCATGTTTTTCTGCACGAGCTGGACATCTATTATTGACTAAAATATTAGTGAATCAATTTAAATTTTTATTATTAACACTGAAATATCGACTTCAATTTATATTTCATTAATTATAAACTTTATAATCTGCAAGCAAAGAAACAAAATAAGATATGATTTTAAATATTTTAGTACGCCATTTTTAGCCATTTTTTTCAAGCTTTTAATTTCATGATTTACTTTATTATTTTCAGAATGACATTAGTCTTGCAATGGCGGAGTTTCTTAAAGAAAGCTCAAAACAGCTCATGTCTTATGATTGGCAGAACTTCAGAAATGAAACTTTAAAACGGTTGTTCCGTTTGAATTCCAAATTAGGACTAAGTGCCTTAGATGATCAGAAATTGGAAAAGGTTGCGTATAGAATAAATATTTATTAAAGTACTAAGTTAAATACTAAAGCATTATTCCGTAATCCTCTTCAGAAGGTAGATAGTGCAGGAGGTAAGGCTTCTTTGATCATCAACGGTTAGAAGAACAGTCCGACGTTTCTTTCTGTTTTACCAACAGCAGAGACAACTGGTTTCTAGAGGGCTAGGTGAATCCTAAAACCCTGGAGCAGAAATTGATAAAAGATTCTTTTAACCCGCTGACAGGTGCCTTACCACTTGAGCTATCGAGCCCTCTTTTTCACGAACCAATAACAGTAATTTTATTCAATGTACATAATCAATCAAATTTCTCATTAATCTAGATAACTGAAATCGTGAATAATATGACAGCATTAATTGGAACAACAACTGTTTGTGATTATAACGACAAACAAAAGTGTGATCTACACCTTGATCCAGGTAATTTAGTGTAATTCAGCTTTCAAACAAACTAAACGAATCGTAACAAAAATCAATTTGTGATCTAAAAGCACTTGCATTTTAATTAATGTTCGCAAAGAGAGAAAGATTACACAAATTAGCAAACAAATAAAAAGAAAAATGTTGTTTTCCCCACATTTTTTTTCGGCATCAATCTTTACGGAAATCGAATTTGCACATAATTTTAATTATTTTTAATTCTTATACATAAGTAACGAACATGAAGGTAAGCAGACATTAATTGCGAAATGATACAAGAAATAAAAATACTAGGATGGAGTATAGAAGAGTTCAAAAGAAAATAAACTAAATGAAAACTTTATGAATTATTTATATATATATATATATCTTCCAAAAAAATCAGAATAGAGATTAAAATCAGGAAGACAGACTGTGAGAATAATGGAAGATAACATTGTGGACGTTCAAGTTGGCAAAAATACAAAAACAGGCATAAGTCATTTAATCATTATAGCAATTCGAATATTTTTAATTTAACGTTTTTAATTTTGATTTTGCTTATTACAGATGTAATTATTTCTATAAAAATTGATAAACTATTTTACGTTATATGGTATCATGTAAGAGTAATTTTTGACTTTTTGCTGTCATGTCTTATTTTTTAGTTATATCTACTAATAATCTATTAAATATATTCGTATGAATGAAAAAAAAAATCTTGAAGGATAACTAAAATAGTTTGAACTTTTCTTTTTATTACTCAAACTAAGAATTCATGTTTATGACTTATATAGTGACATTTTAGAGATTTATCTAACTGAAGCTAACTTTTCGAATAGTCCGACAGTTTTGTAAAAAAGATAGACATCTTAACCAATCTTTACATTGTAATCTATGCATATTAATTTTTATCTTTTAATAATTTTAACAATGTTGTTTTATACGCTAATTGTTTCATATTTTTACAATAACTTCAGACCTCCTTTACATAACAAAAGACGATTTTTTTTCTGTTACAATGAATAATAATAGATAAATTTATATCCATAACTATTCATTTTACAATATACATTTTATAATAGAATAATCTAATAATATTTCGATTACTTTATTAACATTAATTTACTAAAATGGAAAAACAAATCTGACTTATAAATATTTGCTCAATGTAGTGCTTATAATATTTTCAAGTGAACATTCAATTTAAATATTTTTTATAAAACTTTAGACAAGAAAATATGAACATTCTACGAAAAGTCAAGACAATTAATATGGAAAGGATTGATTAAACACAAAAGGAATTTTTAATTGATTGTATTTAATTGTTAATATTTTTATAGACGTTTACCAAATTCTTTCTACGTCTCGAAATTTTGACGAGTTGTTACATATATGGGAAGAATGGCATAATAAATGTGGAAGACCAATGCGAAAACTGTATGAAGAATATGTTAGTCTCCGCAATGAAGCAGCTACTCTCAACGGTAAGACGCTTCCTGCTGTCTATTTATAGAATCAAAAGTAAACCTTAGTACTTAATTAAAATGAAGATTGAGTGCAACTCACTTTACTCCAATGAATTAAACTACTAACATCTTCAATTTTAAGAAAGACAAACGTCATTATCCATTTGACTGGAGTTTTTTTAAATAGTTACTACTTTATATCCAATTTAAATGTTTTCCTGATTAAGAAGAAAACGAGTTTTGACGAGAATAGGATAGATAATGCTTGTTTGTGAAAAAGATAAATTTTTATTCTCTGGGAAAGAATTATCCTTTAAGCAAATTCTTTTATAACACGGATCAGAGATGAAATATACAAAGTTTTTATAGGATTGTTTTGATCCTTTGTTTTTAATGATAAGAACTATCAGGTAGTTGCAGATGAAATGGGAAAATGGAAACTTCATTTCCTCACATAGGATGATGGGAAGGAATGCAAAAGTGTGACGTGTGATCAGAAGGTAGATTTATCTTGGTTGATTAGCCTCCGTCTTTACCGAAGTATCTCAATGATCCCTGAAGGCACTGGGAAGTTCCTGAAGCCCTACGCTGGAGAGTCACGATACTCGTGTAATTGAAGACACCGGTGCAAAAAGGAGGCAGCTCCATTTCAGCAAATTTTTCAGGAGAATCAAACAACTGTCCCCTTTTTGCACCGAATCCAATCAGGAGGCATATTATATATATATATATATATATATATATATATATATATATATATATAT
>JAFIDM010003189.1:28861873-28878119 GCA_023159025.1 Thereuonema tuberculata | reverse complement strand
TGTGGGCTCGTGAGCCAGATCCACTCACCAGATGAAATGCTCAGATAGTGCAAAAGAGGTAAGGGAACCATTCCCATATCCGACTGTGATCTCCCTCCAAACGAAAACACATTTAAAATGAAACCAAAACAGGCAAAATTTCAAATCCTGGCCTGCGGAACCATCAGGTGAAAGGAATTTAAATGTAAAAGAACCAAAGCTGGATCTAACTTAGTTTAATTTAAACAAAACATTTAGGTCCTTGAAATTATTAATACAGTAATACCTTGAGATACGAGCATAATCCGTTCCAGGACCGAGCTCGAAACTCGAAGTGCTCGTATCTCAAATCATTTTTTTCCCATAAGAAATAACTGAAAAAAAAATTAATCCGTTCCGGCCCTTTAAAAAACTCCCTTATTAGTGATAATAATATGAAAAAAAAAACATGTTTTTAACTGCTATAGAGACATACACACACAAAAAAATTATAGTATATAAGGATTCCTGTGATACACTGTAAAATAAAATGTGATTTTAATTATGAGTTCTTACTGACAGGCGATACAGTAGCGGCTAATTGCGGCATGTGCGGAGGAGGAGGAGAGTTGCCCCTTCCGTAGACACTTGATTCCAGTACGTAACTTACATAAACTTAGAATTAGCTTACATATTTTATTTTTTTTTATTTTTCTATTTTTTATTTTTTGCTTTTTTCAATTTGTATTCTTTACTTTTGTTAACTTTTTTCTCCTGACTACCCTCACTTTCACTTGGCGCAGGCCTTTTAACGAAATACCAATCGAGGGAGATTTGTTTCTGTCTCCCTTTCAAAATGTTACAGAAATGAGTAGGACACCTGTCGTCAAAAAGCGCCGAAGCACGGCCAGTAGGCAATTTATCAGGGTATCGGCGTTTGTAAGCGTGCTCGTACCTCAAATCTTTACTCGTATCTCAAAGCAAAAATTTGCTCGAAGGCTTGCTCGTATCTCGGATTACTCGTATGTCGGGACACTCGTATCTCAAGGTATTACTGTAAAATAAAAGTATAAAGAAATAACTTTTTCCTTTATGCTTATCTTTTGCACTATTTGAGCATTTCATCTAGTCAGTGGGTCTGATTGACGTGTTCACAAAAAGAACGAAATGGCCGTATCAGACTCTCACCGATGAAAGCGCAGATATTTTTCATTTCTGTGTCATTTCTTTATGCTTTTATGTTTTATATACTGTTTAAAACACAATTTAAAATATTATTTTATGTATTTTTTTAAATGTTTTAAAAACCTGGTTTTCAATTATTAACTATCTTCAAGAAATCTTCAAGCTATTCAATTTATTCAATTCCACTTCATTACTTGCAGAAACAAAAATATTATAGAAACAAACGGCGTTCCCGAGATCAAACTGTGAAGAAGAACTCCGCAATACGGAAAGAATCTTAAAACGATGCTTTAAACACTATTTCCTGAAAGTACCGGTGCAATAAGGTTTGAACTAATAGAAACCCTGTAGTAGAGAAATCAACCATCTAAACTTCTTTCATAAATTTTTCTGAAAAAATGACTATATTATATGGTCTATATTAAATGGTCTATATTCAACGACTATTCTCTCGCATACTTTTCGTTACTGTTTATGGAGATTATTAAGTTAACTTTTGTCGTTAAGGCCAAATAGAGAGGATTAGGCTGTGGTCTGCTGATATGCCTGTAGTTTCGAACCCGTGACCGACACGATATTTCCTTTCTTTTTTTTTGTTTTTTTTTCTTCATCTCCTTCCGACTGTCTGTGGCCATCGTTATTTACTAGGTCCTAAAAGACCTATTGTACGGATATTGTACGTATATTGTACGGGGGCTCAGAGGAGGGGACCTACTGCCCTTTGTAATAAAAAAATATCAGTTTTTGGTTAAACTCAAACTCTTTTATCAGCGAAAAGATAAAATCAATGCACATAAAAGTAGAGAAGAGAAATATATCCCAAGTCTTCTTCAAATGTTTGAAGAACTGTACATTGAAAATTTTTAACCTAGCAAATTAAGTGACATCTAAAAAGTAATTACTACAAAAACCATAGCTTACTCATTCGATAAAGTGAAGTAAAATAATTTGAAAAGCAGCGATTTTGTTAGCTATGTTCTCTTCTTTTTTCAGAAAAGATGTTAACATATTTAACATCTCTACATTCAGAATTACTCTTTGAGAAACTGATCATGGAGAAAATGGAGAAAATTATGCTTTTAAGAGAACTTTATTCAATTTGATTTCATTAGTGAATACATCTTCCATATGGACACAATTGGCAAAGCCTTAGAGTTAATAATGAAATATTCTTTGTGAGACTATACTCAGTTAAGACTTTGGTTATATTCGAATTTTGAAAATAAATACCTGCTGACAAAATCTTTAGAAAGAGAATTTCTGATGTTATATTTCTGAAATCTCCATTATCATTTAGTAAAATCCTTCAGAAAGAAAATTGAAACTTGCATTTTCAAACTTGAAATGCTAACTTGTTTCTTGGAGTTGAAAGCAAAACATTGTTTCAATTTACTTTCTCTTTATTTTCAACTTTTCCACATCCAGACTAACCACTAATATTTACTTTTGTAAAACATAGGTTTATAAAACATAGCTTTTTTTTTCCTTTAAGGACTAGCTATTCAATAGTATGTTATTATAAAAATGTTATTATGAAAGTTTATCTTAACTGCAATTAGTTTCATACGAATTGGAAAAAATGATACTCTTGATGAAAAAATTGATAAAATTCCAAAATCCAGTAAATTAATTTTGCAAAACAATTCTGTGATTAGATGTATTTTTTTAAAGACAATTGAATATTTCAATTATATCTCAATTTCGAAGTATAAATCATAGTCCATTGTAGTCAAATTATTTTCACTTTTGATAATTTCAATAACTGCGATTAATCATCGATAAAAATTTAATGAAAAATGCTACATTTTTATAAAAATATTAATACTTTTATTCACACATTTTAAGGAAAATTTGTACTTAAAATTCTTGCACTTATTTCTAAGCGTTGCATGTACTTCAGCCTTTAATTCGCTTGTAAAGTTCAACCTGAAAAAGAAAATCAATAATAAATTACAAGTCATTTACAACAGAAAATTTGCGTAAATTAAAAAAAAAACTCAAAATAACAAATAAAAATAAGTATTATATGATTTGCAATATTTTATTTCGTAAAATAAAATATTCGTAATGGTGTACTGATAATACGATTTATTTGTCGTCAAATATTCTACTGCCTACATCATTTTGACATGTGCTGATGCCGAAAGTTCAGAATACCTTGGATTGATAATAATCCAATAAAAACAAGGAGAATTGCTATGTTAGAACACTTAATCAGAGATTCAGAATGAACTGCAAATCGAACAGAAGAAAATAGAGGGACGACCTAGTAGACCAAGATCAAGAATTAAATATATGAACAACAGAAAAAGTAGTTATCAGTCAATCAAATAAGCCAATTTGATTGACTGATAGCTACTCCATGGAAGTTATCTCCATGGAAAGCCAATAGCAACAACTAATGCTAGCCACCATGCTAGGAGGTTCCGCTTAAGTAGGTTGACGAAAGAAAGAAATTCTATCGCTATATATTTATTGTGCTCACAGCGTTTTAACAAGAGTGTGTAATTCTAATGCAAATCCAAAATTCATCTTCTTATATAAATAGTAATAATTCATAAAACCTCTTCTTCCTTAATCACATTATTTAATACTCAATATTTCAATTCCTTTAGCAGGAATCTTCTTCTCGGAGACTACAGAAAATGTAGAGAAATAAACATTTTCTCTCACATTTAAAAATTAGAATTTCTAATCATGAACAATCATGGTACCATTGAGTATTAAATAATGTGATTAAGGAAGAAGAGGTTTTATGAATTATTACTATTTATATAGTGTGTAATTCTGTTTGTTTGCTTTGAACATTTTATCTGAGAGTTAGATTTGAACGAAAATTCGTAGAGTGCGCATTTTGAGTTACATCTACCTAACAGTAGTTCACAATAGTTCCCTCTTTTATTGTGAAGTAGCTTTTGAGTTACTGTTATTCGATAATTTAATAGCAAGAAGCAGTAAATAAGACTATTTGGCCTCAATATCCGCACCAGCTAGACAGGATGATGCTTAGGAAAATAACAAAGTATTGTATTTTAATGGCGTAGTAATAAATTTCATAGTTTCAGCGTCGTCATGTTAAAAAAGAAACTTGTAAAAAAATTTTTTTTTTCCTCCTCGCATATTCTCAAGATGCCATCCCCCAGTGCTGTTATGGCCTCTTCCCTATTGGAACGAATTCCGCCCATTGGCCTCTTCCAATACGTGCTTTCTGAGATACTTTTCGAATTCAAATTATTTTATTTTGTTCATCACCACCTAATGAAGAGGAGTAACGTGAATTTCTGGAAACCGGTTATAAAAATTGTTTTAGAAATAGTAGAGGCACTCGCTCACTTAACGGCCAACTTCCGTTCCTAAGCCTAGGTCTTTAAGCGAATTGATCGACAAGCGGGAGTTTAATCGTTTTTATTTACTAGTCGGCTACCCGTCGCTTCGCTCCGGAAGCCTCCCTTATGTAACGGAAAACAATTTTTTATTTATTAAAACACACACACACACACACACACACAAATTACATCAAGCAAACTAAAACTAAAATTTTTTAAAAGCTTTTTTTTAATTTAATTTTTGATGTCTATATTCTCTCAATCTACGACTGCTTTTAGATTTAGACTGCATTTACCACCTTGTAAATCATATATCTATGATATATCTTTATTTTTTACAGAGATTAGAATGTAGGCCTAGTGGTCTAATGGCTAAGACGTCTAACTTCTGAGCAGTATTCTACCTAATAGAAATAGTACATCTTTCTTTCTTGACTATCTTTTTTTTTATTCCTATTGATACTTTTCAGTCGTTTTCGAGTTAGAAATAGTGATGGTTTTTGAGTTACAAATAGTGATTTTTCAGTATTCTACCTAATGAAATACTGCTTCTTATTTCTTGACTCTTTTTTTTTTTTTTATTCCAAATGATACTTTTCAGTGGTTTCTGAGTTACAATAGTGTTCAGTATTCTATCTAATAGAAATACTGCTTCTTTCATTTTTGAGTCTCTTTTTTTATTCTAAGTGGCACTTTTCAGTGGCTTTTGTGTTCCAAATATTGATGGTTTCTGAGTTACAGATAGTGATTTTTCAGTATTCTATCTAATAGAAGTATCGCTTCATTCTTTTTTGACTCTCATTTTAATTACAATTGTAACTTTTCAGTGACGTTTGAGTTACATTTATTGATGGTTTTTGAGTTGCAAATAGTGATTTTTTCGGTATTCCTCCTCAAAAAAAGAGTTCTTCTCTCTTTCTTGACTCTGTTTTCTTTACTCCAACATCTGGCGTGTACACCCACATATTTTTCAATATCACATAGGATTTGGTTAAGTAAGAATATTTAAAATATTGCAACGTTTCGGCAATTATCGTTCTAATTGTCAGTTTCGAATTACAAATAAACTGACTGATGTGAAATAAATAAACAATCTTGAGATTCAAAAAAATGATTGAATACATTCCTTATTGATGGGGGAAAGGAAAGGAGATATAAGTCAAAAAACCATATAAAGAGAGTTGTAGTCCCTATGGCCTAATGGATAAGGCATCTGACTTCGGATCAGAAGGTTACAGGTTCGATTCCTGTCGCGGATGTTTCATTGTAAAAATTCTTTCTGTTTTCCATTCGCTCAGAAAATTGCGCCGGACAGACACACAGACAGACAGACAGACAGACAGAAAGACAGACAGACAGACAGAGAAATAAAAGATTTTAGTAATATAGATTCTGAATAAAGAAAAGGTCTAAAGAAAACTCCAATCTGATAACTTTGTTTTAATTTACATTGGTTTGCGATTGATGAGGAAAGTCTTTAACTTGAATCCATTGTCATTCCTCCCAATAACAACGTGACCCTGTCCTTAAAAGCCATGAAACCGGGCATTGTTTTATCTTCTTTGATTATGTAAGTATTTTTTTTCCAAAAAGTCCGGTTTCATCCATATTGAAGATCTCTTCTGGGCGGTAACTGCTTTCTCGATAATTTCATCAAATTAGTCTATAAATTTTTCCGCCGCTTCTACGTTCGCGCTTGCCTCCTCACCGCTGATACTCGGATTATTCAGGTTGAATCTCCTTCGAAACCGATGCAACCATCCATGGCTTGCCGTAAATCTTTCCGTCGATTCTTCACCTTCGCACGCCCTCGAAGTCTCAAAGATACTTCGTGCCTTGTTTTGAATTATTAAAAGGCTCATCGGCATTCTTTTTTTGTATCTGGTCGTCAAACCAGATCGCCAGTAATTTTTCCATTTCATGAATGACGCCTTTCCTCTGCCTAGATATTATGGCGTTAAATTCTGTGGATACTTTCACTGCCTCTTTCATTCTACCTTTATCGTCATGATCGTCGAAACGATCGAATGCACCAGCTCCAAGTCACGTGATATTGCTTTAACTTTTTATCAGCTTCATAGTCGTTTATGATAATTCGTTTCATCTCAAGAGCGATAACCTTCCTTGGATTCTTAGCACTTCTAACTCAGGAATCATGCTCTTTCTTTTCGCCGATATCTTGTACTGTGGGGTGCACAATAAGGTAAAGAAATATTAGTCTTGGAGATTCCGAATGCTTTGTGTAGTGAACACTGACCGACTGCGGGAACGAGACTAAGGGCGTTTCCCATGGATCCGAAAATCGGATGGTCGGATCCACGAATCGGACGTATTCTTTTTCACGTGGCCACGAAACGTCGTCTACACGAACGATTTAAATGTTACAAGTCGTATAGACGACGTGGGAGAGAGTTTCGTGGCCATGTGAAAGAGAATACGTTCGATTCGTGGATCCGACCATCCGATTTTCGGATCCATGTGAAACGCCCTTTAGGCGTGTTTCACAGTCAACGAAAAAGCGAACGAAACATTTCCGACCACTGAACAACATCGAAAATCTCAAATCACTCTGCCGGTTTATAAAAAAAAAAAAACCTCCGAAATGCAGCTCCAGATGGAATTCTGGTTCACAATCGGAAACTGGATGATACTTACTTTCATGTCGTTGGGTATGAGGACTTCAACATACATTTCAAAATCGTACAATATGAGCCAGCAGAGGGATTTCAGGTTTTAGTTATTGTTCATTGGTCGGAGATGGGTTCATTCGTATTTTCGTTGCTGTGAAATGAGAGACTGAGAACGGGGAATCCCTGCGCTGGAAGCTGGTGGTAAATCCGAACGTTTGTTAAACAGTTAGGTCGTTAAGTGAGGAGTGCTGTATTGTTTTTTGTTTATATATGCAGTGGATTATTTAACATACTGAATTTCAAGGCGCACGTTAAAACTTCTTCAGTGTTTCAGAATGTTGATCGACTAACTTTATAATTTATTCTAAGCTTTTTTTTTATTATTATTATTATTTACCCTCTTTTTTCTCCGATCTGTTTTAAGAGATGTATTAAGAGATGCATAATAGAGACAAATCTTATAATTAAAACGGCAATTACAAAATTCTAAAAACCTCCAGAAACCAACGCTTTTTAGGAGAAGCAAAACAAAACAAGGTAATAATAAGAAAAAAAAAATCTCCATCAAAAGCTATATTCGGTGAGCATTGGACTTACCATTCATTCTCAACTACTCCAGATGGTCATTGAACGCTGAAGCAATACCTTCGGCGCTTCATGAGCCACGGAGGCTCGTATGGGAAATAACTAACTTCCTTAGAATCATTTTACACTGAAATTCTTGACATAAGTAGTTTATTCTGTGGCAGTATATGAGGATGTAAAGATAGGGAACTTGGAATGTTTTTAAGATTTAAAGATGTTTTTTAATGAGTTCAAGAATTATAATAATAATAAGAAATCAAAATTTAAAACTTTTGTATGTAAAATTTCAAATTTTGATCTGCATTATTTAAAAAGATATAATGATTTGAAATGGCCTAGTGATTTCGTGAAACGACCTTGATTCCCATCTTAATTATTAATTTCACAAAAATTAAGGATAAGATAATTTAAATCACTAAGTACAAACAAACCATACTTCTTCCTTAAATCTTCTCTTTTATAATAAATATTATTAAACATCATAACACCAGAAAATAAATGTCAAACTACATTTATTAACTGAAAAAAACGAATTTTCAAGATGGATGGATAATAGAAAGCCTATTAACACTTTAATTTTTCGATTATTACCTTTTTGTTAGAACCTCTAACAAAAAGGTAATAATCGAAAAATTAAAGGCTTTCTATTATCCATCTAATTTTTTGTATTCGTTTGATAAGATTTTGTGATTATTAATAATGTATGATTGTTATATTGTAGATTATGATCTTTTATTATTATTGTATTGACGTTTTTTAACTGTTAGTGTCAATATTTTAAGGTCATTGTTGTAATAGAATCTCGTCAATTTATTATTATTGTAAAAAAGGCTTGAAAAAGAGGAGACGGTTAATTTTTTATCTCCTTGAAAATTCGTTTTTTTTCGGTTAATAAATGTAGTTTGACATTTATTTTCTGGTGTTATGATGTTTAATAATATTTATTATTAAATCACTAAGATTAAACGATAAGATTATGTTCAACTATCAACACTGTTTTACGTGCACACTGTCTTCTCATCTTCAATAATAAGGCCGTGCACTGGATTAATTTTAAATGCATGATTTAATACAATAAAATACAAGCGACTAGGTTCTTAGCCGTGTTAAGGCTATATTTTCAAGCATATTATTACAATGAAAATAGGGGAACATTTATAGACGAAGTTACAAATATCAGTCTTTATGTGTGTTGTCATTTTACTATTGATGATAAAAGAGCCATGCAAAAATGTTACAATAGCATAAAAAGCGAAACGGTCAGTGTTCAGCGATACATATCTATCCAGTATCATGATCATACCTTTAAGATATTGAGCAAATACGCAAACCACATGGTATAGTATTGACAGCCGCAACAACGAGCACAATATCAATATAAAATGACAACACATAGCAAATGATAAAACAATAACTAAATAACTTGTATACTCTCTGAAGTGTAAAAACGAAGTATGCCAATACGTGGGGTTAACCTCCAGAAGGGTGGAGGACCGAGTGCTTGAACATAGAAGAGCCATTATTAACAGAAATAATGATTATCTGACTTACGTACATAACTGTAATACAAACCATATAATAGAAACAGATAATCCTGAAATCCTAGCTAAATGTCAGATCCAAGGTGAAAGGAAATGTATGGAATCCTGTTTTATGCTGACCTTACTGGGAGTATACAACAATACGTTATCGATTCCAACAATTGCCGAATATGGATTAAGTGTAGTGCTCAAAGAACAGAAAAAAAATGAGTGAAAAAAAAATAAAAGCTTTGAAATGAAAAGTAAGCAAGACTATTTGAAATATTTGAAATAGGAGGACGGTAGCATATAACATCCTTAAAATAAATTATAAATTAAATATTAATATATTAAAAGAAAAAGCGATGAAAGACTTAATCAAAACAAAAAATTGCTACTATATTAAGAAAAAATTGTTTTTAAAACTGAAAGTTGTCTCAGCAAGGCAAAATGTAATATTTAAACAATATTTTAATCCTGTTTTAAGTTTCTTTTAGATCTGTTCCAGCAAGCAAAGTTTCCGGAGTGGAGAAGCTTTTCACTTCAAAAGGATCGGTAAACACAACTAGAAGAATGGGATTGTTTCTTGAAGCATTTAAGAAGACCACGAGATTTCGTTCACAGCAATGACATCACGGATCCTTAATCAGCATACACAGGGATGCCCATGGACAGCAAATCACAAGACATAAAGATTGATATTTTAACTTCGTCTATAAATGTTCCCCAATTTTCATTGTAATAATCTATATTACTAAAATCTTTTATTTCTCTGTCTGTGTGTCTGTCTGTCCGGCGCAACTTTCTGTGAGAATCGAAAACAGAAATAATTTTTATTTTTACAATGAAACGTCTGCGACAGGAATCGAACCTACAACCTTCTGATCCGAAGTCAAACGTGCTATCCATTAGACCACCGGAACCATATCTCACTTTATACTGTTTTTTGACTTATGTGTCTTTCCCATTCAGCCCATTAAATAATGAATGTATTTTATCCCCTTTTTTTTTTGAATCTCAAGATTGTTTATTCCTTTCCGATCCGTCTGTTATTTCTAATTCGAAAATGACAATTAGAACTATAATTGCCAAAACGTTGCAATATTTTAAATATAATATTCTTACTTAATCAAATTCTATGTGATATTGAAAAACAAGCGCGTGTACACTGGAGATGCTGGAATACAAAAAAGAGAGTCAAGAAAGAAAGAAGCTCTATTTCTATTAGGTAGAATACTGAAATATCACTAATAATAACACAAAAACCATCACTATGTGATACTCAAAAACCACTGAAAAGTTACAATTAGAATAAAAAAAAAATGTCAAAAATGAAAGAAGCACTATTTCTATTAGGTAGAATACTGAAAAATCACTATTTTTAACTCAAAAACCATTACAATTTGTATTTCAAAAACCATCACTGTTTATAACTCAAAAACCGCTGAAAAGTTGCAATTAGAATAAAAAAAAGAAAGTCAAGAACGAAAGAAGCATTATTTTTATTAGATAGAATATCCATTCACTTTCACAAGAAGGCAATTTCCGAACAGACCTACTTATACGATGTTTATCAATAAAACTCAAGGACAGATTCTATATAAATTTGCCATCTATTTGGAGAACGATGTCTTCACTCACGGACAACTGTATGTCTAGAGTCACAAGTCATCATAATTTGGTTATCTTCACTCGAAAGAATAGTCACAATCAATTCATCGCTAAGAGTATCGTGTGTAAGCTATGATCTTCATTTATCATCTATATCAACCAACGTTCATCTAAACATATCTCTTCTTCAAATTTCTATATCGAACAATCTGTACAAGGTAGATGATCTAGATTAGTAGATAATTTAAGAAGCACTATTTCTATTAGGTAGAATACTGAAAAATCACTATTTGTTACTCAAAAACCACTATAAAGTATCAATTGAAATAAAAAAAAGAGACTCAAGAAAGAAAGAAGCACTATTTCTATTAGGTAGAATACTGAAAAATCACTATTTGTAACTTAAAAACCAATACTATTTGTAACTCAAAAGCCACTGAAAAGTATATCTATATTACTAAAATCTTTTATTCCTCTGTCTGTCTGGTGCAATTATTGTAATTTATGTAAATAGAAATAATTTCTACAAGTTATCTACTGGAATCGAACATGCAACTTTCTGCTCCGAAGTTAGACGTCTTAACCATTAGACGACAGAACTACATTCTAATCTCTATAAAAAATAAAAATATATCATAGATATATGATTCACACGCTGGTTCAAAAAGCAGTCGTGGACTAAAAGAATACAGACATCAAAAATTAAATTAAAAACAAAATTTAAAATTTTAGTTTTAGTTTACTTGATGTAATTTGTGTGTGTGTTTTTTTTAATAAATAAAAAGTTGTTTTCGGTTACATACGCGAGGCTTCCGGAGCGAAGCGACGGGCAGCCGACTAGTATGGTTGAAAATATAGCCTTAAGTACAGGTAAGAAACTAGTCGCTTGTATTTTATTGTATTAAATTATTCATTTAAAATTAATCCAGTGCATGGCTTTATTATTGAAGATAAGAATATGTTCAATTTCTATGATCTCATTATCCATTGAATCAATGAATGGCACTGAATGACCCATGGTGATGAAAAATCGTGGTTTATTCTCCTGCTCACGTCACTCGATTACTGGATCACAAAACTTTGTAGGCAATAAACGTAGTACAAAGGATCCATTGAATCCTGAACTTACTGATCAGGCATTAGACCAAGAGTCAAGATATTGTGAACAAACATTCATCCATGGCCCAAGTAAACAATTAAGAACAGTAGAAGATTCATGAACATTAAACACAAATTCCTTCTTAACTTTTCTAAGAATAAGGAAAGTAGTTTATAAAGATAATGTAAAATAAGAAAGAATCAAAAGACTTACAGTTTATCAGAAAGAAACTAAGTGTCATTGTATAAAGTGCAGAGATTGCAATTATTGCTGGGCAATGATGTTAAACGAAGCAATACTGACATTTGTTCATCAATTTATCACAAGCAGTACAATTCAACGCTTTGTTGAGAGAACACCAGTTGCTATCATCCTTAAATTTATCGACATGCAGTTGTAACGTTTTGTATATGTTTCCCAGTTGAAATTATTTTGCCTATCTACCCATCTTCTCCTATTTTCCACTGCTTTAAATATTACAGAAAATCTCTTTTAACATTGACCTAAGTTTATTTATACATGTATTTAATTTATGTAAATTTTGAGAAATAACTTTGAGAAATAACGAGCTTTCTCTAAATGTTCTCAAAAATTTAGTAACTTACGTTGTATCTGCGGTTTCCGCCTCTCCTAGTTAAAAACAAAATTTTCATTAAAAATCTTATTTAAAGAGAAGCAAAGATAAGAAAAGGAAACAAAAGAGCAGCCCCTGAGTCAAATAGAAATTGCCTTTCCGATTCAATTATTAGGAGAGGAGTTGGGTATGGCCGTTTCGTCCTTCTACGGACTCATCAGCCCAACCCTGCCTCTCTCGATAAAAGACTCGGAAAGGCAAGATCCTATTGATGAGAGCCACCGCCAACCTGGAAGCGGCCCCCAACAAAGGAAAAGCAAGAAAAATAAAATGTTGTGTCTCTCGACATCAACGAAATCCTTTACCTACGACTCGTAGGGATGAAAGGACTTTAAAGACAAAACAGAAGGCTCAATAATAAAAATAATTATTTAAAATAATAACTAAAGTTTAACGTGCTGTGAAATCAGTAAAGAGAAGCAAAGATAAGAAAAGGAAATAAAAGAACAGCACCTGAATCAAATAGAAATTGCCTTTCCGATTCAGTTATTAGGAGAGGAGTTGGGTACGGCCGTTTCGTCCTTCTACGGACTCATCAGCCCAACCCTGCCTCTCCCGATAAAAGACTCGGAAAGGCAAGATCGAGAGAGCCACCGCCAACCTGGAAGCGGCCCCCAACTTATTAATAGATAAGTTTTATTTTAAAATTAGTTTCTAAGAAAGTTAACAAATTTAATCACAACACATATTATATTGTTATAACCTGATATAAAAGCTATCACATTTATCAGTCACTTAACTCTTCTCTTGACAGTGCGGAGGTGGTAACTTAATGGTAAATGTTATGGTGTGGGGAGAAATAGTGAAGCACAGTACAGAAAAAAATCAGATTCCAACATATTTTAATTTTTTCTCATCTCTCTTCTGAAATAATTTTTCATGTTGTTATTTTCATCTAGATCATTTTCTGTTTAGGTTCTCGAATTTTTTAATTCAGGATATGTTCTATGTTTTTATATTACTCAGATTATTTCAGCAAAATATGTTTTCTTGTTTTAGTTTTCGGTATCAAAGATTGCGGATTTTTAGCGGCCCCTATGTTACAGCTTGCCTGTAAAACGTATGTGACCGCTCTTGCTTTATGTCTGCTGGATGTCACACTCTGTAGTGGTCAAACGGTTAGAGATATTAGAATGAAACCTTCACCATTGTGTTCAGCATCAAAAAGTAGGTGACCACGTCCAAAAAAATCAGACCTGTAGGACCACTCCCTGATCCCCCAAGGCGTTTTCAATTCATTTTTAGCGGCCCCTGTTACAGTTTGCCTGTAAAACAGAAAATATAATTGATTTTTTTTTCATTTCCTTATTATTATAAATGTGATTGTTGCGCGTGCAAAAGACGTAATTGTTGTGATTGAAATTGAAAAATTGTCTCGACGTGCGGAAAAACGAGATGCTGATGCAAAGAGAGAAGCTTCACGCATACGTAAAGAACGGTCTCGTTCACAGTCAGAGACAAGAGACAGAGAACGAGAAAGAAATGCTGAAGCATATCGCCGACTACGATATGATGCAAATTACAGAATAATGGAGCTTAAGCGCGATGAGGATGCAGGACGCAACAAAAGTATCATAAAGCAGGTATCATAGAGAATCCTTACTTTTGTTTATAAGATTCTGCATATTATGAGGCCGCTTTGCTTTTGACACTGTCTAAAAGCATTAATTATCTTGTTTTTTTAATGCAGTTGTTTAATTTGAAGAGCAAATAAACTTTTGTTTTGTCAGTCTGATTTTGTCTTCTTACATACTTTTGTGTATTACTTTGCTTTATGCCTTTATAACATATTTTATTCATAATGGAATACGTTCAAGAGAAGTCAATGCTGTTGACTTGTCTTGCTGTTTTCATCAAAGAAAAAAATTCTAATTACTGATTAAATATTCTAGTTTCTCTAATATATTTGATAAATTACTCGCAAATATCATTTACATATCTTAAATAAATGATAATAGACTCTTATCATTGAAGTAGCTTTGGTAGCAGAAATGAATATTTTCATCTGTTTTACTAATTTCAAGACGATTCTATCGACATTGGAATTTAATGCTTTCATTTTTACATTAATCTATTGTAATCCTTTTGTTTCAGGCTTTTGGCAGATGTTGTATATGTTTGAATTCTGGAGTTTTCAGTTCTGTGGGATTTAAGAATTTTAGTTATTTTGTAATGTGTAACATTTGTTTAAATAAATTTTCAAAGGGTGTGTTGTTTCATGTAGTTGCTTCGTTGCGAGTTCATTTTTTGGGATTATATCTTCTGTATTAAAATTTGTGTCAACCTATGTACATTTATTTCTGTTGCAATTATATTATGTGACGCTAATTTCAGAATGCTAATTGCTTCTCAGACTATTTTTCCAAAAGGAAAGCAAAGTACCTACGATTATCTATCTGTATCTTCCTTCTTAAACTATTGAACTAGTAAACGCGTCTTCTTGAGATTTGAGATGCTTATTTATGATCCAATTTACCATTGCTGGAAAATTTTCTTTTCCTTTTAGTGAATTAATTCGCTTTCGACTGCAAAAATTCTTAAGGTTTTCCCGAAAGTGATACAAATTCATGAAAGTACGCACAAAATTTAATTTATTTTACTCGAAAATTATTTAATTTTATTCACAAGAAAACTCTTACCTTCGTTTCTTTGGTAACCCAAACAAAGCCTTGGAATGACTCCTAGGGTAAATAAAGAAAAGATAAACAGTTTTAAATAGAGAATAATACTTAATTAGAAGATACTATTATTATTACTACTATTAATAATATTAATAAAAATTTCCAAAAAAATTAATTACTTTTAATATTATTTTAGAAATAGTAATATCTGAATACAAATACCATTATATATTAAATTATAAAGTAACTATTACATGAATATGTGAAAATACTCACCCATCTTGACGCCTAAAGAACAGTGAAATTTAATTTAAAAAATAATATTGTATTTTTTTAAAGGTATCAAATTCAAGTTTTGTTACTTGGCTTCTTATAATATATTATTTTTAAATCTGAAGATTATTAGATTACAAAAAGACATCTAAAAAGTGTAATAAAAATCAGCAAATTTAGCATTTGTAAACCTATGAATCGTTAAACATATAAAGATTTTTTGAAAAGTGTTTATATTACTTTAAGTTGATTTGGGAGCTATTGAGATACTGACTAAATATGGTAGCCATTGCGTTTGTCCTGTCCGTCCTTCCGTGTCTATCCCCTAATAATTCCCGAACGCAAGGTCGGATCGGCAAACGGACTTCACTATCGTTTTCAGAGGCTCAAACAACGTAGAAATGGAGTATTTTCAGGGACCAAAGCTCCCCGCCCCCACATGTTCGAGATATTTAGCATTGTTGTCATTGTACCCCTCCCCCTAATAACTCCCGAACGGTAGGTAGGATCGACAAACAGACTGCACCATCGTGTTCAGAAGCCCTAACAACGTAGGAATGGGATACTTTGAGATGTTTAGCATATTTATAGATATTTTTTCAGAAATATGTTCGAGATATTTCGCATTGTTTTCACTGGATTTCCCCGCATTAGACTATTAGCTTAAATGTTAAAAATACAACCACCTGAATTCAGCTCTCAGCTATAGCTTGAAGAGTAAGGTTTCAGATTGTTATGCTGGAGATTGTCGGTTCGAATCCGAGTATCTACTGCTTGTTTTTCTTATTTTCCTAACTTTTTTTT
>JAFIDM010003189.1:28838344-28857556 GCA_023159025.1 Thereuonema tuberculata | reverse complement strand
TGCGTTTCTGTTTTCTGTTCTGTAATAATCTTGTACGCACGTTAAATTTAGTTTCAAATACAAAAGAAAATGCTCGATTTCATGGCTTTGAAAATGAAATGGAAAAATTATGACAAGTCGGAAATAAAACGTAATGCGACTTTTAAATCATAAGAAGAGAACAAAGAAAATAGAATCTACACTATCCAAAATCATGGTCCACACTATCCGAAACTGAGGAGATAGGTTTATATACATAAGCAATATTAACTTCAGTAAACAAATATAAAACAAAACATTGCGTTACTTACCCAAACTTTGTTCCAGCTTCTTTACTTCCAAAGACGTTACATTTGTGCAGTGGTTTCTGTGGATCATGTGGATCAAACTGTCCAATTTCACGACACATGGCTTCATGGAACTGAAATTGGAGTATAGTACTTACAAAGTAGCTAAAAAGAAAAATAAATATCAAAATACAGTATGTGAAGATCTATCGATATGTAGATAACTTTAATGAGCTTAATGAAATAAACTATTAAGTAAAATTTTTCATTAGTGGCACTAAAATTACAATTTGAGAATTTTTTTATTAATAATAAACAGCCAACTAAAACGGCACCAATCAATAAATTAAAACAAGACGCAATAAAAACAACGTACGTTTCGATGCCCCTTCTTACGGGCTTCGTTTTCATGTAAATTAAAAAGACCCCCCCCCCTACCTTAAAATATGACCTTAAATAATGCGGTCAAAAAACGGAATATGGCTTATAAAACCACCACTCATTGTCTCAACAATGGACACTCATTAAATACCAACAACATAGCTGTGTTTGGAAAAAGAAAAATCAGATATTTGCGTGAGTTCTATGAGTCAGGGATGATTAGAACAATGGGAAGCTATAATCGAGATCTATCGACCACAAACGTTTTAGACTATGGTTTGTAAATGGATCGTTTCTAGTTTTTAATAATGTTTAGTATTGAGCGTCGTTAGTTGTAGCAGACGATTACTTCCGGCACAGGTTCGAATTATTCACGCTAGGGGGACACATTAAGCCAGGAGTCCCAAGGTACACTGCTTCATTTCTCATTTGATCAATGACTCCCGTCAAGGGATGAACATTTTAAGGTAGGGGGGTCTTTTTAATTAACTTGAAAACGAAGCCCGTAAGAAGAGGCATCGAAACGTACGTTGTTTTTATTGCGTCTTGTTTTAATTTATTGATTGGTGCCGTTTTAGTTGGCTGTTTATTATTAATACATCGGCACGTTAAGTTTTTTATCATTAATTTTTTTATTAATTTTTAGTAATGTTTGCTGAAAAAAGATTTACCTAGAATAGATTTAACATCTGTAACTTCTGCATATTTAGAACTTTGAGTTGATAATTTACTTAACTAGAACTTTTCATCTTTTTATTCATTTTCATTTTAAAGCTTTAATTTCGTAAATGGTGTAATGATCAGGAAACAACAAGATAATGCGAATCATAATAATTTTGCTTGCGAATCGAAATGTGCTCAGTAGTTCATACATCAATTTGCTCAAATTTGAAAGCTTCGAAAGTATAAGAAATTTTATTCATTTCCGCAAGTTTAAAAATTTTCCCAAGCGGATTTTTGGTTTCCCGCCCTTTCAAGAGATTCTTCTCTTCTATTAATGCATTTCTATGTTATATTTTTCTGTTAATTATTCAACTTTAAATTTAAGGTTGATCTTCTCTTTCACTGCAGACGTATCTTGAAAAGTATTTTATCTTATAAGTGTGCGCAGTATTTCAGTCTTTGTTATATTTTAAACTTTCTGGAACTTTACTAAGTACAGTCGGACCTCGATATAAGGTCACCCCTTGGGACCTCGCAAAAGTGACCTTATAAGCGGGTTAACTTTAAAACCGATTCATACGCATTTGTCAATAAATAAGCATTACATAAATACAGTAAAGTATAATTCTTTTGCAGTTTATTAGGTAATAATTTTTTAATATAGTTGAACCAATTAAGATTAATGGGATCAGAAAGAAATTATTTTTTAAAAATTTTAATTCGGAATAAAGTTGTATACAAATAGTACTAGCATGATCAAGCAAAGTACTGATGTACAACTGACCTTACTTAAAATAATCCATCATATAGGACAGTCACGATTTTGGTTTATCTTTTGTATAATGTTTTCTAAGTTTTGTAGTTTATGAAAATGTTCTTCAGCTCCCTCATGGCTCGTAAAAAAATGTCTTACGACATTTAATGGTCTGAGTGCTTCTGCTTGTGTCACCGCTTCACTTTCAGTATCACTGTCGTTATCCTCACTTTCTACTGCATTGGAATCTAAAACTTGCGAAACAATTTCCGAAATCGAAGCTTGAGAAGTGGTAGCAATTTCATCATCAATTCTCAGATATTCACTTTCCCCTTCTACAGCACAGCCGCGATTTCTGAGATCTTGTATTAACACACTAAAGGAATAACGTCTTCATCATCTTCATCTGTTATTTCAGCCACACTATTTGTAGAAAATTGAAAACCAGCATGTCGAAAGCAATTTGAAATGCATGTGTTTGACACCAAGCTTCAACTTTTATGAATATAAAAAATTGCAAAAACTGAAAATTTCTGAAATCACAGACAAAAGTGACCTTATATGCGATTATGGTATTTGAGACCTGACCATATATCCGATAATCCACATCATAGAATTCCTATTCAATGAGCTGGGACTTTAGAAAAGTGACCTTATATGCGGGTGACCTTATATCGAAGTCCGACTGTATATTACTAAATTATTATTCAACTGTTTTTAAGAGAAAAATTATTTAAAAAAAAATCTATTCTGTTTTGAATTTAGAAAGGAACGTCTTCTGCTTGGATTTCTATCAATAATTACCTGATAAAAGCATCATTTGACGCCACGTGCATTTTCGTTCCAGGATCAAACTCTATTTCAGTTCTCTTAATGGCAGGTTCAATACCTTGATAAAGTTTGCTGCAAAAGTTAAATTAAAAGTCTAATATTAGTCATCTTAATTATAAAAACATTTTGTAATTAATATTTGTTAAAATTCTTATGTCTTCCCTTAACTTCTATTTTCATTTCAGCAAACCATTCTTTCTTTTTTCCATTTTTCCGGGTCTGAAACTGCAAGCACAATTAAGAACAAAACTCACAAGTTGGCTTCTGTATTAACAACAGAAAACTAATTAATTCAGATTTACTCTGATACAGTTCAAATCTAATCCCAATTGGGAACAATTTTAGTGTTGTTCTTCTACACAGAGTGATTCAAAATCCCTGTACAACTGCAAAGGTCGGTCAAGAATACAAAAACAAACCTTATTCATAGTGGAACGTATGTCCCAAACGCCACCGGAATGTGCTAGAGGGCGCTGTTTGGCAGCTCAGTAGTTGGGCAGTATGAGCCATCGTCATTTGAAACGTTGACTTTGTACGAGTAGGATATATCGCTTTACTAATGCTGAGATTGCAGATATGCGCCTACCCTACGAGGCAGTGAATGGAAACGGCCGAGCCGCTGTACGGATGTATCGGGAACGGTTTGATGTGCCCAATCATTAAACGTTTGCGCGTTTGCACTAGAGACTATGTGAAACTTTGAGCACCTACTACAATTGTACACCTTACTGTCATATTGTAAACATAGGGCTAATAAACATGTGGTCTATTTTAATTGTTGTCTTTTATTTCTGGACTTTAGTGTACCTTCTAGCAGTTTTGGTGTTTGCGGACATACGTTCCACTATGAATAAGGTTTGTTTTTGTATTCCTGACCTACCTTTACAGTTTGTAAAGGGAATTTTGAATCACTCTGTATATTATTGGTTTACTTGATTTATCCCCCCCTCCCACTTTCCCCAATTTCACTCACCAATCCTCCCATCCTCGCCGATTTGTCTGTTGTGATACAAAACTGATGAGCTAATTTTTTATTTAAAAATATAATTTTTACACCTGTTTTAGGCGTTACTTTTATTGATCAAAGTGAAAATAGTGACTTCTTACCTAAGCTCCCACCATTTCGTATTGTAATTTGCAGGAGTTATTTCACCACGGAAGACCTTCCATCTCCATATGTCAATCAAATAAGCAAAAGGTAGAGATGCTAACCTTTCTAAGGCTTTCATCATCAAATGATTGAGTTCCAATTCTAAGGGAAAAGTCTTCAGTGATTAACTATCCCAAACTGACAAATTCATATATTTTAAAACATAATATGAAGGAATTACTTTTAACTATTTCAGGGTTCTTTTTTTTTCCTTGTTTTTAGGAAATGTTATCTTATGCAAATGAACTGAGATTTTAAGTTGCTAGAGTTATTTAAAAAAAATCTTAAAATGTTAAAATAAGCTTGACTATTTTTTGATGCAATAAAATTTTGCATTTTGTAAACATAAAAAGGATATTTACTATATAGAACTTCAACCATACAAAAAAAACCGACATCACTAATGCAGTTTTGGCGTTCACGTCATCGATACCAATATACTTAAAAAAGAATCTTATTGAAATAAAAGTAAATAATGCTTTTAAGATAAGTTCTACAGAAAAACTTTTTTACGAACATACAGATATGATTGAAAAATAATTTATAGATAACGATTATCCAATTGCTTTTTTAAAAAATGTCATTAAAAACACATCGAAGAAAATTTATAATAGATTGAAGAAATTGATAATAAAAAAAACTGTGTATGCTATTTATCCATATCCTGAAACCTTTGCAAGGTATATTGAGATTTTTAAGAATACAGATATACAAATCGGTTATTCATTAGACAATAAATTTCAAGTTTCCTAAACCTTATTTCAATTCAAAACAAATAATATTAGATAAGAAAGGCTGTGTTTATTTATATATGAAAATCAATCATGTTTTTATAGAGGAAGTACAGGTAATAAACTCCGTGAAAGATTTGGTAACCATAAGAGTGCAATAAAAACAGCAAATAAAACAGCATCTTTAATTAGTAATAATGTATATGATACTGTAATTGTGTCACATTTAATGACTTTCTTATTCTGAAAAAAGAAAAAAACAAAGCAAAAAGAGAAATTTACGAATCATATTACATTTACGCTTAAAAGCCATATAATACGTGGCTAGCCTTGTGACTCTAACCTTACAAGATATTGTGAAAATAATTTCCGAAAAAACGTTTTATCTTAAATATTTATTATCAAAACAAAAGAAAATAAAACAAATTAAAAAAAAATTATAAAATAAAACAAAAAAATAATATATGTATTTTATTTTTTTCAAAAGAATTACTCGAAAATCGTGTTCTTTGAAACCGTGTAATTCGGGGGAAGGTATCCGTGTTCTTCGAAACTCGTGTTCTTCAAGTACCGTGTTGTTCGGGGGTTACCTATATAAGATTTTCGTCGACCAAACATATATATTTAGAAAAAGGATAAGAAAAATAGATTCGTAAAACGATAAAATGATGAGATCATTTTGATAAGAGATGGTTTAATTTTGTAATCATCTTTTGAAAGTTTAATTTTTTAACCTTAGCTTCAAGTTCAAAATCTATTATTAGTGTTCTAAATCAAATATCTGTTGTTTCATTTATATTGTGAGTTTGATCTGAAATTCAATTTTACTGTTGTCTTTTTTTATGCTTTTTTTGCTTTCCAATTAGTTTGAAGATTAAGTCCTAAATTTATTTTATTGCTTTAAAAATATTTTTTTTCAATTTATTTCTTTATTCACTTTAAGGGGTTTTATTAGTTAAGTAATAACTGTTAATTATTTTTAACAAATTCAAAAAAAAAATCCCTACTAATTCACTTCTTAATTTAGCGCAATAAAAATATTTAATTCGTTTAAAATTGATGGGTTTATCAATTAGCATTTCATATTAATCTAATGACTACTCGGTTTTGGGAAGAATTTACGATAAAAAAAGATTATAACTTTTCATTTACATTTTTTCAGATGCAATTTTTCTATGATATTTTCTGATGAGAATTCCAATCTGTCTGCAATACTTGTGTTCGCTTTCGAATCTTTCTATGTATGAGCTCCCACTGAAATCTTTATAAAGTACTCGACCGGATTTTTTTTCTTCTTTTTGATCTGATCGCCCAGGTTATGTGTACGCAGACTTTTAGATAAGATTTTAAGACGGTATGTCTGAGTTTTATGGCGGTACGTCTGATTGTCTCTCTCTGTAGAAACAATGATGAGGAACGCATCCAGAAGAGAGAAGGACAAATAAAGCTCCCTGTGGGATTTATCAGACAAATTTAATATAAAGATTTGTGTTCTTTATTTTTTCACTGAAAAAAAGGGAAAAATTCATTCTTTTTTTCTTGTTCAGAGAATAATTTAAAAAGAAATAATTCATTATATTTGCTTATGCAAAACTTAACCGAGATTAATAACAATAAACAATATGCCAGTATAGCGTGTGAATCTACCGGGGCATTTACACTGCAGGATCAATTTATTTACGATCATCAAACAAACAAAATATATAAAGATGTTGAATAGTACTAGAATATTAATGACATACTCACTATCACATATTTGATTGCGGTTGATCGCCCGCTATAGTAATACTCATAAGTTAATTTCACCTGAATATGTCTAACTTTCTTTCATATTTTTCTTGTAAATATTATATAAAGCTTTTATTGTAGAAACAAAAAACTTACAATATTAAAAATAAAAACGGCCAACTTCCATTATTAATGTTTATGTTTCATGAACAATATTTATAAACTTAATTTCTTTTTCGCCTACTTGTGTAATTTTGAAAAGAAATATTTTGTCTGAAAAATAGCGTAGCTAGATAAAAAACGTATTCTAGAATGATCCTTAATATACTCATTACCTTCATCATCATTAAAATCCGACAAAAGACCAATTGACTGGAGATGTTTTGGAGTAGAAACGGATAGAACAATTGTATCTCCTATTGATTCATGAAATCCTACAAAAAAATAAAAAAATATTAATTCTTTTTCGTAGTATTTTATTTTAATAATTCATTCTTCAAACCATATGAACCAAACCCTACGTTTAAAAACTAGCGCTATCTTCAGAGGAAACCTATATAATGCTTTCACAATGCAGAAGAGGGCGTAGATGTAGTATCTTCTTCAAAAAAGATGGCATAATTTCTTCATTAAATTAGTACCAGCTCTAAATACTTTTTAGAATTTTTTCAAATGGGGTGACTTTTTACCTTGTTCTACCTTGTTCGTGTTAGATATTAAAGATATAAAAAAAAAACCACGACTAATTAAGAGAATATAGATTATATTCAAATTCCCAATGAATATCACTCTTATAGAAAATATTTCTGTTATGTAATGAACTCTGCGAGACTGGTTATCAAAAAGCAGAGAAACGTCGGTGGTTTTGTAAAAAATGCAATCATGAATTTATTATTGTGTCCCGATTTGTATGAAACTACGAGAATTAGTAATGAGGCAGATCCTAAGATTCAAGAACATTTACAAAGAGAATAACAAATGACAAAAGTATTTTCGAACAGTTTGCAAATGAAATGCGTTCAGTGATGATGATCGTAATAACAATGAAGTCGATGTTCGAAAGGGTCCATTCCTCTTCCAGACTTCTAATCCTCATTGCTTTTTTAATATCGTCCATCCAAGCCTTTCGTGGTCTTCCTCGTTTCCTTTTTTGATTTGTTTTGTAATCAAAAGCGATTTTGGGTATTCTTTCATCACTCATTCTTTTAACATGACCAAACCAAATTAATTGTTTTCTATGAAGATCGTCCAAAATGTTTCCTTTTATTCTCATCATTTCTTTGATTCTTTCATTTCTTATTCTTTCTATTCTTGATACCCTGCATGATCTTCTTAGGGCATCCATTTCCACTGCCGCTAAATTCTTTTTTTCTGTCTCCATAATTCTCCATCCCTCTGCCCCATATAACAAGATGCTCTTTACAATAGAATTGTATATAATATACTTTCTTTTCCTAGAGACCTCTTCACTCCACCAAATAGAATTTAATATATATACATATAGAAAGATTAAAACCTGGATTAGCTGCATCTTGAAAAGTTGTTGGCAAATGTGAAAATTGTAGATAGTATTGTATATGTCCCATTTCATGATGAATATTAAATAAGTCTTCCATTGTTATGTGCGTACACATTGCAATCCTGGAGAAGAAAAATAAACAAATGCATATATTTCGTACATCAAATACCCTTATAGGAAGATAGTTGAAGAAAAATTATTTGATCATTATAGCAACCAGAAATGCTGTTTACTAATAATGGATTCGAAATATCAGGAATTCTTATATCTTACCTGACATCTTCACCATCAATTTGCCAAGCAGTTGGGTGGCACACAACTTCTCTATCAGTTGGTTTTATTACCATTGAATTTTTCCAGAAGGGTTCCGGAGCTCCTAGCAGACCAAGAGACTGATAAAAACTATCAGACAGCTCAAACATCCTTGTAACATTATATTCCTGAATCAAACGAATTACTTCATTTTTTATTTTTATTAAATTTTATTTAAAATATAATAACTATTACTACAAAAAGATTTGAATTATATTAGCGTTTTTAATTCATGTAACATTCATTCTATGTAAAAGTTCTACAAAGTTCCCTACTTCTCAACGGATAAATTAACAAAAAAAAAAAAAAAAAAAAAAACCTCATCTGAAAATAGTTTTAGATGAGACGTGTTACTCAGACAAAGGACTAATGTAATCCAGTAAATAGAAGCAAATCTAAATTCAGGAACTAATGAAACCTAAATAGAAGTGATAAGAATATAATACAGCTCCTTGACCGGAAAGATTCAATCAGGCCTTAACTTTTAATAGAGCACATCTACAAAAATTATTAAACTGGGAAATTTCAAATACTTAGATTTTTTTATCTTTTTCATTTCATTACTATGTGAGTTAATTTAAGACTGTACAGAGAGTCTCAATAGTTAAATCTAGGGCTGGGCTCAACTTCGCATTTGAGAAGGATTTAGTAGATTATTAAATAAGTTTAGAAGATTGTTAAGAAGATTGTTAAGAAACTGGAGAGGGATTGCCAGATTTTAAACCAAGAATTGTAAAAGAAAGATAGCATATTTTAAATTCTACATAGCAATGTACCAACTCTGTCAATATTACAGAGAAACACTTGCTTCCAACATCCTTGAATCTTTCCTTACAAGAAAAGCAATGGGATTTAATGTAAAAAATAAAGACTTTGGAAAAGAATAATGGAGTCAGTGCGTTGATTCTACATGAGTCTGTTCAGATAAAGAGCATCCTGGCACCATCACATAGAGCCAATACATTGCAATAACATTTTATAGAAAAGAACTGTATAATCTACAGTTTGAATTTAATGAAAATGCAAACAATAGGAACTGTAGTTCCTAAAAACTTACATTAATATACATACAGAATTAATTTTAAATAGATGCGTAAATAAGAAAAACCTGTATCGTATTTGTCGGCATCTTGATATATTAAGAAACAAAAAGACTGAACACATGATTCATGACCACAGAAAGGATACTGCTTTATTATTGCTGCTTTTATGAGGATTTCACATAGGATTCACTAAAATAAGTGAGTTAATTGAATTTCATGATAAAAGTAACGTTTAATTTCTGAATAAAATTTCAGCATTGCTTTAATTATTATTATTTCAGCATTTATTAGATGATGGTATAACATTTCAAAGTTTTTTATTTAAAAAAAATACATAACGTTCTATTAATTAAATATCTTTAATTTTAATTGAAAATCATTTTCAGTGAAGTCATACAATTAAACAATTTTTTAATTATGCTAAAATCTTAATCTTTCGTAAGTTTTATGAATCTCAAATTAGGAAAATTTAAAAATGTTTAATTTAAAATTCTTTAAAAACCTTTAAGTTGAAATTAAAGATACTATAGTCAGGGCCTCCCTAAACAGATCTGCAGGTTGTGCACTGCTCAAAGGCGCCACAGGACGGAGCCGGCAGGGCCATCAAACTGAGATTTAAAAATCAAATATCAATTACTATATATAAATAAAAAAATAATCGTACAATTTCTCGTCTAGCCTTAACCATTGTTCTGTTTCTCAAAAAAAAAAAAAAAAGAAAGAAAAAAAATAGCAATTAAAATTATAAAGGGGAGGAGCGGCAAAAACCATTTTGCCCAAAGGTTCCTTAGAGGCTAGCGTGGTCCTGATTATAGCAAACTTACCTGTTGTTGAAGGGCTTTCGTTATATCTAAGTTCGGTTTGTCAGAATATGGAACAACTAGATCATATATACCAGTCCACAGTTGGCCCCAAGCATCTCCTGAAATTATTAACAATTCGGAATATAATGAACGTAGTATATTTTTAAATTTATAGCAAAATACACAAAGTAAGTTTGTGCCATTCAAACAATTAAATTTAAGTTTATAACTTTCAAAGAAGTTGAATTTAGAAAATTTATATTTGATCCTATTTTATGACACTTTTATCACTTTCTATTGACTTTCTTCGTAACTAAATACATAGAGGAAAGTATAGTATTGCAGATAATGCGGCATCGTATGATCAAATATCTGGAAGATCACTTACAGAGAACCACCGAATTTCACGTATCTGTTACTTTGCATATCAAAAAAAAATCAAAAAACTTTTTGTAAAGCTATTGAACGTTATTATATAACACTGTAGGCTTATCCTGTCATTATCGTTTCCTTTCTTAACCAGTTTTATATTCATTTACTAATTAGTGGTAAATGCAACTTAATACCTAAAATGTGTGCGGGAATTGGTGCGTATGGTTTGACGAATCTATCACCATAGACATCCATCAGTCTTCGTCGAACGAAAGCATGAAGTTCTTCATAGTAAGGCTTTATTTGCAACCAAATGGATTCCATATCGTCTTCGAATGTAGGCGATTCGTAGTCATCAATCCACTGTTCTGCTGCATTATTGAAACCTAAATGGAATTACAATCGAGTAACTTAATTGGAACATTCAAATATTATTAAATTGTCTTCTGTTTTATTACGATTTTGTTTTTAGGAAATTTAAAAAAATCCCAATTACCATTCAGTCGAGCAACTTCGTTAGAAAGAGACACATATTCATCATAAAATTTTCTTATTGGTCTTCCGCATTTGTCATGCCACTCTTTCCATATGAAGAGCAATTCATAATAATTTCGAGATTTTGCCAAAATATCTAAAACATCTGTATTAAAAATAGATAAATTTATATTTTGATAAAGTTAATATATTTGGATCTTATTAATCCTGAAGAGATTTTTGATAGTCGAATTTAAGATAACGTTCATACATGAAAGAAATGTTTGATAAATGCAGCCTTATTTATCTTAATTTAATAACTTAAATTAAGAAGTTTTTCTTAAACATTAACTACGCTTCTCTCTCCAAGATAAATTGCTTACAATTACCAAAATTGTCAATCAAATTTTCTGATTACCAAAACAAACAAGGCAATTTCAGAATGTGGTAATGTCAAGTCAAAAAATTTCAAAAAGGAATAAACAAAAATGATCAGAAAATTAGGGTAGAAAATATTCCAAACAATGACCAAGAAAACAAGTTAAAATCATTATAGAATTTATTTAAATAGAGTTCAACCAGACAAAAAAAAGGTAATCATAATTATATCGGCCTAATTTCATACATTATTGTGTATTAACATTATTCTTCAATACTTTATTCTTAATAGTCAACCCTGTAAATTATAACAATACACATAAACATAGGCATCAGGATGCAATTATTTTTAATCTGACCAGTAATTTAAGAATCCTGTGGTAGCTTCTGCAGGAATCGATCTTACGCTACTTCGCTTCACGAAAGAAATTAGTTCAGAAATAAGCAATCAATCTGCATCGTTTTAAAGCGTAGTTTGGTTTAAAACCTTTTCTACACTGATCTACTTTAAGCCAATATTTCCAGAGAGAACATCCTCTGCCTCTTCAGGCTTCCCTGCATAGTTTAAATATTAACAACGGTTATAACAACGAATGTTCTTGTTAACGTCATAACTTAATGCTAACAATAAGAAAAATTGTTACAAATAAGGTACTTTTGATATCTTAACCAATTACTAACAATAATGAAAAATTAATTACATTCCCACAATACATCCTGAAATTTTCAATTATAAATTTACTAATTTCCATCCCTTTTTGCTTATTCAACAATCACTACTTAACCAACATCCATAACCCAAAACCTGAGATGAAGGTATTTTATCAAGAGACTAATACGATTCTAGCTTCATAATAGTGTGTGTTATCAACATCTTGACTGTATGGCTAAGCAAAAAAGAAATGGAAATTAGTAAATTTATCATTGAAAATTTCAGGAAGTATTGTGGAAATGTAATTAAATTCGAATAATAGTATTTCATTTTGTCTGAATCTGATTGGTTGTAATATTTTTAGTAATTGGTTAGCATGTCAAAAAGAGCCTTTGTTTATAACAATTTCTCTTTATTGTTAGTTATTGGTATAAGATATCAAAAGAGATTTTGCTTGTAAGTGTTAAGTTTTGAAGTCAACAAGAACCTTTTTGGTTCGTGGCCGTTTCTAATATTTAAACTATGCAGGGAAGCCTGAAGAAGCAAAGGAAGTTCTCTTTGCAAAATATTGCATTCGAGTTCATCAGTGTAGTAAAGTTCTTAGTAATAAATTATTAACCAATGTCAGGCACGGTCGAGTCATTCATATTTTTGTTTATTTTATTTTTCGCCCTGGCAACATCAAATAATATTTCTCACTAAATCGTATGTGGGATAACGAACAAATATTTGATGAATTCATTTTAAATATTATGATGGTGAAGGTTTACAACTGAAAAGCTTACTGGAAAAGAGATATATCCCCAAAAAAACATCATTTTGAGATATTTAGATTCTCTTGTAAGATTAGATAAAAAAAAAAACAGAGGAAAAAAAAAAACTCCAATTTAACTTCATCGTAATTATTGAGGATTGCATTATCTTCACAGTGTAATATGAAATAATGTATTTTCTTTGAAGTCTAAAATCTCTCATTGAAATTGTACAAGATGTTTATTTTTTTCTGTTATGCTCAATTTGAATACAAAAAATAAATTTGTTGTTTCATAATAATCTTTAATCATCAGTTGTTTGTTAACAATCTGTTATCAACATTACCGACATTAATCAATCATTAGGGTCCTGTGGACCTTGTGCAACATTTTCAATGTGCTGACCTTTCTCGTGTACAACATATTGCATCCGGTGTATGACGTTCTCTACTGCTGCGCGTAAAGTGTCAGTTTGGATATTTGTAACAGCCCGTCGTATGTTATCTTTCAACGAATGCAGGTTTGTAATGTCACCAGTATACACAATGGATTTCAGGTACCCCACAACCAACAGTCACAAGGGGTCATATCCGGGGAACGGGGCGGCCATTCCATCGGAAAATATTGACTGATAACCCTCTCATTCCCGAAATGCGGGCGTAACAGGTTCTGTACTGCACGAACAATATGTGGTCGTGCTCCATCTTGCATATAACATGTCGAGTGTGAGCATTGTCTTTGTTGCAATACAGGAATGACAAACGTTTGCAGCATTTGCAGATATCTCTCTTCATTAATGGTACAGGTAACAGGACCTATAGGACTCGTAGTCTCAAAAAAGTATGGTCTTAATATGAACTCTGCCGTGAATCCACACCACACAGTTACTTTTGGAGAATGCAGTGGCACTTGATGAATCACTGAGAGACGTTCACATGCCTAGATTCGGCAGTTTTGAGTGTTGACTGTCACATTCAGATAAAAATGAGCCTCATCTCCCCAAAATATGTTCCAAGGTCAATCATTGCTGATATCCATTTGGGCAAGAAATGTTAGCGCAAAAGTCAGGCGCTTATCATAATCTGTAGGTTTTAGTTCTTGCACACGACTGATCTTATACGGATAGGAATGCTGCATTTTCCGTAAGATTTTCCAGACAGTCCCATAAAGCATACCGGTTTAGCGAGCTATTGCACGAGCGCTTGGACCACTACTAGTCCCTGTGTCGTCGAACACTGCAGTTGCAACATCTGTTACTGTGTTGTCTGATACCGGTTTTCGTCCTCTGTCGGCTCTCACTCCTAGCGATCCAGTTTGCTCGAATTTATGAATCATAGCTCGCAGTGCTACAGCAGACATTGGACCTATACCTAGGTTATGAAGCCTTCGAAAGTCCCTAAGAGCCGCCACTGCATTGTACTCTTTAGTGTAAACCTTACCTCAATTGAGGTAAGGTAGGCCGCACATTGAGTACAACAGGCAATCGACGAACTGCTTGACTGAACATTCGCTCTTCCCTTTTTAAAAGGACTGAGTATCGCTGCTGTCACTTCTGTCCTAGAAAATTTGCATAATCTACGTTTAGAGGGACAGCAGCGCCGAATTTTCTCCTATCGGCGACTTTTGGTACTAATTTTTTTTTTTTTTGTTTTGGCAGAATTCTTCTCCCCATGCCCTCAATAGACTATATCTGAATTTTGGTTTCATTCCGTTCATTAGTTTTCGCTGCAGATGCCTCCAAACAGGGAAAGTTATTTTATGGTCACCTTGTACAAATTTATTCGAAATCAGAACAACAAATTTACTTTTTGAATTCAAATTGAGCATAACAGAAGAAAATAAAACACATTGTATTTAATGGAAATAAACTTACAAGCAATTTTATAAGTTCAGTTAACTAAAATTTGATAAGAGATCTTAAGTCTTGCAATTTTACCTACAATTAAGAAATTTCGTAAACATTGTTATGTTTCTTCAAAATACATTTCAGTTCGGGCTATTTTTCAATAAATGCATAAGTATTAATGAGGGTTGGACCACGTTTATAAGAACGAATGTTCTCATACGAAAATTCTAAGAAAAGCTGCGATTTCATCATCTGTTGTGCTCTATTTGTCTGCCCTGCATTCGATGGATGGCCCTACATCGGAGTTTCCATTGGAGGAGGTTGCGCTGCAGTGTGGCAAGGGGAATCTTGTTCCACTCCTCCTGACAGGCTTTCCATAAATCAGTCACAGTTCTAAGTCGTCGATTACCTAATGCCCGTTTCAACAGACCAAAGCCGCAGTATTTCTTAGGTCTGGTGATTTCACTGGGATCGAACTGAATGGAATTGATCGAATTCCTATTTCGTTGGCCATTCGTGACTTGTAGGACATTGTTGTTCGGGCGGTATGACTCGACGCTTTGTCCTGATGGATCCATACTTCAGACCCATTGTATCTCAGTACCATACAATACTGTACAATGCTGGAATGTCGATGAGGTACAATGGGTTTAAGATGCTTTCCTGACAATACGAAGCATTAACCATTGCCTTTCCATCAATGTTTTGCAAAGGCAACTTTGCAGCCCCTGATAGCTGTAACCAGTCACGTTCATGAAGCCCTTTGAAAACTTTTCTTTACATTGGTGGAACCATTCTGAACGACCTTTAGAATCACTACTACGATAAAAAATTGCACGTGGTTTGTTACAGTCGTTGAGATAAACCCATCCTTCGTCCAACGTCACAACATACTTCCATTTTTCGCCCCTATAAATGCTCTTCATACAACTTTCGACTGTTCGTCTTATGTTCAGAGATGTGTCGAGGTTACAGCCTATAAACATTTGCTTTGTAGTCTTCTTTAGATACAGGTCCTTTGAATAATGCGTGTTATGGTTGTTTTGGAAATTCCCGTTCGTTGTGCAAGACTTCTATGGATGCAGGGGTTTTCTTTCATAATGTTTTGTTTAACCTGGAGACAACAGCTGGAGTGGCAGCGCTTCATGAAAGTGGTTTGCGGCCCTCGGGTTTCCTCCTCACTTTACTAACAGCCTTCAAACGTGACTCAGCAATACTTCGACTAATAACGGACTTGGAAGTTTTAAACTTTCGTTGCTTACACATTTCTATTATTCTAGAATAAGAATATTTCGAATCGGAAAGGGCTACAACGTACCCTTCCCAGCAAATCGGTACTCGTGAAGCCATTCGAACCACAAAACTAATGTACATATGTTAAGACTGACTGCACTAGCTCAGCAACAAAAACAACAACAGGATTTCCGACTTGATGTGCATAGCAATGCGCTGTTGAAAACGTTCTTATAAACGTGGTCCAACCCTCCGTAATGCGAGCCTTTCTTAACATTAATCTGTTTCTCTCCTCTCTCTCTGTATGTTGATCAATCAGAAAGCCTGGAATTAAGCGCTGCTCTTATTGATTAAGGATGACAGTAAACAACTAATCATAATTCAGCTTTCAAAATAATTGGATAAAATTTTCCCCTAGCATTTCCAGAAATAGCTAATTCTGCTACAATTAAACCTAGATTTGTCCAAGTTGTGTGGAAACATTCAGCAAATTGACTCTAAATAGCCTATTTCTCCAAATAGTCGTGGCTATTTCTCCAAATATTTCTCCAAAAATTAATTACATCCAATAGAGTTGCGACATGAACTAATTGTAATACCATTCGAAGAAACCGTCCGTTAGCGTGCGGAAACCACAGTAACGTGATTAAATAGATATCCTACTACAAGGTTAGCAGATCTCAGGAACATATGATGTCCTAACATGATGCTGGTATACAACTGGTTTACTTAGTGCTCTGTTTTCCAGAACAAAATGAAACCGTTCAGCGCATTTCTCCCTGATGTGCATTAGTAGCTTACTGGTTTGTATCTAGATAGAATAGTTACCTGGATCTAAATTAAGAGAACAATGTTGTCTATTTTTATAGTCACAAACAACGGTCTTGCTGAATTGCGAAGTCATTTCATCAACGAGTCCCGTTAACTATAAAAAAAAAAAAGATGATAAACATAAAAGAAACTGGTTGAATGATACAGATTTGATAAATGAATTGACAGTCATTGTTTTAGTTAATCAATTTCTTTCGAAACATTTTTAAATTAAAAATGGTTCAAGAACACACTTAAAAATAAAGATATTTACAATAAAAACATGATACTTATTAAAAATCCCGGGTTAGGCCTAAACATTTTTAAAATAAAAATTTTGAAAATGTTTTTGATTCATGAAATTGAAATTATACCAAACTCCTCAATAATCTTCTTTCTTTCCATTTTGAAAATGTTAGATAAAAAATACTCACTTCCACACATGACATTAGTATTTAAATATTTATTAAAAATACTAAATGTAAGAGACAAATTTTCAGGAAGTATGCATCTTCCTTTTTTCAAGTCAATAATAGAAATAAAGTCACAAACAAATTAAGAATAAGCATGGCAGCAATTAAATAAAAACATGGACTATCAACAAATTTGATTGTTGTTACAATATACATCATATCTCAATTAACTTAAGAATGAGTTTTGTTAGCAAATAAAATAAAAACGTGTATTATCAACGATTTTAATTGTTGTTATAAATTGCATAACAAAATAAAGAAAAAACTTAGATATACAACAAATTTAATTGTTGTTTACAATTATAAATTTAGTATCAAATGGAGACAATTATTAACCATAATTTCTTAATGATAATCATTCAAAAGTATTGTTAATAATTTAGCTCTAAAATATTAGTCACTTTTTGGGTATCAAAATGTAAGTAATCTTTAATGAGAACACGGTAGGGCTCTAAAGAGAAAAAACAAAGACATCTCCGATCTAGCTTACATTGTATACAGAAAGGCCACATTATGGACACAAATGTTCAAATTTTATATAAAGAAACGCAATTAAATTTAAGAAAATTATTAGAAAGTTGTATTATAAAAAACTCAAAAGCAAAAAATTTCAATAGATATGAAGGAGCATTAGTAAACGTTAATAACGTTGTTCTCATTAAAGATTACTTACATTCTTCTTAATTTGTTTGTGACTTTATTTCTATTATTGACTTGAAAAAAGGAAGATGCATACTTCCAGAAAATTTGTCTCTTACATTTAGTATTTTTAATAAATATTTAAATACTAATGTCATGTGTGGAAGAGAGTATTTTTATCTAATTGAAATTATACTTTAAATGTAGTTCTTTTACTGATCAAACTCTGCACATTACACATTAAATAAGCAAATGGGTCAAATAATCGCGAAAAAAAAATAAAAAGATAATAAGGACAAAAAAAACTTATAATAATCATAAATCAAAATTAATTGAAAGTATTAAATAAAGCAATGATTCCATGAGATTACACTTCTCATATATCTTTTTTGTTGTTTAACAATTGAACAAAAAAATTTTTCAATTGTTTAGATTTAAATAAATCTAGTTAAATCTAATTCGTACAGAGATATTTGCTAGAATAAAATTAGAGAGATTAGTTACATTTTGGATCTTTCGTTGGACATAATAATAAATAAAAATAAAATTCGTGAAAATTTTGTAAGAATATTTGAACCTATCATTTTTGATTTTGACAAAGAACACTCATGTCAAATTTCGTGTTTCTAGCTCAAACCGTTTCCGAAATATACATAGTCTTCAAGAAACTTCACCCCACCCCCGTTTACCCCCTTTAGGGGTGGTATTTTTAAAAGTCCTTTCTTAGGCTAAGAACGCACTATCCACGAAGTCGTAAAATCTTCTCCCTCTTCTTTTCCCCTCTTCTCTCCCTTAAGCAATGTCATAATTGTTCCTATTGTGAAGACCCCTTCTTGAAGAGGAAAAAATATAGATTTCAACTGTATATGTGCGTTGATGAAAGACCCTGGGCGAATTGAGGGTTGTTTTAATAAACCCTTCCCTGCGGAGGGGAGACTTCGTTTATGACTTCGTGGATATACGACTTCAAGTGCGTTCTTAGCCTTAGTGAGCGCCTATGTCATAAGAGGAAACCGATCCCGAAAATTTTAAGTATCTAGGTCAGTCAGTGGTTTTTGACTGTGCATTGATGAGTGAGTCAGTGAGTCAGTCAGTAAGTGGGTTAAGCCTTTTGTATGTTTAGGTAATACATCAAATAAAATTTTAATTATTTCAAATACTTTGGTTCAATTCTGTAATATTCAATCATTAATAATTCTTGTAAATTTTTAATCGTGAAACTTAAACATGTAAATTCAAAGCTTGCATTACTTCATTGCTTTATTGAGGAAAAAAAGAAAAACTTTCAAATATTTAAGATAAGATTTGTAATGTGATAAGTCAATTTGGGTTTTTAGATTTGATTTAATTTTTAAATTAAGTTATGTTCACATTTTCTAATTTCAACGAAAATAAATTATTT
>JAFIDM010003189.1:28776074-28827915 GCA_023159025.1 Thereuonema tuberculata | reverse complement strand
TGTCTACTTAATTATATTAATCTTGGGCCCCCCCCCCGAAAATATATTCTATATACGCCACTGATTCAACTTCTATGTCTTTCATTCTTTACACTGATTTTTTAGGTATTTCTTTGGGTCTCCAATTTTGCATTTTTAATTTTCCAATTCTGTATTATTTAATTGATTGTGATAATCTATAATGTAACTATTAATTATCTTCCAATGTTTTTCTTTGCTTCTTTTGAAGGATTTCTTTAACATTAGAATTATTTTATTATTAAAGTTATTTTATATTATACCTCTTAGAGTTCATGATTGTTTTGTTTTTATTTGCAAACTAATGAAAAACATTTTCCATTAAAATAATTTAAAAATATAAATGTTTTAATAATATAAGTTTTTTCTCCCATTTTTCCTTGTTTTGTTTAATATAATTTCTGTATTGAATTTATCCTCGAAATACGGAATAAATGCATCTAAGTTAAAGAGAAATTGTCTAAGTACAGTAGACTCTCTATTAACCGGCTGAAATGGGACCGAGGGTAAGCCGGTTAAGCGAAAATCCGGTTAAACAGGAGAAGTGAAATAAATTAAAGTTCGGATGTATTTGTCTTATAAATAAATACACAATTAAAATATTGCGTCATTTTATTCAATATATTAAAATATTATAAGTTACATACCATTTAAACAATGAGTAACCTTTTTTTTGTTGAAGCCTAGAAAACAACCGAGAACAAACAATGATTTTAATGATTTCGTGAATCATCCAAAATCACCTCTCTTTCCACCCCTCGCAACTGTATTGGATACGTTATATCTGAAATACGCGCGATACGGATACTAAATAACGAAACACGTGGGGTTTTTTTTTTATTTTTAGCTATTTTTTACATTTTAAAGATGAAAAAAATTCGGCCGGTTAAAGCAGAGATCCGGTTAAGCGAAGTCCGGTTAAGATGGAGTCTACTGTATAACTAAAAGCATGAATCTTCTTCTATATCGCAAGTCTCGATAGCGTGTCTAGGACTTTTGAATGAGGGAGGGGATTATGAATATTATACTCTCTAATATTATGAATATTATAAAAAACTTTCATTTTTTGTAGCCAATGGGGATTGCAATCTCCTTCTACCTTCCCTCGTTCATTCCAATGCAAGTCTGGTATTTAATATATAGAAATGAAAAAAAAATCCAGTTCTATCCTGAACAGATTCAAGATGTAATTTCCGCAGCCGCTTCAATTCGCTTTTCCATTTTTTCAAAATCAATAAAAGATTACGAAAGATCGTTAACCTGCTTCTAATCCCAGGAAAGTCATAGGGCGCATACGTCATGGATGTTGTCTGTATACACAGCACATTGTGTCCTGAAGGTTTCATCCGGGTCATTTTTATGCACGAAGACCAGCTGAATAAGTCCCTTTAACGTACTCACAAATATAGGCTTTACTCAATTGGTCTTGATACCATCTCCACTGAACTCGGAACAATGTGCTGATGGTCCGCGTTTCAGTCTCCAAAGTGACTCCCGACTAGCATTAATATAAAGGGGAGCCTGAAACTCCATATTACCTCATGAAGATGTTGGAAATAGACAAAGTGGCGGAGATAAAGTATCGGCTGAGATTACATTTAACATTGCGACGATACTTAACACCCATCTAGACCGTGACGTCGAAGTGCGATGATTGAGCTTACATGTAAAGGCAAATGTAAGCATAATTGGATATACACTATTTTAGGTATTTATCGTTTTTGTATTCTGCACCAGCAGTTAGGCAACATTAAAAAAATATTTGGTAAATCCCCTGGAAATATACAGCGTTAATTAAAGATTTCTTTGATTACTTCCAATCGCAGCTACATTTCCTGCAGCTTAAATTTTGAAATAAAAAGCTCTTACTTACCAAATGTTCTAGATTTTCGTCTGTCATGTTGGTTTCATATTCCCAGCTGGCCAGATTTAATTTCCGCGACCATTCTCGATGCTTTGGCTCATATACATTATCATGAAAATCGGATGCACGTGCTTCATCTTCTTCATTAGCATCGATAAAAATATCAGAAAACAGGAGAATTACAAGAATATGCAATGAAATCATCTGCTAATAAAGAAAGAGAATTTCTATCAACAGTTTCTTCAATTTCTGCAGACCTACACAGACAACGAACTAAACTTTAAGAACACGAAATCAACTATGTTGAAAAGTAATGGAATTTGTTGTGAATGGAGTGCAATTGTAAGCTCAAGAAATTTTACAAAAATAGACAAAAGAAGAAATGACGATGAAGCAAAAAATATCTACTTATGGAACGATAGGTAAGTGGATGATCGACCTAAGGAGTGTCAGAATTGTTTTTGATGAATTAAAACTATAGGAAAAATGGATGCATAAATATCTTCTTCCGTTAAATTTTTGCAACAAAAGAAAAAAGAACTGATTGACTTCTTTATTGTGCTAATTTTTCTTTCTTTCAATTCTTAATGAAAGATAGTTGAAGTTGATTCTAAAAAATGCCTTAATCCCACAACAACGCAATTTGATGCCAAGGTTTTAAATTTCATTTCTCAATAAATATTTTTGAAAGTATTTTCGTATCCTGGAATTTGCTATTATATTCTTAAGCTATATTGAATTACTACAATTTAAAAAAATACTTCAATATTGAATTATATTCTATTTATTACAAAGTTAACCGATACCTAACATACAACATTTTTGTGTATGTATTTAAAAAGAAATGAAAATATAATTATTAATTTTTTATGTTGTTATTAATTATTGATCAACATGTATTTATATATCTTTAGATATATTGTTATTTAGATTAAAAAATTTCGCATGTTAAATATTTCATTACCGTATATGCTCCAATAAACGCCGAGGCTCTTATTGTCGCTGGTCTCTAATAAGCGCCGGGCTTCAGAGGGAACACGGCCAAATAGTAGCCGGTCTCTAATAGTAGCCGGGTCTTTGATATTTGCCTACCGATATTAATGTAAGTGTCCGTATCTTTATAGTCGTGCGTAATACCTTACGGTACATTGCCTTACAAAATGCCGCCGAAACGGTCATTTGATATTGCCTTTAAGATTCGCGCGGTTGAATACGCGAAAGAAACTTCTGGTGAGGCGGCCGTCTGTCATTGCCGATTCGGACGACGAATAGCAGCGAAGGGTACAGAAAGACATTGCCATTTATCTTTAACAGTCTTATGTAGCATGTGAAATTCAAATAAAGCAGCTGTTTGTAATATTAGCCGGTATTTATGTGTAAAAATATTGCGTTCTGAAGGTTTTTATTAATAATGGCCGGACTCTAATAGCAGCTGGTCTCTATTAAGCGCCGGGAGCCGAGGCTAGTTTTGCAAATAAACGCCGGAGGTCTCTATTGGAGCATAAACGGTATTCTTTTTCTAGAGATTTGTTCCTAAATTTATTGAATAAAACTGATAATACAATAACAATAACAATTGTTATTGATATAACAATTAACATAGCAATGATATAACAATTAGGCTATCTCAGTATTCAAAGAATATCTCAATACGCAGAACTTGGAAAACAAAGATTTATAAATCCTATCACATCATTAATTGCATAATCTTGAATACCGATATAGTCAGAAAGGTCGACTTTTTAGAAAATGTGCCAATAACTATTTTCTTACTAAAGAAACTGAGCAATATATTTCTATTATATATTAATTGAAAGATTAACAGGAAAGGTAATACAAAACGAGGAGCATTTCATTTTATTGTAAGAACATTTAGAACAAAAATTACATAAAGAAGTTAAAAGCGATATAAATTGCATTTAAAACATGGGAATTGGAAACATTATAAATTAATTTGCCTTCTGGTTCAGAAAACAAGTTAAATACTGTGAAGATCTGTTTTTGTCAAGTTTTTGGGTTGAATGATTTACGTAAAGTTTAATGACGAGCTTTGAACTTGGAAACTTGATTACTTTTTTTCTCAAAATTACATCTTTGTGCATTTATATATATATATATACTTCAAGGATCCTGTCTTTATAATATTAAATGACTGATAAAATGTAGATCTTGAGTAATTTACTTATTTGAATTATCCCTGATTTTCAAATGAATCATTACACATGATATTTATTGCTATTTGTTTCTCCTGGTATTTTTTACAGACCCATCGAAAACCAACACTGTTTTTTATGCGAGCCTTCCCATTGGCTGTTTAAGAAGTGGGGATAAACTTTCTCTGCTATTCTTTGAATTTCACTTCTGGTTTTAATAGAGACTGATGTCCCGCAGTTAAATTATTGTGTCTCAGTGACACGAATGTTCAGTGTGGATACTGTAATAAATGTTTCAATGATTTATTTGGCTCTTTTTTTCCTCGGTTCATAAATTTGAATATTAATTTGTTGTTAACAAGATATACTAGTTTTAAATTCGTTATAATGGTTTAGCCAAGGAATCATCACCTGCACCATACCCTCCAAGAGAGAATAGCCGTAGCTAGGATCCTTGAATCCTTTTTGGCGAATATGAAGACACGAGGAGCTGCTCAGACGGAAATCCTAGCTGCTCCACTTACAGAACATTTACTGAGATGGCATTGTAAGTGATATGGTCCTCATCATTAGTTGATTATTTTCTTAATATACTTAAGACTTTTATCAGTGATGACAGTTTTCTTGATGTTATCCATTATTCTCCACAAATTGCTTGTATCTATCTGCCATTGCTTAGGCAGATAATCTCATTAAACTTACATCAATTTCTAGTACTTAGTACTTAGTACTTAGTACGTCAATTTCTAATTACCTTATTAAAGTATAGGACCGCCATTTTAAAATTTAGAAATTAAAATACATCACAAAAGTTTCCTTGCAAAAGTTGGAACTACACAAGATTTAATCATCCTCTGTTCTTAAAAGGGGGAGACAGAATCAGACTTTAAGGAAAAGCAAAGACGAAGGCAACACTTTAAAAAGGGATGAAGGAAGCAGTTCTTAGAAAGGGAGAGGTGGTTGTATCCCTTAGAAACATGGACGGTGGAAGCAACTCTCAAGCACATAGGCAATGAAATTAATTGAAGGTGGTCAAACTGTTTCTGACATATTATACGCTGGTCTACATATCACGTGATCACCGGATGATATCAGATAAAAATAACTTTCGAAATAACCGATCATACGATGCAGAACACAGTTGCTGCAGGAAGGAATCATTGCTGGGGTCCCAAGATCCAAGGAACCCATGATGAAAGGAACGATTTTCACCTCTGCATAATTCTTTCGCATGGTAAGCAGTTAGAGGTTTATATTCGCAAGTTTCGTTTTCCGTAGCCTGTGCGAATATGTCCAATACGCCAGCTGTTTTATGAATCCAATATGGTTTCATATTGGAGGCTGAGTTAGCCTACAATAGGTATTCAGTTAGGGTCATCCTCCAAACAGTGCTAACCTTGTAGTTCACTAATAAAGAAATTAATAAAAAAAAAAAATCACTGAATCCTTTGTATATATTTCATTCTGTCATTCACTCATTAAAAAAAAAATATAGAAAAATATAGAAAAATCTATATCAAATATAGAAATCACTCATTATAGAAAAAAAAATAGTGAAATATAATGTTTTCACTACTACGTCTGCTCATTCTACTACAAATATTTTGAATACAGCGTGCTGAATTATATCTTACATAGATATCCACCACATTTAACAATGTCAGCATTGAGTCTATTACCTAAATTAATTCACAGTTCTACAAAAAAAAAGACTTTCTTTTAATCATCAAAGTGGCGACATTTTTTGAATAATTTAGTGGTGTTGATTTCAAATATGTATAAAAAAAATTCTAGCATGTAAATTTTCTGGATACTCACCATTCATTATATACCTCCATCACTCATAAGTTGTAGACACTTGTTATTATCTAGCACACTATAATATTGCACTAGAACATTAAAACACTAAAACACTATAATGCTATAGAAGATCTATTGCATGTGAATTGGTGTTGAAAAACCGAAATATAAAATATATATATGACGACAGACGACAGATATGTTCAAAACCTAGTAAATCTGTAAGGTGGCTTTTCTTTTGTGCGATTTATGTGGTGTTTCCACATATTGTTATGTGGGATTTCCAACAATAATCCCCCATCAGACACTCATTCCAGAAGCCTTGGTAATGCTGTTCCTTACATTTAATGTCCTGGTGAAATCGCTCTCCTGCCCTAGATCACTGCACCTAGGTTTTCTGGAAATGCGAGTGGAGGAAGTGTATCTTAAGTGTATGCATTCTGCAAACTTTGAGTTTCATGCTTGTAATGTGGGGATTTGTTTTTACCAAGAAAGTTTGAAGGGACCCACATGAAGATTCCCCAAGCTGCCAGTTCATAATCTGTAAGAATTTCCTCAAATATATGGTCTCTGAGAAGTTCTCGGATTTGATGGCCCACAAAGATTCCATCTTTCAACTTTGGAGAAAAATATTTGTTGGATCCACTAAAGGAACATGCTGGATGCTGTGCTGTCTTAGTTCATACGCTGTTCTTGGTTGCCAGGCTTGTTTAATGTAGTGGTAATGTTGCGCGTCTGTTCCACTTGAAGCAGAAAAGCTTTGTGAAGCCTCCTTGCAATAGCCATTAGCATCACCTTCGGATAGCACCACGGATGTTCCATTTATGCGTATCATACCGAATCTTTTCAAGCAGAATCTTCTGTTGTCGTAAGTTTCCTTCAGATGGACAGAGTGTAAATTAGGGATGGAAGGTTTGAAATTTCCATTATGGAGAAGAATTGTCTTCAAACTTCTTTTAGACGAATCCATGAAGAGACGGCAATCAGATGTTTCGTGTTCTTATCCAAGTTCCATCATCAAGCCTTTCATGTCATAGCAGTAGACCATTGGATCATCAATTGAAGAAACGAGCTAATGCAATGAAACAATCCAATAAAACGAGTTTCGACTTCGATAATGACAAACTCTGGCATTTTTCCCGGAAGATTTTTCTCTTTCAGTTTTGAAGCGAGAAGTTCTGCTTTCTCTTTTGAAAGATCTCTAATGAGGTCAATTAACTGCCTGATTAAACCTTTGGGATTCCAATGTCGTCACATCAGGAATGTATCCATTGTCGGACATGTCCTCTTCGTCACCAGACGCTGCAGCAAATTCATATTTTATTGGATTCTCAACAGAATTAAGTCTCTGGAAGTTTTGGAATGGGCAGTGTAGTCAAGGTGGGCAGACCTCCTTGCAGATTCTAAATTTACGGTGTACGATCGTGTGCTTGTTCCTTTTTGATAATCCTTTGATATTAACATATCATTTCTGGGCTCACGCCATAACGTAGGGGATCGCAAACGGCACTGAGTTTTTTCTTTTCTATAGCCAGTCTCTTAGTCCACTTGAACAAGACATACATATGAGGTGAGGTGCCCAATGTTTGTTTGTTCTGATAACCGAAGTATAACTTGTATGCCACTCATAGCAGTGCGCTGTTGTCCCTTGGGCTTAAACGAACCACACACATAACAGAATTTGTTGGGATGATTCTTGCATGTCCTGGTCAAGGCCATATATTGAATTACTTCTCAGCTACACATGAAATAGGAGAACACAATATATAAAGAAACTGAGCTGCTATTTTTTTTGCATTTCATGTAAATGCATCTAGTAAAAGTAACGACATCAGTTCACTCAATATAATATGGAGACGTGGCCTCATCAAGATAACTATAGGTGACAGAGACAAAATAGCCACATATTTGTAATCAGGGCTTCAATCTCTATCAAATTCACATGTTATCCTCTCTGATGAAAAATCATTGTAGGCCTTTGTTAACATTTGAGTTCTTCTTTTATTCATGATTATTTTCATTTTATTTGTTTTCCATAAACATTTTTAAGAACAATGCAAGAAGTTTCTTTAAAAGTTATTCTTTATTTATGAATATCTCTATTGCCTCTTTCACTTTCCATTATTCAATGATCAATTTATAAATATTGTGACAATTTACTTATCAATTAATTCAGTTTACCTATTTTTTTTTCATTTATATCTTATTTCTTTAATTTGGGCAATTCTTGTTACTAATTTTAATCTTTTCATTTAGTTTCAAAATTTATCTTATTTTTTTTCCTTTATTTATAAAAATATCTAAATAAATATCTGCACATCTGTGGTACTTTGATCCTTTCGTTTATCATCTGTTAACAAAACAGATAATGACAACAAGACGAAAAGAACGACATTATACCTTTCGTTTATCATAACTATTCATTTTTTTTCTTTCAAATTTTCCGATATTTGTTCAAAGTTTTTTCAGTTTTTCGAGTGCGTCTACTGGAGTCAAACGCAATTAGTAGAGCTGCACTAGAATATTACTAATATTCTACTTTCTAAGTTTCAAAGAAATCATTTAATATAACATTTTCTCTGACACTTCCGTTATTAATTAAACTCTTCATGAATTTGCAGCCTGAAACCTCATCTCGAAATAAGTCTTGTCACTTGTTTTCGATTTTAAATGAACTTGTTGGAATTTATAAAGGTTTACAATTTTTCGTACTTTAATCAATTAAAAACACCTACATTATTATTAGATTATTATACATGCAATGTTCTCCTATTTAATAATTATAATAATTTATAAAATCCTTATTAAATAAATTCGGTTGACCAAGAAAATAAATTATCTACTGTATATAACAATAAATATAACAAAGATTAATTTTTAAATTAGAGATATCTTTTATTATTATCACAAGTAATGATACAGAAACATTTCGGTAATAAAAAAATATAACTACAAAATTTTAGCCCAACATCGAAATGATAAAAAAGTTAATTATTCAAAAGTAAATATGATTGAAAAACAGTCATTTTAGGAAATGGTAAAAATAATAGTCATTTCTAAACTTAAACATTGATCATTGTTCTTAGAAAATTTCATCTATTAAGCTCCTATTTATTTATCATTTTTTTTTTATTTATTTATTTTTTGTTACCGATTTTTTTCGATTGCAGCGTTGCCATTATTGAAAATATTGATTATATTACTCTGGGTTTTTTTTTTTTTTGAACTATTTTCTTATTCTAACTTTTTTCATTTTATGATTTCCAGAGTAGAAATAGTTGAATTTTATTTGTGGGTTTTAAAATGAATTTTATAAGTGATTCATTGAAAATACATCCAAATATTCTTTTGATATTATTTGATTGAGGACTTCAATTTAAAATTTATAATATCCTGTCGTAGTTCGACACAATTTCCTGATTCTATAATGTATTATTTCAAGCAGCAAGAACGTGAGCATCATATGTAGGATGCTTACTATTATGATTTCTGAAAAGAACATTAATTAGAATATGTTTAGTTTAGATATGATAATTGTAAAATTAAATCCTTCATTAAACTTTAGTTTATGCAATATCTTATTTAGCCTCTAAATTTGAAACATAAAATAAAAATACATAAATACTTAAAATACATAAATATTTAATGAATTATTATTAATGTATTTATTTAAGATTATTTTAACAAAATATTAATATCTAAAAAACAGGAATTTTCTTACTCCGTAAAGTTTATGCGGAATGGTAAGTTCTAAGCATTGCTTCTGAAGTAAGAAAATTTTTTTCAAAGAAATATTTTCAACCAAAGCTTTCAGTTTGCAAACACTTCAATGACCAGACATTTTTATCATAAGTTTAGAAATAATTAATTATTATATATATTTATTTATTGAAATACGCGTTTTAAAGAATCGAAGCATCTAAGAATGAGAAGTATTTTGTTTTAATCTTGTCTTTATTTCTTGTTTATCCTATTTAACATATTGCTATTGAGATAAGAGTTGGAGTGCTTCAATATAAAGTAAAATTTGAACAACAATGTTCTTCCCAAAAGCATCTAGAAATAAATAAAGTTCCAGCTACTAATAAAGGTGTGACAGCACCTCAAAATGTCGTAACTAAATCTCTTATTCTGCCCCACTTCAAATTATACAGTGATTCATTGTTTCCAACCGAATGTTTCGGCTAATTAGTCATCTGAAATTAACTTGTGATTTACGATTATGAAGTTTTGGAAGCAGCACAGATGAAATTCTTACGACCACTTCTGGGATTAACACGATTGGACAAAAGGACAAACACCGACACTCGATTACAATTAAATACTCGAAATATCGTTCAAGAAATCGAAACTTTCAGAAAAAATGGATACAACATGTTCAAAGAATTCCAAATTTAGTATTTAGGCACACCCCTTCAGGTAGAGAAGACCGCGGACGTCCCAGGGAAACATGGAAGGATCAAACAGGCAGTTTGATTGAACATGGAGTCAGAAACAGGCTCTTTGAGGCCTAATCCAGAAATGTTTAGACAAGACAAGAAGTTTTAACCTCCTGATAAGAATATTATAAGATTGAAGCATAGCATCCAACATTTTTAATGTCAAGATAATCTTCAAAATGCTACATTTTAAAGAATAATATTGATTGCCTATATGATGTCTACATGGTATGTTTCTTTACAATTTTACTTTTCCTCGTCTTCATATGTTTTTGTGGTAAATGTTACTTGAATTACGTCGACATTACAGGTAGACTGGTTCTTGATAGTAATCTGAATCAATTCTTTTTTCACGTTCTTCATTTCATTTTTTCTGCTGAGATCAAGTAGTTACTAAGTTATTACTTTTATTTTATCGTTATTCACAAAAGTAAAGTTAATCAAAAGCTACTCACTTTCGCCTTATTGGTAATCCTATCCAAGATTTTCTTTAAAAAAAAATAAAGTAAATTAAACATTATATGCATTAAAAGTAAAATATATTGTATGTGCAAAGGTAATCATAAATTATCAGCTAACATAGATAATTTTGAATTGAAAAAAGTAATAAACTAATCCTTATCAGTAAAAATTGAAATCTTTAGCAGTATTAAGACTTTTCTTAGCAATTTTAGGATACAAAACACTAACATGAAAAAGAAATAGAACTTAAAATCTTTTCTGGGAGGTTTTCATCTTCCAGAAAGAAAAGAACATCGTTATTTGATCATATTGTTGATTGCAAATAGTAGTAGAATTAGAAACAACAATTACGATGGCATTTTCTTTTTTGTGCTACTTACAACATTTACACAATTCTATCAACTAACACCTTTTTTTTCGGAGCTTTCTGCTACAAATACTCCAGAATTGATGGTGGTTTAAAATTAAGATGAAACTACAGTAGAACCCCGATTATCCGAGTTAATGTGGACCAAGCCTAACTCGGATAACCGAAAAACTCGGTTAAAGCGAAAATTGTAAATAAAATAAAGCGTATAGGTTTAAATGTATATTTTAACAAATACAAAAGTTATACAGATATACCACATACAATTCATATTGAAAGAGTTCTTTTACTTAAAAAAGTCCTTTATTGTTTTTTGTTTTACGTTACTTTGGCAATGTTTCGATTCCAGGTAGGGGGTATATGACTAGACGAACGAAGATTAATTGCGACCAATATTCTACGAATTCTCTTTCGTTTTCCTGAGTGTTTGTGAGATCAAGTTCAGAATTTTTTTCGGTAGCTTTAAAAACGGAAAATGTAGAACCAAAAAATAAAAAAAAATAAAAAAATCCTAGAAGTAGCTCGGTTAAAGCGGAAACTCGGATAATCGGGGCTCGGATAATCGGGGTTCTACTGTATATCAAAGTGACAGAGTGATAAGCCTGTCAGTTCTTTATAACCTCACTTTTGTAGTTATAGTTTATTAGAGCGCTTTGGCGTCCCGGATGCGCAAGGCCCGCGAATCGATAAGAAATTAAATGAAAGCAAAACTACACCCCAAGTTGTGGCTCAATAAAAAGGATTGAACAGACACTTACTCAATGTTGGTCTTCGTTTCACCAAACTCGGGCAGGTTTCACTTCGGTGAATTTGCTTTAGCTCTCGCTCCCTCGACAATCTCGGGAAGGTTCCAGCGAAAGTTCTGGTTAACCCTCGGAGAATTGTAGCTTTTTCGGGCTATGGTTCGACGTTAACTTCCCTTGCTTCGTTGCCGCTTGTTTTCGTCGTTATTGTAGACTGCATTGTGACCGACAGCATTCACGCAGTTGGTGCTTGAGCGCCAAACAACTAGACTGTCAGTCTCCCACATGGACTGAGTCTCAAATGCATTGAATCTCGCACTCAGTGTCTAAGTCTATTACCGCCACACTAATTGAGTCTCTCATCCAATTTCCGTGTTCACTGTCACTCGCACAATAATTAAGCCTCGCACCTAATGTCTAATTCTAACCCTATTATTAAGCCACAACAATTATTACTATACAATGAAAGATGAATCGTTGGAGATACAGCATTTTTCGAGAGATAATTTCAGTCATACAGTATCTTTTCTTTTTCCTTTTAACGTATCTTTTACAACCTTCTGAGATTTTTGCCAAACTATGAAAAAAACTAACTTTAATTCCAGTTCCCAATTGTGAATACTATCCCTTGAAGTTTCATGCCTTTTATTACAGGCTTTATTTTAAAGTTAGGCCATTAAACAGCAAGTAGAAAAGTCATTCACTTCAAGATTAGCATAAGTAGGCAATAAGTCATCTTGTATAGAAACAGTTTCATTTAGCTATTCGATTCCTGAAAATGACGTGATTCTGACTACACTATTATTCAAGATTAAAATACATAATATTTCCCTGAAATTCTCCATTATTGAATTATAGAATTTTCTTCAGAAGCAAATCATTGAGCATAACTTTTATCTCTTGCAAGTTTACTTGTAATTCTAAATTCTAAATTAAATGATTAAATTGGCGGTTCATGGAATTTTTCGAGAATTCTTTCAGAATTTAATGATAATAGGTATCATCATTATTCACATTTGTAAAACAAACACTGAATGCCCTAAGTAATTTTTGAAATGGGAATTGTAGAATTGATCTGAAATAAATTTTTCTGTCGATGTGTGGTTTTTTTTTTAATGGTTAAAATATATAGAATAAAAAAGTTCAATTTTAAAATAAACTTAACTATTAACAACCTAGTACATAATTTATGGATAAAAAAAAGAATCGGGTGTTTTGAAAGAAAAACTTACTTTTTTCTGCTCAAGCTCATATATTCATTGTTTTTCTCGTCTCGCCATTCAGCATATTCGCTATCTTTCTTTTCTGTCCATCCAATATATTCATTGTTTTCCTTATTCACCTTTGCAATATATTTAAACAAAGGCGAAAAGAAGTTTATCATACTCGTAGGATCAATGCGTGATGTTCCTGTAAATTCTTCCAAAGTCTCCTCCCAAGGCTTGGACTGACCTTTCCTTAACATTTTACTATACAAAAAAAAAATAATTAAAGAAATAGTTGCACCAACGAAATAAAGACTATGAAGTTATATCCAACTAGAGATATCATGATATCCAAAAAAAGGAAATCTTTTTTGAAATAAATTTGAACTTTTATTGTGCTGCTTCGTATCATTTGGAGAAATATAATCCTGGTAAAAATTACAGCTTAGAATCCTTAATATTAATTTTAAAAAATTTTGCTCGAAAGAGATTTTTAATTCTCAGGAAAACAATTTTTTTAATTCTCAGGAATCTTTTTAATTTAAAGAAAATTTTAACGTACTGTATTACTTCTTTTTATTGTAATCGGGCCATGTGAACACCCAACTGATATCGACTTTAGACCTATTATACAAACTTTAGAATCTAAAATATGTCATAGACTGCGGAAGAAGAGAAAGAGAAAAAGCAGCAGATGAACTTTTATCATTTATTTAATGATAAACGGAAAAGGTTTATTTCTTTTATCATTTTTTATGAGTTCTTCCAGGAAGTTTTTTTTTTAATTTTAAAACACCCGTAATAATAATCTTGCTTTCATGGTTTCATCGTAATAGGATAATTTTGTGATGTTTTCTTAATATTTTTGAATGAACTACAGAGTTGTAATCTCACATTATTTAATGTACAGATTCGTTTTATACCTTTGTTTCAACGAGTTGTTAGTCTAAAATTTCGTTCATTAATACAGGGCATCCACTATCAACTGAAATTTGTTTGACTGTTGAATTTCATTTTATTCAAAATTCGTTAATGTTGTTGATGCCTTTGCTAATTTTTTCATAATAATAATAATTTCCATTTTCCGAGAAATAAAAAAAGGAATTTGTCAAGACAAAAAGGTTCTTAAAAATTCATCTGAATTTTAAAAAAAGATTAATTCTGATATCCTAACAACAACAGAATTTGGTTTTCACTACCTTCTCTATCTGAATAAGAATAAAAATAATATGAAAAATAACCCTATTACATTTTCGTAGGAGGATATAAACCTCAAAAACCAAAACCAAATGCATATGTTGAATTTTGCAAGCCGGACTTTAACCGGGAAATTAAGGGACTTTATCATTTATTTGAAAAGTTAAGTTCTCAGAAAGTTGCGGAAAATAATAAAACTCCTGTAACTGAATCGAAAATTGTGCGCGTGGATGTATTTCGGTTAGCTAAAGAGAAATTTGAATATAAATTAACAATTGGAATATAAAAGAAGAAAAGCTATTGTTTAACATAGGCTAATGTACAATGATTAGCATATTAGAAAAACAAAATTATTTTACAGTCAACCATTCAAGTGTAAAATATTCATAAATGCAGATAAACGAAACTTAAAACATTATTTACCCAAACTTTTCACCAGCTCGTTTACTTCCATAGATGTCACATTTGTGCAACGGCTTTAGAGGATCATCAGGATCGTACTGGTCTGCTACACGACATAGACTCTCGTGAAACTGGAATTGCAGGATTGTACTAACAAAATATCTGAAATATCCAAAGAAAAAAGAAAGTTTTCTTTCATATATCAAATAAGTTACATGATTTAAATGTAAAAATGAATCATGAAAAGGACTGTAACCTTAAACCTTCAAGATACGACAGCTACAAGATATAGATCAGATGTAACAGAAACCAAAAGCAACGAAGCAAGGTATTATAAAGAAATGTTTTAATTTGATGTTGCAATTAAGACAGACAAAAGATAGCTCGAATAATTTACACACCAAGTTATTAAATATTAACGCCATAGTATCTGTGATATTAAAACAAAATGATTTCTAGGAGAAATCTCACATTTACTCATTTACTAGTAATCAGCAAGAAACAGCTATTTAGAGATGCATAAAAAGTTTAATAAAAGTTTCATAAATTTACGATAAAGTCAGTTTATTTATCAAAAAAACAAAAATCAGAAATGCACAAGACTAAAAAGAAAGAATTGCACTCTTAGCTATCACGGACGGGAAATTGGGACGGCCGTCCCAAAAAAACACAAGAAGAAAAAATAAATTAAATAATTTCTTATTTTTTGTTCTTGTGTTTTTTTGGTTGAGGTACCACTTGCGGGTTGCGGAGATGGGATCCTTAACCGTTGTACGCACTCGAGGCTTATCATGGAGGGTAAAATTGGCTGAAGACTCCTAATGAGGCAGAAACGAGTGCAATTCTTTCTTTTTAGTCTTGTGCATTTCTGATTTTTGTTTTTTTAGTTAATATTATGCACGGTTATACTTTATTTCAGTGTATTATCAGAATAAAGATTTTTTTTTTTACTATGAAAGTTATGCTATTTTTTTCTAAACAAAATTTGAAAATCTATAACTTTTCATTTTCAAACAGCATGAAATAGCATCTGTGGAAATTGAAAATTGAAGATTTAGGAATTTCTGATGGAAACTGAAAATCCAACGCTGTGGCAGATTGTTTTCGAATGGTTTTCGAATGGTTAGCTAAGTAGTTTTTTGCTATCTAGCATTATCCAGCATTCGATACCACAACTGGACAACAACAATTCCTATTATTGGAAAGCTATTTTTGACAAATTCATTTAAAACTACCAATTATGGAAGATGTTTGAATATAATTTATTAGATAAAGTTAGTGAAATTCAAAAGAAAAGTCAGAATTAAGAGAATCTATAGAATTTTCAGTCCTTTAGACATTCTACAAATAGACCTTTTTATAAAAAAAAAAACCTTGATCTTCATATTTCTAACAAAAACAAAAAAAAAAAGCGTCGATTAATACAGTAAATTGAACCCAATATTCTATAAATAGTGGAAATCTTAAATATTTATTATAACGAGACATCTAAGGGCTCGTTTGAATTTAGTTTTAAATTGCATAAATATTCCATGATACATGATTAAAATCAAGAAGTGTTAATTTCATTGAGTTCCTTTGAATATTTACCCAATTAATATGTGCAGATCTTAAAAAATATGAACGATTAATGAGGGTATCGGAGAGGTTTCTTTAACAATCATCAAGTTTGATTATTAACTACTGTATAATTAGGAAAGTTAATAAATTACTGTGAAGATATTACCTAATGAAATCATAGTTGGACGCAACGTGCATTTTCGTTCCAACATCGAAATCTGCTTCTGTTCGTGAAACAGGAGGTTCTACACCTTGAAAGGCTTTACTATAATATTAAACAAAAGTAAAATAAATATTGTTAGCTAACAGCAGAAGTAAACATTTAAAAATTAATAATTATAAAGAAGTTCTCGAATTATTACATTAATAGTTGGGAAATTTAATTGTTCAAGCGTTAAAAATAACATTATTAAAATTTTCTGAGATTTTGCTAAATATAATCTTTCTTTACATTTATATTTTATTACTTGGTAAAACAAATGAACGTAGCTTTAACATCACCTCATTTCCCACCATTTAGCATTGGAGTTGTCGGGAGTGATTTCCCCACGGAATAAAGCCCACCGGTATTTGTCAACCACGTATGCAAAAGGCAAAGATGCTAAGTTGTCTAATGCTTTTAACATCAGGAAATTTATGTCAAATTCTAAGAACAAATGGAAAAGATTAAAAGTTTGAAGAACGAATTGAATTTTCCCTGTTTTATTGAACAAAGTGTTATTGTTATTGGTTTCTGTAATTATCGACTGGACAGTGTTTCTTTTATTGAAGAAAGTTTGTTAAACGTTCAGTGCTTGTTAATTTTGTTTGCTTGTTTAATGGAGGGATTTCATGTTAATAAATTATTTAAAGCAAATTCTGCAATAATTATTTATACAATATGCCTCCATTAGTATTTCTTAACTATATTTCTGATCTTTTCCCAAATATCAATTCATAAATAAAACCTTTTAGCCTTACTGAGATTCTGAGACAGTTGTCTCGATCTTGTTATATCTTCATAAGGAGATAGGCCCACACGACGTGGCTACCGTGATTAAGTACTTAACAGGAAAACACTTGTTTGTCACTTAAATGTCCAGATATCTAAGGATTAAAATTTGCACTTTTTGACTTGTATTTATTTTTCTTAAATCAGTTTCCAAGCGTAAATATTGAAAAAAATCCCATCATACATAATTTATACATTATATATATTTTCATGGGAAATTTTTTATTAAATTTAACTCTTACATATTTCGCAACATGCAATCATTCTTTGGATCAACAAAATTGCTGTTATAAAAAAATATCATTAATAAAATTATAGTTTTAGCTTCTTCAGAAGTAATTCAGAAATAACAAATAAAAAGTATGCTATGTTTTTTATTATTAAATAATTATCTATTAGTTCTTATTTTGAATATAATAGAGCAATTAAGTTTTTCAAAAAAAGGTGATAAAACATTGCTTATAAGAACATTACTACCATTCCGTGTTATAAATTAATATTATATATAATATATATAATTAATATATTATATAAATATTATAAATTCAAGATCATTTTAAGCCTACTAACAAAATTTTAATATAAAGACAGAATTGAAAAAAAATCATAATATGGATGACACAACAATTATTATTTAAATGAAACCAAACGAATCGGCTTTGTTAGAACACTTATAAAATTTTCCGAATAATGAATAAATTGGAATCAGATTTAAAATTTTAAAGAGAGCAATACTAAAAAACTACAAATAAAAGAAGCTTTATACATTCAAAAAATCTAATAATAAATTATTAAATCGAAAACATGAAATTCCTTTGTTAAATATTAGTTATTTTTATTGTTAAGTTATTGAGTTTTATTGTTATCTGGTTGGATTATTATTGTAATAATATATTATTATTGTAATTTATTGTCAAAATTTTTAGTATATGATATTGATATCACGTTTTTTGTTGATAGTCAAAATGTTGCAATTTTTCTTTATTAATTTTCCAAATTAATATTCTCTTTGAAAATGTAACAAAAATGTTACGGAATATGTTACGAGTTAAATTTAATAAACATTTCCCCCATGAAAATATCTATGATGTAAAAACTCAGTTTCTATGATTGAAATATAAATTCGTAACAACGTTAGTTTTCTGTTATCAGAAAAAAAAAAATAGATAAAACTCTTTACTGCTTTTACCTTTTTTATTATTATTAACACGTTTTTATTAGATCGTTTTCTTGTCTGTTCAGTATAAATTTTGCAATTGATTTTAGACTAACTTCCCGATGAGCTAGAGACTTGAAACTTTTAAAATAGCTCAGAACGGGATGACAATGCAATATTAACCCTTTTTCTCCCTTTTTCCACGTAAAGGAACATTCTGAAAAGCAGTTTCCTCAAAACTCTACAATGATAAAGTGTCTGAAGCGCCATTAGCTTTGAAAATAAATAGTGTAGTTAACATTGTTGCCGGTAGATGTCAGTGCGTCAACAAAATGATTTGAAACTATTGAAAGAAATGGCGACTCCAGTAGTTTCCCCACGAGGTGACTTTCTAATGTAAATATATTTATTTTAGCCTTCCATTTCCACATCAAATCCGTCAAAGGTGTATTTAGTTTTAATGATTAAGTAATAATTATTAGAATATTATATATATAATAATTTATAATATCAGTTCAAGTTAGTAGTATCGTAAAAATGAATTTTCCAATATTTATGAAACTTTGAAGAGAGTTCATTTACTTTTTGATGACAATGTGATGTTTGTTACAACACTAACTAATCATTCTCATAAATAATGCCATGCACCTGACTAATTTATGAGGATGATAGAATTTAGTGTACGTAAAGTAATTTTGATAACACTAACTGATATTTGTGAACAACATTTTTAAAACTATTTGTTTCAAAGATTTCGTAGCACGTTGCTAAACATTGTTTTCGTCTCCTTTTATGAATAATATGATCAGGTGAAGAGAAACTGAAACAAACCTGAATTTACCACATGTCTCTGTTAGAATCTCATCAAACTGTTTAAAATCGATTGAAAAATATCATATATACAAGACTAAAAAGCATAAATTAATTATTTATAAAAAATTAGTTAACCATTGAATATATCATGTTTTTTAAAACGGACTAAAAAGTATATAATTTTTCCTAGCCCCGTACAGATTCCTAACCCATACATATAGTCCTCAAAATTTTTGATTGTAAATTTGTAATAGCTATGCAAATACTTGAAAAATTTAAAACTAAAAACGTGGTGCGCAAGACAATATACACTCCATCTATACTATCTCAATTATCTGTTGCAAGATAATATACACTCCATCCATACCATCTCAATTATTTATTGCAAGATAAAAAATATACACTCCATCCATACCACCTCAATTATCTATTGCACGATAATACAAGTATCTTCGTAGCTATTACAAATTTACAATCATAAATTTTCAGGACTATTTGTATGGGGTTAGGAATCTATATGGGGCTAGGAAAAATTATTTTATACTTTTTAGTCCGTTTTAAAAAAGTGGTATATATTCAAAAACTTTTTTGTAATTAATTATTCACCAATTAACATTACAGAACTTCTAACTGTTCTGTAAATTCTGGACTTGTAAGACTTTATGAGACATCTGTTTGTGATATTCAATCTTTTATGCATCAAACTCCCATAATATGTCAAAATGTTGAGCTTTATAAATGGAATTTGGGAAATTTACCTTCATTGTCATTGAATTCATTTAGAAGACCAATTGTTTTCAAGTGTTTTGGTGTTCCTACAGAAAGAGCAATGGTATCTCCAATAGCTTCATGAAATCCTAAAAAAAAAAGTTGACAATTTTTCAAAAACCAAAATTTCCAGATGTTGGAATTCTACAAAGAATACAACAGAGATCTCTATCTTGAACTTAATACTTCTAAATATTAATATAGTCATTTGCAGATAAAAATAGGTGCTATTTTTAAAGTTACAATTTATAGATGAAGATTGATACAATTTTTAAAGTCACAACTTATAAAACAATATTGCTTCAATTATCTGAGATTAAAAAAGAAGTCAATATACAGAGTGTCCCAGGAGGAAAGGTCAATGTTTTGGGAGATGATAGCATCGGTCATTTTAAGCATAAAAGTTCCTATGAACGAGTGTCCTACTCCGAAGGGTTTGCGAGATAGAGCTATTCGAATGTACAGTTTCAAAACGAATGACAGCAAAGAGATACTACGTACTGTAAAAGCATAAAGAAATGAAACATATCTGCGCTTTCATCGATGAGAGTTGTGACGGCCGTTTCGTTCTTTTTGCGCACTCGTCAGCCAAACCCACTCACCAGATGAAATGCTCAGGTAGTGAAAAAGTGATAAGAGAAACACTCACATACTCGGCTGTGGTCCCCACCGAAAGAAAACACATTTAAAAAATAGTTTCTAATATTTATTGGCGAAGTTACACATTTCTTACAGTTTATAATAAAGTCTCAAAAGTTCCATTGCCAACATCAATGCATTTCTCAACTCTTGTGAGAACAACATGACGTGTTGCTTGTCTGAGTTCCTCGTGGCGTTCTTTCCTGCTCGCAAAAGCATCCATTATGTGAACTAGCAATTCGTCTCATAATATTCACTTTACGTCTGTAAACTTCACTCTTCATCCTATAAACAGAAATCCAAGGGGATTAGATCTGGAGATCGTAGCGCCGTGCGGTGGAAGAGAAGGAAAACAACGGTCAGCAGGAGGAGCGACAATTGAACGCCAAAGAGGTTGTCCCAAAATCGACGATTTTGGCCCCACTCGGATTTCGCTGAAAATTGGTATGCAGACTCCGTAAGGGATATATGGTCTACAGTAGCAACTACAAGTGTGCCCGACTTCCGGTTGGACCGGAAATGGGTGAAGTTTGCTGTTCATTTCTATGTTGAAATATCAAAATGAAACGTATGCCAATCGATAGTTCGTTGTGGTGAGTAAAATGATATGTCATATATCTATCTAACATTTCCGGTAAAAGGGATACTTAAGTATATTCTCATGAGTTTCATGACTTTTCTCGAAAATTCTAGTCTATTCAAGAAAGTTCTAGAAAAATCTCGTCAGATTCAGAGGCATTTATGCTCTCTGACTTGATTATTCTAGACAATTCTAGAAGTTTCCAGACAATGTAAAAATTCCAGTGAAAATTCTAGAATTTTCAAGAGCATTCTCGAATTTTCTACTTGACGTAGAATGAGGCCGGGAACTGTCATGAACGTTCTAGAACTCTCGACAGTTTACCACACTTTTCCATAGATGTATAGAAATACCTCAACAGGTATATAAACCCTGTGGCTTTGCACGAGCACAGTCAATTACGATTTCAATCTTGAGCAGGTCAGTACCACTTTTAACTTGTGCTAAACTGATGGAGGTGGCAGGCACAAATCCCTCCATCTTAATATAAACATCGGCATTCAAGAATGATATTTATTGTTTTTTCTATTATTTAAACCAGTGAATTAGATTAAAAAATCTTCCAAAATGGCGGATCTTCCAAAATGGCACAGCAATATTACTGTGAATGTTCCACGGAAACGTGCAACTTCAAGCCATCGAACATGCATTTTCAAGTGCAAACGAGAGTCATCGCATATGTTAGTTCCAATAAAAGCCCGGAAAGAAGCTCTCAAGACTTCGAAAATCTATATTCCAGCTAAAGCACGATGCTGCAACCGTCATATCAATCCAGAAAATGATCTTTTTCATCGTGAATGGTTCGCTCGTCTTTCATCAAATCGTGTTATCGAGCAAGAAACCACTGCTCTGTCAGGACAAAATATAGCTGAATTGGTTGAAGAGTTGTTAGAAGAAGCCGTAGAAGGTGAAGAGCCGGGCGAAATCTTTGATGATATGATATCTTCCTGCAATTCCGGTGGTAAACGACGATGATTCTCTGGACGTTAATGTAGCTAGTATCGCACAAGAACAAGAAGGTTTCTCTCCTGCAGAAGATGCTTAAACTACATTGTATATATAATACTTCAATCAAGATGTATTCGAGAATCATAATAAAATCACTAATAAAATCATGATACACCAATACTCTTTGGTTTCTGCATTTTTCGTTCAGCAAACTTAGTTTTACCAATTATAATGGTCAAACCGGAAGTGCCAGCTAAACATATGACATATCATGTTACCACAACGAACTCTATCGATTAGCATACGTTTCATTTTGATATTTCAACATAGAAATGGACAGTAAACTTCACCCATTTCCGGTCTAACCGGAAGTCGGGCACACTTCTAATTGCTACTGTAGATCATACATCCTCTACGGAGTCTGCATACCAATTTTCAGCGAATCCGAGTGGGGCATAGGTTTCATTTTGATATTTCAACATAGAAATGAACAGTAAACTTCACCCATTTCCGGTCTAACCGGAAGTCGGGCACACTTCTAATTGCTACTGTAGATCATACTACGGGTGCTTCTATAAAATGGAATCATGGCTGTGGTGACTATCGCTCTGGTGGCGGAAGTCACGTCACTGATCCCGCTGACGTAGGAGCTTGGTTATTCCCCAGCCCTTCTTTTTATAGACGGAGTGGTTACACAAGTTGTGTTCAAAGATGGCTGCCATATCATCGATTTGTTGTTAGAAGTTGAATCAGAACTTTATTCATTGTTAGAAAGAGAATCAAGTACTGATTCCTCATCCTCGTCAGATGAAGAGATTATTATGTTATCAATGTATAGTAATGTAAGTAGAAAGAAAGCAAGAATTGAGAATTACGCAAGAGAAACTGTGTAACCCATTCGTATCAGCCGACAACATTCCCAGCAGACGACACAAAGGACGCTTTTTACATTTCATTTCTTTTTTACAATACAGAGTTGCTTTTTACTCGACGATTAAATTAAAAAAAAAAATTTTTATTTCACTTCTTTGTTTCATATACAATGCTGATGATTCCGTTCCATTAAGCCGTGGAATATCTTCGTTTTCGTGCCACCGCGACTGAGTCCGGTACAGCTGGCTCTCCTGCCGACTTTAGGCGCACTATCTGCGGCAGAGAGCCGGCCACCGCCGCCGACAAAGATGCCCTAAATAAAAGAGCCGGTGTCGGTCGGGGGTGGGACACTTTAGGCATTAGTGACGACATCCACCCACCATACATGAGGTGAACTAAAAAAAAAAAATTACGGCTAATAATTTTATTTATTCTTTTTTTTTTACTTGTCTGTGTTGCATAAAAGTATAGTTACTTTATTTTTAGTTACTTGTCATTAATGAAGGAATCACACTGCCATTGAAATTAAGAAGTAGGAATATATTCACTATTCTTTTAAGAAACAGAACGAAGTTATAAAAAAAAAATAATTTAATAGAAGTGAAATTGCAAGTTTAAAAAGAATTAAATTTAATAAAAGCGAAATTGCAAATATAAAATTAATAAATAAAAAAAATAATAATTTAATAGAAGTGAAATTGCAAGTCTAAAACAAATAAAATAAATTAAATTTAATAATTTAATGGTTCATCGTTTGCTGTTGAGAGAATCGGAAACGGAAATATTGCTGCGACTGCTCGTGTCCGGCTGCTACGAGAGAAAAACCACCTCTTTTCCCTGATCAAAAAAGAGAGGTGTGGTTGTTGCAATCACAAATCCGATTCGTATTCCTAGACGCGGTCGCTGGTTGGCTGGAGTAACCAGCGGATTTTATAGACGGCGTGGTTGCTCGGGAGGGGTGGAGAGGTGAGTCACCACAACCCCGATCCCATTTTATAGAAGCACCCGGAGTCTGCATACCAATTTTCAGCGAAATCCGAGTGGGGCCAAAATCGTCGATTTTGGGACAACCTCTTTCAATTATCTCGGAAACCTTTCGGAGTAGGACACTCGTTCATAGGAACTTTTTTGCTTAAAATGACCGATACTATCACCTCCTAAAATATTGATCTTTCCTCCTGGGACACCCTGTATATAAAAACTAACGAAAACCTAATGTCTGTCTTAAAATGATATATTTTCGCATCTGTTATCAATCTGGCCCCTATTTGATGGCTACAAAAGTTTTAATTCACAGCAGAAAGTTATACAATTTTATAATAGCTTCTTTTTCTTTACTTTTTTATTCCTTATATTGTTTTAACTATTAACCATGACTGAGCATCTCTCTCTTCCATATCGTTAAGTAAAACTAATAAAAAGAACTAATAAGACAACCTGGATTTGCTGCTCGTCTGAAAGTTGATGGCAGATCTTTGAATTGCAAATAATATTGAATATGGCCAAATTCATGATGTATTGAAATTAAATCGTTCATTTGTATCCTTGAGCACATTCTTATTCTATAAGACAGTAGAATTCATTAATATGTGGTATTAAAAGCTAGATTAATAAATATAGTTTGTTAGTAATTATTTTTAAAATTAATTATTTAAATTTTAAGAAGTAAATTTTTAAGAAGTAAATTGATTAAATAGTAATAATTATTCAATCAATTAACGTTATCATAAGCCGAATTTTTTTTTTATATTTGTTGAAAATTATTGATTGCAAAATTTTTTGTAAATCCTACCTCTCTCGATATTTAGAAATGAAGATAAGGTTAGTGACTCAGCATTGAAAAGTAAGACTCCAAAACTCAAAAATTGTTTCAACAATTGTTTCATCGGATGTTATTTTGGTTTCTTCAGAATTTAGTCATACAGAATTTGATAATTTCTGATTTGAAATCTTTACCTAACATCTTCATATCCGAGATCCCAAGCAGTTGCATGACATAGAATGTTCCTATCAGGCGGCCTTGTAAAAATTGACAACCTCCAAAATGACTCGGGAACCTCCTTCAGACCCAGGGACTGATAAAAGCTGTCAGCTAATTCAAACATTTTTACAGCTGTGTATCCCTAATGAAGAAGAATTTCATTTCGTATTACTTTATATTTTAATAAATATCTGAATTCTGTAGTTAATGCCTACATTTCAAATACAAAAACTCATTACCAAAAAAAACGACGAACGTAGAAGGAGTTGTCCGATTGAAATTTTGTATGCAAAGACATTGGGACCGCCCATGCAAATGATTAAACTGTGGTGTCCAATGAATGAATAGCGAGAGCTACAGCGCATCGGAACTGCGCACTCAGCAGGTGTATATAAGAAGCGATTCTCAATCTGATGGTCGAAATTTCTGTTGCATTGCGAATTAGGATACCTTTCAACGACTGAAAAAATGCCTCGCCGCAGGATTCGAGCTCATTACATGCAACTGTCAGAGTTTGAAAGAGGTCGTATCATTGGATTGAAAGAGGCAGGTTGGGCAAATCGGAGAATCGCTCTATTTATGGGTCGAAGTGATGCGGCGATTAGAAGATGCTGTCAGGAATGGGTGAACAATGGCAGATTTCAGCGTCATGAAGATAGCAGTCGACCTAGGGCCACAGCAGAATGGGAGGATAGAGTGATTATCAGATCAGCTGTCACAGCGCCTGAATCATCATTATCAACCATCAGACGTGCGACACGCACATGAGTGTCCCCAATGACCATTCTCAGACGGCTGAGAGAGCGACATCTACGCTCGTACAGACCGCTACGCCACCTGCCACTCACGTCTGCACACCGTCGGGCCAGATTACAGTGGTGCTTGGCTCGATCCGGTTGGAATGATGCTGACTGGGGACGTATAGTGTTTAGCGACGAATCCCGCTTCCAACTGTGTCCTGACGATCGTCGCAGACGTGTCTGGAGACGCCCAGGGCAGCGTGCCGATCCTGCTATCACTATTGCACGCCACACAGGCCCTCAACCAGGAGTTATGGTCTGGGGTGCCATTTCCCTTGATAGCCGGACCCCTTTGGTCGTCATTAGCGGCACACTTACAGCACAGCGGTACGTCGACGACATTCTGAGACCTCTTTTGCTACCCTTCCTTTTGCAGTACCCTGGCCTTATTTTTCAGCAAGATAATTCCAGACCACAAACGGCATGTGTTCCTATGACCTGTCTTGCAGCTTGTGAAACACTTCCTTGGCCAGCCAGATCTCCAGATCTCTCTCCAATCGAGCATGTCTGGGATATGATGGGAAGGCGACTGCATCCACCAGGGAATGTGGATGACCTAGCCCGACAATTGGAGCAAATTTGGCAAGAAATACCACAGGAGACCATCAGGGAGCTTTGTCACTCTATGCCACGTCGTGTGGCAGCTTGCATTCAGGGTAGAGGTGGGTCAACACCTTATTGAGCTCGTTACTTTGTAACTCTGTAACTCTGAAATAAATCATTCAATTTGTCTGAAATTTTAATCATTTTCTATTCTGTACATAATCTTGCTCTCCACCAATTTTTGTCTCCATCGGACAACTCCTTCTAGATGCGTCGTTTTTTTGTTAATGAGTGTATATTTCCGTCATGTATTAAATAAAACAAGTTTCACCTGCTTTACTAAGGCGTCAGTAACATCCACAGTTTCTTTCTGAGGAAACGGAACAACTAAATCATACAGAGGACTCCAAATTTGGCCCCATTGATCCCCTAAAAGAGAAGATTAATTTTCAGTGATAATTCAAAGTTTTTTGTACAACATAACTCGTACAATATTAGAGTCAAATAACAAAATTATTCAAGTAAAGGGTTGTTAAAATTAAGCTCCTATACATAGAGGGCTCTGGAGCGCGTTCTAAGGCTCCAAATGGAAAGAAATTTGGATAACAGATACTTCAATGATGCAAGTGCATCGTTTGATGCGCTTGCCGTTCATTGAAAAAAAAAAAAAAAAAAAATAGTACTAAAAATGGCCAATAGATGGCGCTGTAGCAATACAAATCACTTGAACTACAAATGTTCAATGTGTCCACCATTGTTGTCAGCAACATTTTTCTATTCGCAAAACGTCATTTTCTATCGCAGAACACAATATATCTGCTGGAATTGCTAGAACGAAGATACGACATGTCCTTCAGATACGACAAAGTTTGACATCTTTCTCGATACACCTGGTTCTTCAAAAAAAATCTCTCAACCAGAAGTCACATGGGGTGAGGTCGGGTGATCGGGGAGGCCTAGTTGTCTGGAAGTAACGAATGATAATCCGTTCGTTTGTAAAGTGCTGCATTAACAAATTTTGAACACAACGGGTAGTTTGGGATGCACTGTCTTGTATGAATATAGTATCCTGAAGACTCGCGTTGTTGAAGCTCTGGTGTAACGAATTTCGCCAACATGTCGTAATACTGCTGTCCGGTTATGGAACAGGTGCGGAGTCCAGTTGGAGTTAGCTCTTCAAAAAAATATGGTCCAATGCTGAAATTAGCCGTAGATTCACACCATACAGTCACATTTGGAGAATGCAACGGGACCTCTTGGATAATAGGAGTTTTTTCTGTTGCTGATACTCGACAGTTGTGTTGCTCATACTCGACAGTTGCCCATTTAAGCAGAAGTGGGCTTCGTCACTTCAAAGAATGTTACAAGGCCAAGTGATATCAACTGTCATTCGCGCAAGGAACTGAAGCGCAAATGTTTCTTCATCACTGTGCTGTAGCTGCTGTAGTTGCTCTAGATTCCTTATTTTTTTATGCAATTCTGACTCATCGCTAGCCTTAGAGTGGCATACGGCATGTCCACTGCACGGCCAACAGCTGTTATATCTACACTACCACATGGAGATTACTGTGACAAATCCACGACAGCGATAGCCACATCTTCAACGCGAGAAGAGTCCACTCGACCTCTACTGGTAGAACGCCAAGTCCCCCTGTTGCTTCAAATTTTGCAGATATTCCTCCACGCCTTCCATGCTTCTGACGCCGGAATTCTCTAACAGCCGCAGCTGCATTCTTATTGTTCTAATAGAACAACTTCACCAATAACGCTTTTTCCTGCAACGTTGGCATTGCTCGTGAAGTGCCGGTAAACATCTAAAGCTTTTGAAGAGCTGTCTTTCTTTTTATAGAGCTGCGAGTCAACATTAATTAAAATTTTTATTGTATATAGTTTTTTTCAAAAAAATCTGCGTTCGTGTTAATGTTAAAATGTTCTAAGATTCTATATTATTTCTTATATTCCTCATAAGTCAGATTGTATGAATCAAAGCAACATTCATGAATAAGGTTCCAGTTCCGAATCACTGTAAAAAAGAATCAAGTAGCTGGAAGCAGAAAGCATGAACATTGAACATTTAATTTAAGAAAACAATTTTGAATGTTTTCGAGTATTTCAAAATAAGGATTTTGTAGGTTTCCCTAACATCAGCTGCAACCTATTATTCATAAAACAATTAAAAATAATCATACATTTGCCTTATTGTGGAGAAAATATCCATCATATAGAATGCAGTGTTGATTATTTTATTATTTACTATTTGAACTTTTGTATTTAAATGACTTGTGTTTTATGTTTTTTACTTAAAACTCACCTAATAAATGGCCCGGGATCGGTCCATTAGATCTTACTTTATCTTCGCCATAGACACCAATCAGTTTTCGTCGAACAAAAGCATGAAGTTGCTTATAATAAGGTAGTAATGTTTCCCAAATCTCGTCAATATTCTTTTCAAACGTATCTGATTGAAATTTATTTATCCATTTTTCAGCATTACTTTTGTAACCTAAACATTAAATCAAATTTCCTTTTAGATTTCAAATAAGTCAGAAAATACGAAGTTATAATGAGACGGATTTTGTAAAATTAACAACAACTTAGCTTAAAGAAAATACATTTTATATTTAGAAGTTGTAGTTTTAAACATTCAAAATAAGATAATGTAGTGCCTTTAAGTTTTTACGAAGCCTAAAGAATGCTCTTTCTAAGATACACTAAATGTAAATTGATTCTGCTTTACATTAAAAATGTACTGAATTGTACTCTTTAATAATGACTAACAAGCATTGATGTGTTTTCATGACTGGCATTGTATTCCCGGTCTCCTTTTGAACAGGATTTCTTTAATTACCATAGTGACTGATAATTATAATTTATTCTTTCAAATTATCGTTATCTACACCAATAAAAAAGACACTGATATGGACATGTATATTTAATGAAAGTATTTTTGTAAGTGCTCGGAAATAGCAAATATACAAACGAAACGTAGATACCATTTATATGGGCTGCTTCGTTCATGAGAGTTATGTAGCTACCATAGATTTCTTTTATTTGCCTTCCACATTTATTATGCCATTCTTCCCACATAAACTGCAATTCGTCGTAATCCCGTGACTTTGCCATTACTTGTAAAACATCTAAATAAATTAAGTAAAAAGGTGTAAATATAAGTTTATAAAATGAATTTATTAGTTAAAGTCTGAATGGTTATAAGAAACAAGGTACTTGATAATTCAGTTAGATGTCTTCACATTTATTATCTTAAAAATTAAACAGTATAACTAAAAAACAATCTATATAAAAAGAAAAGACCTGACTCACTCTGACTGACTCATAAACGCCCAGCGCAAACCCTTGGACCTAGAAAGCTGAAATGTTGCACAGAGGTTCCCTTTATAATGTAGACAAAGAATAAGGCCGGATTTTTCGAAGGGATATTTTCCCAAGGGATAGGGAATAAAGAGGATTTATATTTTTCCTTTAAAGTTGCCTTATCGATATATAGGTGTGCGGCGCCAACCCGCAATACATCTGAGTTATCCGGAGAAGGCCACAACGGACTGGGAACTCGTATATTTTCCGATCTCGATATTAATTTGCTAAATAAGTAAACTTTTTTTTTCTTTTATGCTATGTATGCAAGGGTTCCGGAGCGAAGCGACGGTACCCGGCTAGTCCTCAATAAAACCAAATTATATGTTACAGATTAAAGAAAATAAACAAAAAATAAATTTCAACACAAACAAACTTAGCAAAAGACAAATAAATACATAGAAATAAAGCAAGCTTAAAAATGAAGATCTGAAACCAAAAACAGCAACTAACAAAAGATCACGAATGAATAAAAAAGAAAACAAAATAAGGTAACTGATCAAATGAAAACTAAATAATCAATTTAAACAGCTCACATTAATCAAACACAAAAAACAACTCAAATTAGAATTAAATCAAAATTTCTAAAAAAAATATAAAATTAATCACATGCAAAAAATAAAGCAAGAAAAAGTATCGTTTATTTCGTCAATCTAAAAACTCATTTTCCCAAAACAATCAAAAAGCTAAATTTTATGATTCTCAACAAATCACTTTGGCTAGAAAGTTTAATAGATAAATGTTCCTATCGTCCCAAAGTTTAACGTTAGTAAATTACTCAAGGATATGACTTGAAAAAAACTAAAATATACTGGCAATAATTCTAAAAACATAATAACAAAATAAATTTATTATTCTTCCTACAGAAAATGAGAACGTTAGCTAAAAAGGAATCTACGTTTTCTCTAAGTGAATCTCTATATTATTTTTTTTATGGTAATTAATAATTTGATAGTTTTATTCATTTGATTGCATATTCTAAGCTTATGCGCTGAGATTAATAGAATGTTTTTGATTTAGTGCATTTTGTTTAATAGAAACAAGAACAGAAAGCTTTACTTTTTCTATTACAGTTTGTGTGAATGTGAAGATTTATTGTATACTAGCTGTATCCGGCATGCGTTGCAATGCTACTCAAAGAAAGAAAGTGTTTGTATTTTAATTCTGTTTATTGAAGTGCTTTTGGATACACAATATTTTTTTTGTTTTTCCGTCTGGTGAATACACGAATAAATCAGTAGGTTTTCCGACGCGTGAGCAGGGCACATACAGGAGTCCATGTGTTAGCATGGATTTTTCAAATTTAATCCACACTTGTAGTGATTGTCCCTGTGCTTTGTTGATGGTCGTTGCAAATGCGAGTCGCACCGGAAACTGCAAACGTTGAAACCGGAAATACACTCATTTGTTGAAACGACTCGCGCTGCAAATGTTGTAAAATGGTTCTACAAATTCAGAAACCTTCGCGGGTGTGCGCACAACAACTCACCAAAGTTTCATCGAATCTGATGAATGGTATAGTTTTATGTCATTCTTGAAATTATTAATGTAGATAACAACTAGGCCTACAATATGGAATCCAAGCGTACTGTGTATTAATCATCAAATACTTACTGTTCTATTACATTATTCTTCAAATAATCACTTTCTCATATCGAATGCACGAAATATTGTATGTAATGCAAATAATCTAATATCTTATTCCTCACTTGGGAATAGAAAGTTATTCAATAGAAATATTATAAATTTCATTGTAAAATCTCAGATTTCCTATGTATAAGTATGTAAATATAGGGAAATTAAAATAGACTTTGAAACTGGATTACCTGGATTAAGCGGCAGATCACACTTTTGTCTGTTGTGATAATCACAAACTGTCGTTTTAGTATAGATTGTAGTCATATTCAAAAGAACTTCGGTTAGCTGTTAAATAAGAAATCAGAACTTTAAAATTTTGACACCAATTATTTTAAACCCAAAAAATGTATGCAATTTAATACAAGGTTCATATTATTGTGTCCTTTGTTAATATATATGATAACAGTTTAACACGTTTAAGACCAATATATTATTGAAATGTAAATTTCATTTAAAAATGATATAGTTTATTCAATTTTTATTTCAACATTTGCTAAAAATATTTTTTTATAAGAAAACGATGTTGGTACGATGGGGCGCAAAGTTTTTCATTTTAAAAATGTAATTATCACCCATATTTTTGTTATTAGTAGGATGTTAGCAGTAAACCTTTTAAAGCTAACATTAAGCAGAGGTTAAATCTTCATAATTGGAGTGCTCAGAAGCCAATCAGTGTAAGTCAATAAACCAAAAAAAGAAATAGTTTTTTTAAAATTACATACCAAAACATAACAACGTTTGTAAATTTGAAGAATGAATTTTTAATTGAAAGATAACATAACTATACATACGGATTTGGGCACTTTGTCAACCGAAAGTATAAATATTAGAGTATGACTTACAGAAAAAATTTCAATTTAAAAAAAATGACTTACACTGATTGGCTTCTGAGCACTCCATATAAAGCTGTCTTTTGTATAATTTTACAGCACATTTTTTGTTGATTTTTTTTTAATATTGACCACTATAGTTATAATTAGTATGTTGGTAAACTTCTTTAATTACTTCTAAACTTCTAATAAACAATATTTCTCTTCCTTCAACAGGAAGCTTCTTCAGGTTTTTTTTAAGGACAGGAAAAAACTTTTCCTTTTCCTCACAGAATCCGTTAAAATATAAATTAAGAGTTTTACATCATTTTTGAAAAACAATTAGATTATAGTAACACCATTTATCACATGATTTTTGGGAAAGAATTAGATTATAGTAATAGCGTTTATCACATGATTTTTGGAAAGCAATTAGATTGTAGTAATAGCATTTATCACATATTATTTTTGAAAACAATTCAATATTAGTAATAGCATCTATCACAAGATAATATTTTAGAAAACAATTAAATATTAGTAATAACATCTATCACACAATTTTTGAAAAACAATTAGATTGTAGTACAGTATTTAAAAATAGTAATGATTAATGATGTTTTATCTTATTATTATTAATAATTTTACAAAAATGTTCATAACCAATTTCACTAACCTTTAAAAATTTATTTTTATTAAAACACGGTACAGTCAAACTTGGATAATTCGAACTGTTTAATTCGAAATTCTGGATAATTCGAAATTTTTGCTCGGTCCTTAGAATTTTCTGTATTAAAATAATGTTAAAAAATCGTGGATAATTCGAATTTTATTTTGGATAATTCGAATTTTTCGTACGATTGTCCTTAAAATATTACGGTAAAATTATTCCTGAGACTTTTCTCGGCTAAGGTACATTATTTATTTTAAAGTTCTTTCTAAGGAAAAGAAAAGGGTTGGAATGTCACTATATGGGAATTTCCGAGGATTTTTCTGTCCACCTTCTAGAGAAGCCCCTACCTAGTGCGTCAGAAGCTATGGTACATATACATGAACTTCGACGCTTTTTTGAAGATCAGTCTAATGTAGACGATTCTATTTTTGTATCAATTGATAGGTTGGAATCATATGCTATGACTCAAAGATTGCATTCAATGAAGCAATTAAAAATATCTGCCTTTTTTTAAAAAATAATGAATAATTAAGCTAGTAAAAAATGTTTGATTTAATGAAAAGAAATGTAGTAGTATGCTTAGATAAAGTTTATATGTTAAATCTTTGATCATGGAATTAATCTTTTTATATATCTCTTCTGTTTGAGAGAATATATATAACTCGAATTTTTGGATATTTCGAACTTTTTCTCTGGTCCCTTCAACTTCGAATTATCCAAGTTTGACTTTAGTAATTTTATTAAACATGATTCGATCATTAATTTTGCTTTATCATCTTCTATTTGGAAAAGGATATCCACTGCAGGGTCGGCATTATGGCCTGTGACCCTACAGTGGTCAGCCCAATCTGAAATACTTTTTTATTTAAATATTATGTCTGTTGTTCTTGAAACCACTGGTTTGTTCTAATACTCTTTCTCTTAATGTTCTACCTGTGCTTCCATAATAATTTTCATTACAATCTCTACATTCTAATTTATTTGAAAGCATATACCAGTGCTTTCAAGAACAACAGATATAATATTTCAGATTGGGCTGACCGCTGTAGGGTTGTAGGTATGGTATGTATGTAGTGGGTGGCAGAAGCCAAGCACTGCGACCAGAGGTCTATTGTACTATCCCACGGAAATATGGACAGATGGAGAGAAAGACTGAGAAAGTATGGTGGGAGAAGTGCAGGGGAAACGGGAGAACCCCGAGAAAACCTGCCCAGCGCGGATCGTCCACCATCACGAAACCCACATGAGAACCGAACTTGGGACTCAGAGGTGAGAGGCCGATGTCTTAGCAACAACGCCAACCGCGCGGCCCCGCTGTAGGGTTACAGGCCATATTGCCGACCCTATAATGGATATTCTTTTCCAAATAGAAGATGAAATAAAGCAAGATTAATGATCGAATCATATTTAATAAAATTACTACCATGTTTTAATAAAAATAAATTTTTAAAGGTTAGTGGAATTGGTTATGAACATTTTTGTAAAATTATTAATAATAAGAAGATGAAACATCAATAATCATTACTATTTTAAAATGCTATATTATAATCTAATTTGCTTTCCAAAAATTATGCGCTAGATGCTGTTACTAATATTTAATTGTTTTCCAGAGATCATGTGATAAATGCCGTTACTTTAATCTAATTATTTTCCAAAAAATGATGTAAAACTCTTAATGTATATTTTAACGGATTCTTTGAGGAAAAGGAAAATTGTTTATTAAAAGTTTAGAAGAAATTAAAGAAGTTTATCAACATATTAATTATAACTATTGTGGAAATATCTTATTCTGAACTACATTGACCACTATGATTATGCTATTGGCCTTTTCTTGATTGGTTAAAATCGTTTTGTTAATGATAGAAAGCGAATAAATTCCTTATTGTTGAAATTGATCTATGTTAAATTTATAGGCTATTAATCAATAGTTTTCCTTACTTGTAAATTTTCTCGACAATTAATCAAAGCGAGAAGATTTCATTAAATCTTTATATCTGAAGTCTGAAATATGAAATATAACAACTCATGACTGCCGAGAAAGAGTGGTAATTCATTTATTAATTGATTAAATGATGCATCTAAATTCTTAATAATGGACGGATGCGTTCATATCGAAATTGAGATTTAATTGTATGATAATGTAATTTCATGCTCATACACCTGTATGAAATATAACTCAGATTCATCTAAGGACACCTGTATCGAACAGTTTGATCGATATCATTTGTATTTCCATCGTTCTGTGGAGATGATGAAAAAATAACAGAAAATCTAAGAAATAGAAATAGATATCTAGCTGTGGAGTATGGAAAGCTGAACTGTGTCCAATAATTTTACAAGGATTACATATTGCACTGATGTTCTGTCTACACTGTGTTGTCATATGCTGACAGACGAATAGTGATTAAAGGCAAGAACTGTGATTAAAGGTACAGTAATACATGAATGCTAATGTGTTCAGTGATCACATATTTTCCATTCATAAGTTCTGCCAGCATGCATCCTCTTTGTTACAATCGAGAAATAACGAAACTGTTCAGAATTTGAGGACGTATTTGTGCTGAAACGGAGCGGGCGGCTGCTCCTAATGGGGGCAATTCCTTGGAAAAAGAATGGTCCTAGGATGAAATTTGAAATATTGCTATACCAAATGATAAATATCGGCGTGTGAATGGGATTTGCCGAATAACATGTGGTCCTTCGGAAGCCCATATGAGGCAGTTTTCAATGTCGATAGTCCCTTCTAGATAAAAATGAGTCTCGTCTCCCAAAGAATGTTTCAAGGCAAGAATTATCTCTTTAGAGCTGCTGGCGGCCGATCTTGTAAGGATAATAGTGGATTAATATTCTAAGAATTTCGACAAAGTGGAATAATGGAAATCAAATTGCCTCGAAACTATCGGGGTGCTGCTAGTTTAAGGAGCATTATCCATGGATCGATCGACCACAATGTTGAAACTTACTCTGCTATCTGATGTGAAACAGGCATCCTTTCTTTTTTAAACTTAACTCCAAGAATCCAGTTTCCTTCTAACTGTCGCAAGTGATAAAAGACCTTTATGTAAGTTTTTACACTGTCGAAATTCAAGCAGAGCGGCTAAAGCATTTCCTTTAAAATAAATGAACTTTACAATTAAATCACGTAAGGTAGTAAAATTTCAGACCAATTCAATTTCTGTCTCAGTTTTTGAAAAGATCAAACGTAAAAATTTGAAATTTCATATTAGCATTGTCTAAGTTATTCATGACACTTTGTCATTTATTTCCTCTTATATTTCACCCTATTGGCAGGTTTTGAAACTAAATTTTAATTATCACTAAATCCCTCTCCACACGTCTGGAATAGACTATTCCTAATCCTGGTGATATTCCTCTTATTAGTTGGAGCTGCAGAGAGCTCTGTACTGAGATACTTTAATTATGGCTATGCTGTATTTAATGATTTTTCTATGAAACAGTGTTCTTTCAACACAAGGTAACGTTAAATTTAGGAATCAAGCAGGGTATTTATCATACATCTGATTAAAAGTAATTTCAATCAATAAAAATAAAACTTCTGATACAATAGTGTAGTAAATAGTAAATGGTACAATATGAAATTCGTGAGATGTTAAATGTATTGTATGACAAGAAACAATTGCAACGCTTGCATTGTTTGGAGGAAGCTCTGAAGCGCTTGTTGAAGGTGGATTGTTAAGGAGAACTTGGTTACTATGCAACATGGACGTTGTGTGAGAGAAGTGTTGTAAAAAATGGCGATAAAAAGGAACAACACGTCAATGCACAAGATTGGGGAAGTAGAAGATATATACTGCTTCCAAGAATAATAAATATTCTCCTTTATATGTTGAATTGTGCAGTTATGATTTAAGTAGGATTGATTTAAGTAAACTAAAGAGAAATTTTACTTAAACGAAACTAATCTGTTCATTCCAATAGTCTTATTCCCATCAATAGTAGGAATTCGAATGATGCAGCAGTACGGAGAAGTTATGAGTCCTGACAACATTCTTAGTGAAGCTAATAAGCGAGATCATATAACAAGGAATTGTGGAATCTACTGTGGAACAGGTGCAGTTAAATCGTTAATCCTAACTCAGATCTGTGGAAGTTCGTTTTAAGAAGAAGATAACGTAAGTGACTCTTTGATTTTCCTAATACACGGAATACAGGGGTTTTGTAATACACTACAATTAAAACCTTGAAGTTACAAGAATTTAGCGTGAACGAACTTTGATATTTTGAAGAATATTATTGCCGACAGGAAAGCAAGTAATGAATTTTATTCCAAGGCAAATTCAAGCGTGGTTACATATTTGATTATCTGGTGAATTGCGAATTAACTTTTAATAAAAGAAATATTAAGAAGTTAATTATAAAGATAAAGAACTATGAATGAAATATAAATATTTTATAATCGGTGATTAACCATTTCGAAGATGAAGAGAGATAACAATAATTATTCACATAAGGTGATTAAGTTCGTTAACTATGATTGTAGTTATTAATATTCACACAGAAGGTGATAAAGCATTTTAATTTAATTTCACATAAGGTGAAATAGCTTTTTTGCTGTAGATTAATGTATAAAACATTAGAATATTAATAGGCTTAAAGTACAATCAAAGTGAACTTTAATGAACTTTACTGTTCATCTTCGAAAGGATAGAAGATTATAATATTCCTCAATAATGGAAAGCTGTAATATTTAATTTTTATTATTTTTTGATATAAACTTTTCATGTTATATAGTTGAAGATTATTTGTTGGGTCCAGTTGATTTAATAGAATATTACAAATAGGTTTACTATTATTCACTACACGTTAAACTTAATCATAAAATACTACATCTCTGCCTAAACCAATATATATTCTCCTACAAATAGTTGCTTTAGACTGTTTGATGAGCATTATAGTAATTTCATTTATCTTCTTACAGACTTTTACAAATGAACAAAAAATTAAGATCAAAACACCTAAAATTTTAACAAAAAATAGAAAAATAAAACCTTCTTAAATTGTTCTTTATCCAAAGCGGCATTTCCCAAGTCAGAATTTAAATAAAACAGTCGTTTCAGAGTCTCATTGTTAAAACTGCGCCAGTCGTACGAAGTAAATACTTTCCAAGATTCTTTCACAAAATCCTGCATTTCCAGTGAAATTTCATTCTGAAAAGTGAAACAAACGGTTTATTGAATTGTTTTACAATATTATTGGAATTTTGTTAAACGTAGTTCGATTTACAAATATCGTAGAATAGAATTTAAAAAAATACATTTCAGATTAAAGTTTTATTTTAAATTCCCAAAATTGAATGAATTTTTGCTAATTGACTCTCCATATTTTATACGATTTTTTTTTAATTTTTAATTTCATTTTTTATGAATTCTTAATCTTTAATTTAAATTTTATGAATTTTTTAATATTTAATCTAATTTTTATGAATGAATTTTTAATTTATATCAACAAGAAACGTTGAAAGAACTTCAAGTCTACTTTTTTAAAAACTTTAATGTTTACATTTTATAAAATGTAGTGCATTCAGTTTTACCTTGTTTTATGAATTTCCTGAAAAATTAAACGACGTATTTCTACATTTGTAAATTATTATAATTGCCCAATAAATTATCCTGCCAAATGTTTCATTTGTTGTAATATTAATTAAATGTGTCAATCGATTAAAATCCAATTTAAGTTTGTCTAAATCCAATTAATTTTTAAAAATAAAATTAGTGCGGAATGGCAAATGGATTTTTATTTTTAGATTCATTGGAATTAATTTTTTTTGCCAACAAAACATTAATCCTTCCACTTCTAATGTTTTGTTCATGGAATTTTTGCAAGAAATCTGTTACCTTGACGTCCGAGGATCAACATGGAAATATACTGAATTTTTAGATAAAAATTAGATCTTTTTTTGTTGATATGCGATTCAAGTTTGAAGAGAATCCATTCACTGATTCAAACGTTGAGACAGACACATACTTACTGATTTTATGAGGCTAAATTTTCTTTGTTGAAATAGATTAAAAACAAGGTAGGGATAGTGATTACTAAACCAATCAGAATGCTTCGCAACGGCTTCTGATACGTAAACGACAATGTAATTGATTGTTTCATACCTTTTTTATAGGTCCTTTCTCCTACAATTTTTATTGTAATAAAAGATCTCCAACATCTTACAATTAAATGTAATATTTTATATTTATTATTAAAAGCAAATTTTCGAGGAAATTTTCGTTCCCTCTTTCTTAAGCCTATTTACAACAATAAGTTAGCGAAATTTTTTTAAATAATCAAATTATTACATGCTACCAGTATTCACATTTTGTTGAATGTCTTATATATATTTTGTTAATAATACATAATAATAACACAACTTTCTATTATCAATAATTTCCTGAAACAGAAAACAATTTTCATATGTCGATACTTAAACAAATACCGGTAACCTTAATTTGAAAAACTTTCTATTGGTTACCGGTAATTATTGCTAATTCTTCTATTATAACCTTATTATTACAATTTGCACACAGCTTCTCAATAAAATCTTTTTAATAATAAATGTAAAATATAGTAAAACCCCGATTATCCGAGTTTGCGCTTTAACCGAGCTACCAAATATTTCTAGGATTATTTAATTTTTTTTTTTGGTTTTACATTTTCCGTTTTTAAAACTACCGAAAAAAATTCTGAACTTGATCTCATCAATCAACGAAGAGGATATACCTGACTGGATAAACGCTGACGAACAACAAGACTTTACAGATAAATGATCGTGAATAAGGAAAATGAATCTAGCGATGATGATGAAGACAGTGGCGATGAAAATCGACATATGAAAATCTCCCTACAGATGGACTAAAAGCTATCGAAAGTGCTATTGAATATATAGAACAATAAGAAGAAGCGACACCAGCAGCAGAAAAACGCCGAAGTATCTTAAAACAAAAAAACAATTAAGGACTTTTTTAAATAAAAGAACTCTTTAATTATCGTAACAATAGGCTTAATATGAATTGCATGTGGTGTATCTGTATAACTTTTGTATTTGTTAAAATATACATTTAAACGTGCACGATTTATTTTATTTACAATTTTCGCTTTAACCGAGTTTTTCGGTTATCGAGTTTTTCGGTCTTGGTCCACATTACTCGGATAATCGGGACTCTACTGTATTACATTTAATTGTGAGATGGTGAAGATCTTTTATTACAATATAATTGATAATGCTTTAATTTTCTTATTATTATAAATGTGATTGCTGCGAATGCAAAAGGCGCAATTGTTGCGATTATTGTGATTGTTGCTGAACTGCATTATAAATGTGATTGTTGCGAATGCAAAAGGCTCAATTGTTGTGATTGTTGAGCTTAATGATTATTTAATGAGATTTTAATGATACCTGTCCACAGACAGACGGACAAAGCGATATTATAAGGCTTCCTATCAGAAGCCTAAAAAGTCGTTATGGTTAACTCCATAATAACAATTTCAAAACACCACATTTGATACCTCATAATAGCTCCATCAGCCATAATACGTTCTAAAACCAGAGATCAGTGACGAATAATTATGGCAAACACTATATGGTAACACTGAAGTGTTATATTCGTTAGTTAGTAAATCAAATTTATAAATCAATAGTTAAATTATTAGTTAAATTATTAATCAATTTTGTATTCTCCAATAAAAAAATGAAGTGCCTGAATTGTTTAATCTCTTTAAACCAAAATAGCATACCATTAAAAATGATTTTGAATTAATCCCAAATCATTTAACAAGATATCTCCACTTTAAATTAAATATAGACTTCAAATATTTAAAAAAAATATATAGTTAAAATTTTGTAAATAACAATGTTTCAATTTATCTTTTTTCAGCTGATTTTGAATGAAAGCCGTTTTTTTCAGAAAACATGTAAGAAATCAAATTCATATACAAAAAAGGCAATGGACCACTTGAGGATAGGCGGAGCTTCGTAGATAGGCGGGGCTACTGCTTGGCTTGTGGGATAAACAAAGCCATGTGCTTCGTTGTAACCCGTGTAGATATAGAGGGTGAACTAAAAGACTTGATTTGGATGAAACGATTGTAAGCCGTCCAAAATGTTCATATCGGATTTAGAGTTGATTATAGCCTACTGAAGAACACGACAGCAATGTATTATCAAAGAAAAGAATTAATTTTTAAATATTACAAATACGTCTGGACGGCATCGAGAACGCGTTTCCTTGTATAAAGGCTTATTGCTATCAAGACAAAAAAAAACAAAAAAAAAACACTGAAACAGTAAGACTTCTATATTTTGAAAGAAGAAATACTGATAGCAGATTCCAAGCCACGGCAGCATTCTGGCTGTAAAACAAGTTCAGCAATTTCATAATCTTAACACATTATATCGTACTCATAAGTAAATGCGCTACTTAAGATATAGATCGCCAAATTCAGTACGACGCTACAGTAATTTGACGTCGTTCCTTATTTACTCCGCCGAATTTTGTTTTTCATTTCAAGGAAATGATATGTGAAGTTTAAATTTTTATGTCTTAACTTATGTCTTTTATATTTGCATAAATAATCATCATATTGTATGTAATTTGTTTTCTTTTTTTTTTTCATTTCTCTCTTAATAGTATTCCTTAATTCTCGACAATTTATAACTGTGGATTTTGTAATTAAATTTCAGAATGCATAAACCTAAAAAAAAGAATCTAGAAAATTATATTTTTATATATATATTTATAACTGTGATTATCAAGCAGTTAATTAATTTGCCAACCTAACAAATTCAGAACGTATTGGGTAAAAAAAAAAAATATACTAAATATTTCTACAAAATTCGATAATTGCAAATAAATTTTTAAGTGTGTATTTTTAATTTTAATTTTATATTTCAATAGAAAAAAATAAAACAAAAAAACATCTAAACGTTATTGCAAATTTAGCTTTGTAATTTAGGTTGAATAAAACTCATATTTTATAGAAATGGCTCTAACCATTATATTCTTTAAAAAAAAAAAACTCTATTGCTGAAGTTATTATAATAGCACAGCAGTAATTTAATATAACATTCCTTCGTCAGAAAAGAATAACATACTATGGAATTATAAAAAAAAAAAAAAAAAAAAAAAAAAAATCCTCAAAACCTAATATTATAGTGTTTTTCAGAGTTTTAAATTATCTTTGCAAATATAAACAAATTATTAAACTGCATTCCTATCTAACTTAACTTACGTCTTGGTGACTTCATTTTCTTCAGTAAAATGAAGTAAAAAAAAAAACACTTGGCACAGCTTTATTTGTCAAAAATTTCCTGCTTCGAAATTATCATGAAATAATTAAATGCTAAAAAATGTTTTAAACAAACTCACAAGACAACGAAATAAGCGATTTTCGTAAATCCCGCCGAATATTTATTTCGACGATTTTGATTTGCTGACAATTGTGGAAGGATATTCCAAGCGTTTTTACAGAATTATTACAATAAGGAACTGCATAGAACTGAACTATTCCGTCTTGAAACACCAAAAATCGACGATTTTTTGAGTACTTCACAATAAGTTATATACTCGCCCTATGGGCTTTCGGTTTGTTTATACAACATGAGCTCTCTCAGCATGAGCTTACATGTCATACGTGACGTCGGTAGGGGCGTAAACCTCAAGTGGTCCATTCGAGGATTCCAAGGATTCATTATGAGAAGATGCAGTGCAAGCAGCTTTCTCACAATCACGTTTATATGGTCTACGAATGAAATCGTTGAGATGAAGTTTATATTTCAAAATTTCAAATCAAAGTAAGTAACGCTTGTAGGTATGAAGGTTGCAGAGGGTCAGAACAGAATGTTGACGGAAAGAGATAATGCCCAACATTTTTTTTTTAATTTATTTTTTTATTTACAGATTTGCTATTGCTACAATGTGGAGGATACATGTCTTCAAACAAAACGAAATTTTTCTACATAATCGCCATGGCGTCAATAGCCTTACGCCACCAGTGCCTGTATGCCTGCCTGGTAAAACCGTGGGCCGACGGGTCTGAGCCACTGTTTAATGGTCATCACAAAGGAGTCATCATTTTCTTTATTTCGCGAAGGGAGTACTTGAGTTTTTCAAAGAGATGGTAATTCGATGGTGCCCGATCAGAGCTGTACGATGGATGTGGCAACGTTGTCTACACAAGTTTTCTGATCGTTTCCTTGGTCTTTGACTGACATGTGACCGGACGTTGTCGGGCAACAGGAAAACATCTTGCTTCTGCCGATGCGGTCGAATGCGTCTCAACCGAGTTTGAAGTTTTTTCAGGTTTGCCACGTATGCTTCAGAATTAATGGTTGTCTCTCGTAGCATGATGTTCAATAGCAGGAATCCTTCCGAATCCCAGATAACCGTTGCCATAACTTTCCCGGCCAAAGTTATAGATTTGATTTTTTTTTTCTTGGATGACTTCGCATGATGCCACTCCATTGATTATCGTTCTGTCTCCGTTACAATTCTTGAAAAAATATTCCTGTCCATCTTTATCGTACTGCGTCAAAAGTTCGCTGCATATGATTTTTCGACTTTCCTTGTGTGCATTTTTGAGAGCATTCTCGGAACTCATCTTGCACAGAACTTCTTCAACCCCAACTGTTTCATTACTCTGCATACGCTTGCTTCCCGCAATGCCCAGTTAGATTGACATTTCTTTCGTAGTTACACTTCCGTCTGCAATAGCAAACACAATGTTGTTCACTCGCTCCACATTCTCATGTTCATGCGGTTTGCTGTCTGCCGCGGCATTGCAAATCCTGAATATTGTCATGGCCATTCTCATCTAATGACCTACGTACCCAACGACTAAAGGTATTGCGGGTCGACAGGGTCATCTTCATACATTTTCGCAATTTCTTGTGGATGTTTCCGACTGTCTCATTCTCACACACCAGGAAGTCAATAAAAGCACGTTGCTTCTGACGGACATCAAGAGCAGCAGCTATCTTTCAGGATTGCTACAATCACGCCACATATGGGAACTGGTTGCATTACATTTGAATAGAGGCATGAAGGATGCTTCTATGTACTATGAAAATAGTAAATCTGAAAATAAAAAAAATAAATTAAAAAAACAGTGTTGTGCATTACTTTTGGACTGACCCTAGTAGAAGAGGAAAAGGCGTCAAACCGATTCCTCGCAGAAGGCAGATCACCAGCAATGATTCGGATACTAAGTTAGCTGGTATTACGAATAATGGCTGGGGTCGGCTTTCTAGGTGAAACAACCACAGAATGAAACTCTAAACATGAAGATATCCGTACTCATGGAGGTACCCTTGGCAGTTGAAAATACCCTACGGAGGGTACGGCAACCATTTGGAAACGTTTTGGCAGAAAGCAATAGCGGCAATTACTAAATTTAAGTTGTGCATAGATAGCATGCATGTCACAACATTTCCAAGCGAGAATAAAGAAGGCATGGTTGCCATTTATGTAACTATTACTTTACTATTAATGATATTAAAATCTGCATCATGTTAATCAACTAATAATGTCCAAAGTTTGTTTTCTTGAAGCTTTTCTTTATTTTAGTTGATTTTGGTAATTTGTAATCTGAGACGAAACTCTATTTCTCAATATGATCTCTGAAATCATAACGGTTTGTTTTATTTTCTACTAAACTAATAAAACGCAAAAATACTATCAGTATATAATGGATACTGAATTCAGCCAAGAGTTTTACGCAAGTAAAACTTAAAGAGAAAATAATATTTGAAGCATTTCACCTTATTATATATAAGATTAAAAAAGGCAGAAAAAAATTGGTAAGCATTTACATTAAAGATAAAATAATGTTCGTATAGATTTCATGTTAACTTCATGGGATAAAAACTAAAAAATTTACATTAATATCATCTCACATTAATATTATTTGCTTCATCTTGGATTGATATTTAATCTAAAGTAATTCTAATTCCAAAAAGTAATTTCTAACGTTTAACTTCTTAAGAGATTCTCTTAAGATTATTTATTTGACTGCAAGTATCATCATATGGTAATTGAAGGCGTCTCCTTAATATATTCTTGAAAAATGATAATACGGTATTTATCAGATACTACAGTTTCTATGAACTGTACAGCTTTTCGCTGCCGTCATGCAGTCTTTGAGTAGATAAGTTATTTTCCCATGGTTGGTTCCTATCACAAAATATGCAAACAAATAATTCCCATTTCAAAAAACAAAATTTCGTTTTCAGTGAAATACAAAGTACTGCATTGCCGCAGTTGCATAAAACATGTATACAAGATGTATACAAAATGACATCCTGGTACAGCTGTTTCATGCTAATATGGCGATCATCAGCCAGGAGCAGTCATCAGTACACAACCAGGTCTCGATACACGGGGCCTATATGATAAAACGTCGGAATAAATGTGGAACCCGCAAAAGTTAAAACAAATAATAAAAATTCGCCGAAAGGACAAATGGCGAGAAAATTAACTTACTATTTGTTTTTGTTTTTGTTTTTTTTTTTTGTTTTTTTACTATCGTTTCAGATTAGGCGGAATATTGCCACCAAATTGAACGAATAAAACAAAAGTTACATCTTCATCAAATCATAGCTTAGAAACTATGTTCGCTTCATGCTGTCGTTTTCCCTCAAACTCAATTTGCAAAACCTTACGTTTATTTTCTTGCATAGATTTCAGAATAGTTTATAGAAAGGGAAATTCGTCAATGCATTGAAACAGTTAGAATGGCGAAATTCGGTTTATTATTGAATTTCAGGAGTTAATCCCTAACAAATACATTTATTTCAAATACATGATACTTTGTAAATAATAACTTCATGTTGTCGTGGATGTTAAACTAAAATCTTACATTTGAAATAATATCAATAATGGTTTAAAAAAATATGCGCGGAATAGTAAACCACAGTGTGCAACCGTTAAATTGATTCCATCTGTTGCAAAACACGTAAATTTTAGGTATTTACAACTTTATAATCAGGTTTCGCTATTTTTTTTATGTAATATCAGCAAAGGATCTTTACATTGTCACTCAGTTTTCTTCTAATATCTAGTCCATTTTAAGTGAATGCTTCTTCTTACTTAAAGTTTTTGTTATATTTTGCTTTCAGCAACTGCACTTTTGTATAAGTAAGAATCAAAATACATCATATAAAAAGATTCTCCACTGATATTTTCTTCAAAAGGGTGAGACCATGTTTACATCTCAATACAGCATCCCAAAACAGCTGTTTCTCGCTAAATTGGCGATTATGAGTTGATAGTAGTCATTGTAAACACACCACGTCTCACTACAGAGGTGAACATAAATGGAAGTAGGAATGGGAATGGCAACTCCAGAAAACTGAAAAGAAAATATACCCTAAAAATAAAGTAAAGGAAATTTTTGTGCTGTTCTCCGGTAGCCTCAAAGAATTTTCTATGCGCACTGTTAAGAAAAAAAAGTACCTGAAATATATAATCACATCAAAAGAATATTTTCTTTCTTTTTTTTTAATTTTTTCAATTATATTGGCATTGCGTTCAATGAATATTTTGACACTGTAATTGAATAATTTGAAAGTTTTTAATTTTTTTAAATGAATTCTAATAACTGTACATTTCAAGACAATTTTATACCTAATTATAAAAGTTTCAGCACGTAATTTAAACTTACCAATATTTCCCAGTTTTCTGATGTCATATTGGATTCATAATTCCAACTAGCCAAAGAATGCCGATGGAACCATTCCTCATTCTGTGGTTCAAATACTTGGTCATGGAATTCGGATGCTTTCAGTTCTTCGATTTCATCTGCACGAATAACTACAGAAGAAGATACAAAGACGACGAAGACCTGTAAGGCTAACATTGTTTTGCCAATGAAGAGAATTTTCTTTATCAGAAGTCCAAAAAATGCTAAGTTAAAAATATACTAAAGGAACTTTACTGTAGCTATTTCTTATAATCAAAATATAAATTACGAAAGAGCTTATGTAAAATTTTAAATAAAATATCTTATTTGTAATGAATATAAGTAAATGTAGGATTGAAACTTAATAAAGTTTTATATATAATTATTATTTTTGAAGATTTATTATCTACAATTATGCCATTAATCAATTGAAAACATTTTCGAATGTAGAAACTATAAAAAAAATCTAATAACCTCAAAGTCGTTATTAAATTTAGATCCTGTTAAATATTATAGCTTTTATTTTATTGCATTTGCTTTAAATTTCAAAGATACTTCGATAATAATTTCAGAATATGTTGAATCGAATGAATAATTTTTTTAAATTATTTGACTGGAATTAAATTTTTATTTCAAACACTGTTAGTTAAAAGAAATAAATCATTCAGGTCTAGAGGTACCATGTCCCTTGGCTGCAGATTGAACATTTTTTTTCTCATTTTCCTTGCAAGGACGGGGGGGGGGGGATGGGAAATTCTTGCTATTAGTAAAAATTTATTATTGACTAGACCTGTACAATTTTAAATATTTGCAACTATTGTCAAAATCAACACAATAGTCGTAACACTCGTCCTTATACAATATATTTAGAAATACGTAATTATTTAGAAACACATTGTAGTTCACTTTCAGAAACTTACAACCTCTTAATACCCATCTAAAGAAACCCGTCACTTATTCTTTTACCGGGGCTGTCACATAACTTGGTACCAGGGACCAGATTAAATATGGGGAGAATCTGCATTAGGTACTGGTTTTGAGGGCCTAATAGCGGGTATTGCTCTCTTTTGATGCCAATACAGTATCTATACTACTTCATTACAAAAAACAAATATATACTCTCCTGAAAACGACCAATATTTCGTTAATCGATCAGATCAACTTTTTCGATGTTTCAAATGTAAATAAATAAAAAATATACAAAATAAATAAGAGAAGAGAAAGAAAAGAATCTTACCTCTCTCTAAATAATACACAAACATAACAATACAATAATCAGACTTCACACTACATCGTGTCATTTGTTACAAAACAAAATTAACAACTAAAACAAAAGATATTCATTTAATCTCTTATTTTTCTTTAAAAATTTTCTAAAAAAGCCTAATGTAATTTCATTAACTCTAAGATACTTGTTTTTATTAAAACATTTACAACAATTTATTGTGCATGATTCTAAAATTTCTCTCATATGTCCATCCGTAGATTCAAAAATTACATATACTAAAGGATCTGGGTTACGATTAAAATTTGAACAGTGTTCCGCCCAGTCAGATAGATTTATGTGGTTATTTTCGTATGCTTTGTTATGTTCATTGATCCTCTCTTTAAGAGTCCGACCTGTGATTCCAATATAGTCCCCTATCTCGTTCTCTTTGCAGTCTCTACAACATAATAAGTAATAAGTAGACATCACCCATCTTATGTAATATCTTCTTTTCAATCAATCTTTTCTTAAATAAAATATTATCTTTGTAAAATACTAAATTAACCTTATTAATTTTACAAACTTCTTTGATGTTTTTGTTGATCTTTAATCCTATCGGTAATTTTACTGTTCTAAAACTTTTATCTTTGGAGACATTCCTATCATTGATAATTTGTTTCTTCTTGAAATATTCTCTAATAGAGTTATTTATAAAGTTCATAGGGTATTCAGTTAAGTTAAGATAAGATTCAAACTCAAAACCTTGTGATGCCATCTATTTTTATAATATGGGAGGGAACAGAGAGGCAATTCTCTAGATTCACGAATTATGTTAATAGTTTTCGTAAAGAAATTAAATTTAAAATTGAAAAGGAATGTGATAACAAAATAGTTTTCCTAGATTTATTGATTAAGAAAGCTGAGTTTGGTATTACTTATGATCAATATGTTAAACCTTATCAGAGTAATCATTTACTAAATTATAATTCAAACCACAAAATTTCAACCAAAAAGGAAATAATTTTTAACAACTTAAGAAGGATTGTCATCAACACAGAAAATAAGAAAGAATAGCATCACAAGATTTTGAGTTTGAAAGAACGTCTTATCTTAAATGAATACCCTATGAACTTTATAAATAACTATATTAGAGAATATTTCAAGAAGAAACAAATTATCAAAGATAGGAATGTCTCCAAAGATAAAAGTTTTAGAACAGTAAAATTACCGATAGGATTAAAGATCAACAAAAACATCAAAGAAGTTTGTAAAATTAATAAGGTTAATTTAGTATTTTACAAAGATAATATTTTATTTAAGAAAAGATTGATTGAAAAGAAGATATTACATAAGATGGGTGTTGTCTACTTATTATGTTGTAGAGACTGCAAAGAGAACGAGATAGGGGACTATATTGGAATCACAGGTCGGACTCTTAAAGAGAGGATCAATGAACATATCAAAGCATACGAAAATAACCACATAAATCTATCTGACTGGGCGGAACATTGTTCAAATTTAATCATAACCCAGATCCTTTAGTATATGTAATTTTTGAATCTACGGATAGACATATGAAGGAAATTTTAGAATCATGCACAATAAATTGTTGTAAATGTTTTAAAAAAAAACAAGTATCTTAGAGTTAATGAAATTACATTAGGCTTTTTTAGAAAATTTTTAAAGAAAAATAAGAAATTAAATGAATATCTTTTGTTTTAGTTGTTAATTTTGTTTTGTAACAAATGACACGATGTAGTGTGAAGTCTGATCATTGTATTGTTATATTTTTGTTTTATTTAGAGAGAGGTAAGATTCTTTTCTTTCTCTTCTCTTATTTATTTTGTATATTTTTTATTTATTTACATTTGAGACCTCGAAAAAGTTGATCTGATCGATTAACGAAATATTGGTCGTTTTCAGGAGAGTATATATTTGTTTTTTTGTAATAAAGTAGCATTTTATATGAAATGTCTAACAGTTTTTGTGACAGTATCTATACGTTAATGTATGAATTCGATGAGATTCTGAAAGCTAGTTTGAGGTATGGCATTCCAGTAAATCAACTATCCATTCACAATAACTGAAGCCATGAGTTTTCAGAAAAGACAACCTTCCACCAACCTTCCACGGTTCAATAAAGATATTCTTTTGCAGTCGGAAAGAGCTTCTTCTATGGATAACAGAGGTGGTCGTCTACTGGGAAATCCATGGAGAGAAGGGTTCTAAGACGGTGATCTGCGACACATTCAGAGGTAGTTTTCGTTTGTATTCTCCAGTATTCTTTGGCTTTCATTGGGCTGTTGGCGGACATCATTGATGACAGATGATAACGTCTCGTCAATGGTGCTTCGTTGGCTCCAGCTATTCCCTTTACTCCACCATTCCGCCAGATGTTGTAAATCTGAACAACAGCAGTATGGAAAAAAGTCAGCAGTCGTGCTGTCTCAGAAAAGTTGTCATCTTTCTGGCATCAACTAACGATCATCACAAACTGGAAGACTTTTAAATCAAAACTTTTTCCATTTTCACACTGTGCATCAACACACGGATATAGCAATATCACTTTACTCCTATTTATATCTGCAGATTTATGTTATCTGTGTAAATGAAGGTTAAATATGGGATAGTTCACCGTACCAGAGTAGGTCATACTAATGTTCTTTAGTTGATCGCTCCAGTCATCAACTAAAGAAGTAAAACTTAAGAACACAATAAAAATAGTAACAAAACGAAAACAATACAACTATTATCAAAATTAAATGCTCTACAAAAGTTTGTCGATGATGATTTATTAAAACTTTAATTTAATTTTAGTATTGAAAACTCCTCACGACTCAATTTCTCTAAGTTATTGAATACGATGCATTTTATATTGAGAGGGGTTTCTGTATTTTGTTTTTTTAACTACATATAGTTTAATTATATCTACTTACAAAGATTGAATAAAATATTTTAAAACTAAAAAAGTTTTATGCACATTAAAAATACATAGCACTACCTGTTTCACTGTATTCAGAGTAGTTTCAAGTGCACTTGAAAATATCTGAATAGAGTGAAACCGGTAGTGCCATGTACTTCTAATGTGTATAAAAAAAATTTAACCTAGTTATGTGTGTTTTCTGTTCTGTTTAATTTATTATCGAAATGTACACACTTAAAATATTTTATTCCTAATTACAAAGATCTAACTAAAAAAAGTTTATGTAAAAGTTATCTCTTCATTCCAGAGATATACAACTAAGTTGCAATGACAAAATTCTTTCATTAAACTAAAAATGCATTGTCATTCTATATCGGCAAATCGTCACAGTGAACCACATGAAGCAAGACTTCGAGTTGGAAACAGAAACATTTGAGTGTTTCTTTGATTCAACACCAATAGACTTCATGTTAATATTTTCGACTTGTGGTGAGTCTATATCTCATCTCAGCAGGTCATGCCTTTTTAAAAAATAAAATTAGATCGTCCTTGTTCGTAAATATCAAAGTTAAGTTTCAAGAAACTTTCCAAAGTTACTGATGACGGACCTAAAAACATATTTACGCGCACACAGACACAGATTGATTTATTTTAAGCCTCCCTTTCAGTTGGCTAAAAAAATAAAATTGACTAGAGAAAGTAGAATCATTGTGCCCCTGTCCACCAAAATTAGCAGTACTGCAATTCACGAATAATGGCTCTTCAACTCTTTGATTTTCATTAAGATATACAGCCATACTTAAAAGGAAACAGCAAATTAATTTTATACTTTTATGTTTAATTTTGTTTTCGATATTGTGAAGAGTCTATATCTCATCTCAGACAGGTCATACAATTTGTAATGGAGACTCTGTTTCATAATTTAATCCTTTCCATAGACCGAATTGTTTATGTTCTCAAAAGATCCAGGCAGGTTGCCTCTGGTATTCTCATTGGAGTGCGGAAAAAACATATAAGTGATTTTTCCGTTATTCATGAAATGGAAGAAGGAGATAAGTTGGAGGCTGCCTGTCTTGACATTTGGGTTAATGGAATTAAATACTCAATTATTAGCCTATATAATCCTCCGAACAACAAACCAAATTTTGACTGTTTATCTACATTTATCCATCATCGAAATACAATAATCGTTGGCGACTTCAACGCACATTCCATTAGATGGGGATACTCCTCCGTA
>JAFIDM010003189.1:28758723-28775974 GCA_023159025.1 Thereuonema tuberculata | reverse complement strand
TGATGGTATTAGTATATATATATTATTGTTATTTTAATTTGCAAAACTCGAAAAAGCAGAAAGATAGCTTCTGCAAATTATCATTGTAGGGAATTTGAAATTGATGGAATTTTAAGAAATATATTTTGTTTATTAATGTATATGAAGAGATTTCTTATAATACTTCAAGACATTTTAAGTTCGCTGTATTTTGTAATGTTTCATATTTTTTTTTAGTATATGCGATAAATGTTGCAAAGAATTACAGTCATATTCTGTGCTAAGTTTTGATATATAATGAAATAACTTACAATAATAGCAAAGAACTATGATATCGAGTATATCACATTTTATGATATCGAGTATATCAAATAATTTCTTTTGATTTTTTTTCCTCCATTTGGAAGAGTTGTTATATAATATTAGTCTTAAAAGTTTCAACCAGAATTGCCATTAGGAAAATTTTAATTAATTATCTAAATTAAGAATCTAAATTTTCTTTGTCTTCATCTTCTATTGTTCTAGAACAGCTATCAGCTTCAGTTCCTTTGATCCTGTTCTGTTTCTTTTGATGTTAGTGCAGCACTGGCACCAGCTTCAACACCAACAGACCAAAATGTTTCTTTTCTAAAGTCAAGAATTTATCTAAGGAACAAGTCAATTCTTGTTTCATTTGCAATTTCTTTGCTCTTCTTTTCCTGTATTGAGCTCTGAACCAGTGGTTGGTTTCTTTTCATTATAATATTCTTTTTCTGACATCTACAGTTCAATATTTAAAATTAAAATATCATTATTTATTTTTAAGAAGTTTCAAGATGGATACGGTTGTACATAAAAAAATAAATTTAATGAATTGATAAACAATAGTTAAAATCAATATTAAACACATTCTTTTCCCAAGCACTATGCTACAATTTTTTACAATAAAATAAATTTCACTCAACTTATGATTTTTAATTTTAAGCTTCTCTCGAAAAACAGCCAAGTCAAATATATGAAATATCACGGAGGCTACAATACCAGACACTTGGTACCACAAGCATGGCTATACTACGGCTAAAAGAATGTAGAAACAACAGGGACATATGCCGAAAAAAACTAAGAATTTTTTTAATTGGATGTTGTGGCTTAGAATGTGAAATAATTTCTACCAGATTATCAGTCTTTATCTGATTATTATCCCAGATACTTTGGCAGCCCTCTAAACATACCTGTCAATTATCCCCTTTAATCCTAATAAAGAGGATCATTAACATATAAATCCCCACTGTCTGTGGATAACATCAGCATACAAGGCCACTCTCTGAACATATCCGAAATTAATATAGACTAAATATATCATATGGACATTATATATATAATATTCTGGGATTTTTCACGAGGCCCAAAAAATTTTTTTATTGTGTATATTAATCAATCAAAATCCCACCCCTTTGACTAGCAGCCCTTCTACGATGTACAACCTACACATGTACACCTGGATCACATGGCTGTTATCCTTCAGAATTTAAGATGGTGGGATTCACATTCTCAAAAGAAGAAAACTGCTGATAAATCTGTGACAATGATGGCTTTTGAAATGAAGAAAAACTTTAACTTATTCACAAACAATAACAATAGTTGCATGGATGTTATAATAGTGATTTTATAATAATGCACATGAGCTGTATTTCAATTAATTCTCGATTTTGGAGTTTTACAGACATTAAAATAGCAGAAATGAAACTCATAAGAAGTGTACAGATGGAATCTTTTTCACCTGAAGGCGATTCTCTTAAAGGAATGAAGGTTATCACAGATGAAAATGACCTGATCCGTATAAAATCAAAAATAGTGTTACGAAATGATCTTATGGACTTTAAATATCCTTATGTATTACGAAGAGAACACCAAATAGTGACTGTTTGATTAAAGAACAACATGAACTTCAGTGTCATGTGGATGTACAGTTTCTAATGACTCATCTGAGAAGAAAATTTTGGATAATACATAGTAGAAGAGCCATTCAAAATGTCATCTAACATGTATTCGGTGTAAATGCTATCAGTTAACAAATGCAGAATCTCAACCCACTCCCTTACCAAATGATCGTTTAAAGAATGCGTCCAGTTTTGAAATTGTACGAATTGACTTACTGGACCGATTAATTCTAAAAGATGGATTCAAAGCATGGATTGTTCTCTACATATGTGCCGTTTACAGAGCTATTCATTTGAAACTGATATCATCACTCAGCACTGGATCATTTCTTCTTTCTTTAGGAGATTTATAGCACCGTGAGGCCGTTCCTCCGTAATTTATTGTGACAACGGGAAAAACTTTGTTGGTGCTGGGGGGTGAAGTTGATCGCCTGCACGTGGTGCCCCCTGCCTTCTAGCTAAACAATCAACAATCTTTGCGCAAACGAGTCTCCATTAAATGCAAAGAAATGCAAAGATATGAGAACCATATTGGCCTTTCTCAAGGCCTTGCCGAAAATCTCCATATTGTGTTCTGGAATGCTGGAGGTTTGAACAATGGTAAATTTAGTGAATTTAAGACTATTTTATCTTCTTGTGACGCAGACGTTTTTCTTATCGTTGAAGCTGGCGCATCCACGGACGTTTCTCATTTTTATGATGTACCAGATTTTACTATTTATGTTCTCAAAAGATCCAGGCAGGTTGCCTCTGGTATTCTCATTGGAGTGCGGAAAAAACATATAAGTGATTTTTCCGTTATTCATGAAATGGAAGAAGGAGATAAGTTGGAGGCTATCTGTCTTGACATTTGGGTTAATGGAATTAAATACTGAATTATTAGCCTATATAATCCTCCGAACAACAAACCAAATTTTGACTGTTTATCTACATTTATCCATCATCGAAATACAATAATCATTGGCGACTTCAACGCACATTCCATTAGATGGGGATACTCCTCCGTAAATGCTGCAGGTCGCGCTACAGAAGAATTGCTGGATAATATCAATTTCATACAATTGAAGAGTGAACCAACTTTTTTATCATTTGCTGGTCATTTATCTACGCCTGACCTTGTAATTGTGCATCCTAACCTTAGTGGAAAGACAGATCTATGGTTGGCTGATGCATGCGATGGTTGTGGCCACCGCCCAATAGTCTTAAGTACTAGATTAAATAAAGTAATAGTGCGCAAACGACAACTCCCTAGATGGAATTTTAAGAAGGGAGATTGGTCTAAATTTTCAAAGATTACAAATGAACTGGTTACAGAAACAATTATAGACGATAATCCAGATAAATCAACAGATAGATTCATAAAAAATGTGCTTTTAGCTGCAAAAAAGTCCATACCTAGAGGGTAGGTTAAAAGTTATAAACCCTTTTGGAATGAAAAGTTATCTCTTTTAAAACAAAGTAGAAATGAAGCTCGCAAAAAAGCGGAAAAAACAAAACTCCTCGCAGATTGTATTGACCTGAGGAAAAAACAAGCTACATTAAGGCAGACAATTATCCAGGAAAAACGTCAAACTTACAGAGACTTTGTTGCTAAGTTAGACTTTAGGCGAGATGGCACTAAAGCCCATAACTTTATTTCAAGTATCAATAATGACCGAAAGAAATATAATTGGGAACCCGTAGATGTCAATGGTAAAAGTCTCACAGCCCCTAAAGATATTGCCACTGCGTTGAGTAAATACTTCGCATCTGAAAATTTTACACATTTAACTTCAGAGGAAAAGAAAATAGTTAAACAAGTTATCCCCACATGTCAATCTCATACACAATACTCTTTATTTAATGAAAATTTTACCCTAACTGAACTTGATATTGCTATTTATAATTTGAAAAATGGGAAATCTGCTGGCCCTGATAAGATCTTTCCTGAATTTTTGAAGAATTTAGGAAGAGATGCTCGTCGTACACTTTTGGAACTTATAAATTTAACTTGGGAAAAACATATCCCACATCACTGGAAAAAAGCGGAAATTGTGGCCATTCTTAAAAAAGGAAAGCCAGCCAATAAACTTGCGAGTTTTAGACCAATATCGCTGACTAGTTTAGTATGTAAAACTGCAGAGAAAATGATAGAAAAGAGACTAAAACAATATTTAGAAAGTATAGGAGCAATTTCAAATTGCCAAGCCGGATTTCGACAGTACCGCTCCACTACTGATTAAATTGTTAAATTCACCCAGGCCGTGAAGGACGGTTTTCATCGTAAACAATCGACTTTAGCTGTTTTTATAGATTTTAAAGCTGCTTACGATAAAGTATGGCGTACTCTACTTATTCATAAACTTAGTAAACTTCATGTTTCTGGTAATATGCTGAAATGGATTAAACAATTCCTTTCACAGAGATATATTCGCACTATTTTTCAAGACATAGTGTCGAGCTTTAAACAAGTTCATCAAGGTTTACCGCAAGGAGCAGTTATTAGATGTCTTCTTTTTTAACGTTATCATTAACGATTTAAAATTTGCTATTGAAAAAACACCTGGAGCTACTTGCCTTTTTTATGCTGATGATATTACTGTATGGGCGACTAGTAGTAACGTTGAGAGCTTACAAGTAGCAATGAATGAAGTTTTAGAAAATTTGTCAATCTGGTGTAAGAGTAATAAAATGATACTTAATACGGAGAAAACACTCTATGAGCTTTTTACACTTTCTACTAAACAATATCAAATAAAATTAACCTTTGAAGATAAAGAGTTAACAAGAAACTATGACATAAAATACTTAGGTGTCATTTTGGACAACAAACTAAGTTGGTCCCGTCAGATTCGGACAGCAGCTGAAAAAGCTCGAAAGCGAAATAATCTTTTGAAACGACTTACTGCTACTAAATGGGCAGCTACGCAGGACGTACTATCAACAGCATACACTACATATGTAAGACCTATTATGGAATATGCTGCAGAAGTAATAGGCCTGTCCTCGATCACCAATTTAAATAAATTCGATATAATACAAAATGATGCCCTTCGTATAATAACAGGTGCAGCAAAATCTACACCAATAGCAGCAATGCAGCTTCAAACAGGCATACAACCCCTAAGCATACGCAGAGATAAACTTACAATAAAATTTTGGGAAAGAGCTAAGAGAATTGATTACGAATATTGGGATCAATATTCACCTGCAACACCTCGATTAAAAACACAAACGACTCCCTTTATACATGTGGAATCACTTAGAGCAAAGTATAACCTCCAACTTGGTCAAGCAGCAAAACTTCAGACTTTTCACACGATACTTTCTCCACTGCCACTAAAAAATCTGTCCCTGCTTAATCACAACACATCTAAAGCTCTCAGTAATATACATCTTCTAAAAACAGTAACTTTAGAAACTATTCTAACTATTTAGAATTATATCATGGAGAAGATTGGATTCATATATATACAGATGGGTCAGCAATTCCACAAGCTACTGGGGCTGGTTATTACAGCCACCTTTTTGAAGGATGTGTACCAGTAGGATCCAATGCCTGTAATTATGACGGCGAAATTGCTGCCATCTATCAAGCTGCACAGAAGCTCCTTGCTGCTAAATGTATAAAGAGAAAAGTGGTCTTTCTGATTGATTCTCGCTGCAATTATAGCTCTATCAGATAATACTCCAACTGATTGTGAGCTTACAATGACCTGCCGAGCTTTCCTGTCTAATATTAGAAATAATGGATGGTATATAATTCTTCAATGGATACCAAGTCATGTAGGAATATACGGGAATGAACGTGCAGATCAACTTGCAAAAGATGGTACAAGTCTGCCACAACCTAATAATAATGTTTCTCTGACGTCAGCAAAAAAATAAATTCATAATACAATTAAAAAATATACAAAAACCTTCTTACATAAAACATGTGCTGGAAAGCGATGGGAAGGATTAACCAATGAACAAAAAATATCTAAAAATTTACCAAGAGCCGAGGCTGTAGCAACTTTTAGATTAATAACAGGCCATGATTATTTACAAGCTCACCTTTATCGAATAGGTTTAGCTGATTCCGATATTTGTCCCATATGTGATTCTGGAAGAATGGATGGACCACATCTGGAGAAATGTAAAGGCTTGGCTGATTTTGAGGAAAGAAATCAAACAGGTCTTTACTGGGAGGCTCGTCGGCGACTGGCAGAGATGCCAAGAGCTGGCATTGGATAAAGTAAAGTATAGACCGAATTGTGTCCCAAAAAATATGAGAGCCCACAACAAACTGGGGTTTTTTTTATCATTAGTTGGAGGTTAAAATTTATAAAAGTTTTGATAACAAAACACACACATGCTAACGTTATTTAAAAAACATATATTACGGTAATGTATTTTTTTAAATGTAACGTTAACTTGTGTGTGTGTGTTTTGTTATGAAACCTTTTAAAAATATATTTTTAACACACGTAAAAAACTGAAACATTTAAATTTAATTTCGTGTTTAATAAACTTTTCTGCTTATGAGTAACGGTTATTAATGACACAAACTTCATGATGAGTCATCACTTCGAGGTTCCGTAGCCTAAATGTAAGGAAGCATAAATATTGAGGAGGTATTAAATATGAGTTTATAAGTTTTCTAACATTCTTTAATTAACAAATTTCTCATTTTTGTATATATTAAATTTAAATTGTTATTTAATTATTTCGTAATTGAGTCTGCTCGGTTGGCGTTGTCGCTAAGACACTGCCCACTCACCTCTAATTACAGGGGTTCTCGTGTGGTCTTCGTGGTGGTGGACGGGGTGGACGGGGCAGGTTTTCTGGAGGTTTTCCCCGTCTACCCTGCACTACTTCCATCATTCTCTTCGTCTGTTCCTATTTCCATGGTTACAGTAGAATAGATTTCAGCTGGTCGCGCATTTGTTAACGTCAGAGCTGCGGTTACGACTTAGACTGCTCGCGATAATCTGCGAATACCGCGCATATGTCCAAACCTAGTCGATCTGAAACAATAAAAGGAAATGAAACTGTGCCACAATTCATAAGTTTTCGCGGCAAAGTTATGATAATGGATCTTCTTTGTAAAATCTTTATTTATATTGATAATATAAATAAAGTGGTGGTTTGAGCAAAACGAAAGAGGGTTGGATGCGTGTGATTGATATTCATCAAGTCGCACAAGCATTGAACAGAGAAGGGTTTAGAAGGTGGCTGTGACTTGTACGATCTGGCGTGCATATTTTGGGAACAGCGACACGATAGTTACAATAGACATTTTTATTTTTAATAGATCAGTATAATCCAATATAAGCACTTCACTAGAAATTAAAGCAAACAATAAATGAAATTTCGGATTTCATCAGATGGCTTATTTTAAAAATCGTAGCTATTTATTTTGCAGTCATTTTGGCGAGAAACAATATGAGAACCTCACCGATTCGTTTCCAGTTTCTTTATTTTCCTCCTTTATTTTTATTTATAAACCTGTTAAAGCCCATCTTACCTTTTCTTACACATGATTCCTAAATATCGTTACTTCGATAATTAAATGCTTTTCGATCGTCACTAAGATTAAAAAAAAAATATGAATCAAGCGAGAAAATGGCTGCCGATTCTTCGTTTAATCAAGTGTTTCATGAAGGTTTTCTGAAAATGGTTGTTCCCGCCACTCTCACACGACAAAGTGATTAGTATGCCGCTGATTCAGCTGCCGTTGATCTTGAAAGATTATGGACTTCGGCTGACTTTGACGAAAGAAACTGCCGCTGAAGTCCGTTCATCCGTGGCATATGCGCGCCGGGCTTTAAGGTAGCCGTGCTTGGCTTCTCTGATAACCACATTCACCACAATCTAAGTCTCATAATTATAATTGTAATAATTGTACATTATAATTTATAATTTTCTCATAATTGTAATCTAGTCTCATAATTAATTTTATTAAAATTCTTCATAATTGTTAAAATCTTGTACTGAATATTGACTATAAAACAAATTCAAAGCCTGAAAAGCGTAATGGAATTATTTCGAAAACTGCGAAATTACAAATTTGTTACGATTTTAGAAGTATGAACTGCTCAAGACTTGTTCATTTATGTGTTCTGAATATGCAGAGGATTAAAACTTTATAATTTTATTTAACTCAGTAATGCTAATTGTGAGTCCATTGAAAATCAATCTAAAAATCCAAAATAACATTTAATTGAGATAAACATTCTCAAACTGTGGAATGTGAGTCCAAGATGACGAAAACTGTTGCTAAAAAAATCCGCAAAGTAATTTATTAATTACTGAAAATTGTTAATAGTTAGTCAAGTATCTGAGCGATTTGGTTTGAATGATTAGAACATTGACGAATCCGGAGTTTATGCTTTCTATCGTTTCTCCCTTCGGAAAGTGTTATTTACTTGCGAAGAATGATTATTATTTAGAGTTTGTCTGGTCGGCTACTGAATCTGCTGAATTTATCTATATTGCAAGTTTGTGGTCAAACTGGAATGCTATTACCGGATAAGCGTAGAAAAAAATTTCAAGAAAATAGATAAGAACTTACTTTTCTTTTCTTTAAGAACAGATGATGACATCTAACAGTTTGAAGTCCAAGCTATTTCAAGTATAAAATGCGAATTTAGATCACTCTCTTCAGAGACATTTAATAATAGAAGTTTTTCAGGTAAGAAATACTGTATTTGTTGATCTTCAAATAAATGATAAAGAACTCAACAGTTTTATGATAAAGTAAATCATGATAAGTGATTAAAATTTAACTTCTTATCTACAGGTACTTGAACACCTCACTCTTCTCTAATGATATTATTCTACAGCTGGGTATTCTACAGGTCATCAGTTATTAAACAAAAGTATGTAAAGTCATATAACAGCGAGTTTCTTGAATATAACGAGCAGGTGAAAGAATTAGTCTCTCTCCTATTAGCTTAGCCTGATCTGGAAAAAATCACAAAAATCGGGGAATGGATATATTTCTTCGTTAGGTATTGCACAATGTACATACGTATTCTCAATGTTATTTTAATGTATCCCTATTTCATTCGCTTTAAAATTTGAAAAATTGAAGTACTAAACATGAAGTTAACAGAAGCAGAAAACACAGACAGTTATGGCTTTCATGAGCATTAAGGGGACTGATTTTTACCTCTATCTTACTACAAATTTGTTATATTAATTAGTGTCGATTTATTTAAACAACTCTAATTTCCTAATTGCTTAGTAACAGCTTTAACATTATAATTTTAAAACCGGAATTATCTTTTACTTTCTATTTGAAATTCATTGTAACTATTAGTTTTCTTTTTGAACAGTTGTCAAAAATAAAATAAATATTTTAGTTATGTAAGTATAAAAAGCTTAACTACGTGGAAGCTAGCTTTTGTTTTATTTTTTTCTGGCCTAACTTCAGATAATAATTAACAAAACTAATAGTGTCGATAACTAATACAAATACTAGTATTATACATCTTAATACTAATATATATTCATCTGATGTATTAAAAATAAGTTGGAGTAAACACGAATAGCTTTATTTTAATAACATTTTCTTTTCTTATACAATATTTCAATCCAATACAATTTTGGATCAATAGAATTTTCTTCAGGTTAATCGAGAATCGATTTTATTCAAATCCAAACCCTCATATTAAACGTTGGCATTAATAACAATACAGAATGAGAAATATAAAACAGAAAACAACAATTTGACGTATGAGGAATCATGAGGATATATTTCTGTTGTGGACCATTTTTTTAAACAAACTTGTAGTGTAATAGTTTACTTCTATTCCTTTGTCTTGGTTAATGCATGGGAAACAATTTGATGACTAAAGCTTCAACTAGAGATCTGATTTTTCCATCTCTTATTACGTATAAAATTTTGACTAATGGGTCGGGATTATGATTCGGTTTAATACAATGTCCAGCCCATTCAGAGAGGTTTTCTTAACACTTTTGTTTCTCAGACTCTCTTTAGAATAAATTATGTCTAATGTTAAGCTTCTAAAATCTGTACCATTTCTTAAAATTATAAAGGAGTAACATTGAGACAATGGTAAAAAAAAAAAAATAGTTTTATTTTACTATTTTACTATTTTCAAATGTTCCACTTCTGAATTATTAGCTAAATATTACAAAAGTTTTAATAAACAACGAACTTCTAATAAAAAATATATAAACATGAAGGGAATATGGACATTTTGAACTTCTTATTTCTTTAGAAATTCATCATCCAATGATAAACTTAATATCAAGTAGTTTCATGCTATAGAATGGAAAAAGTGAAATTTTGAAGAAAGAATTAAAGAAAAATTATAATTTTCGTTGAGTTTTAATGAGGAGTGCTTCTCGAATGAACTTCATTAAATATATTTACGGCATCAGAAAATATTTTTTTAAGAGACATCTGAAATATTTCGAAATTTATGTAAATTGTTCTATTTTAGAATGAATCTTTGTAATAAATTCATCAATTCACTGTAAATTCATCAATTGTAAACTATCAAAAAGTCTTAACGATGATGACCATTGAGAAATTCCTATGAATTCACATAAATGTATTTAATAGGATTTCCACTAAATTCTCCATTTCCTCATTCAATTTTGAATGGATAGAAGTAAGAAACGGTCAGCCTGGGTACAGGGGTCTCTGAATTCTCTTGTAATATTCAATCTAGAAAAGGAAACGAAGTTACAAATTAGTGTGTTTTCAATTAAATCATATATAACTCAATCTGAGAAAATAATCGACAAAAACCTCAAAAGTTCCACAATGAAAATAATAACGATTAAACTAAAGAACAAAGAACAAGATCAAAAACCTTTATCATTCATAAAATTCCATATATATTGTAATGAGTGTATTTAACTCTCACTCCATTATTATTTCGTCCTAACAGCATTCTAAAACTTTTAAGCCAAAAGGAAGGTTGCATTAAGTAACACTTTCACCATTAAGGTCTCATCTTTGCATTACAGCATAATTTAAGATAATTTAATATAAAAGAGCAATGAGCATAAGCGGTCTTTATTTTATAGCAAAATCCTCATGTTAAAATTTATTGAAATTAACTGTAGAAGATAAGATACTCCTTCATTTAGCCTCAAGCCATCATATCATTGAGTGTGTGTTAATGGAAGAATCATGATTTGATTCCTATGTTTGAAGGAATTGGTAAAAAACATTGAAAGTTTATAGAAGTCATTGAAAGCGTGAAGAGCTGTAAAATTAAAACTGGACGAGCTGGAGGGAAAAAATATACAGTAGAACCCCGATTATCCGAGTTTCCGCTTTAACCGAGCTACTTCTAGGATTTTTTTTTTCTACATTTTCCATTTTTAAAGCTACCGATAAAAATTCTGAACTTGATCTCACAAACACTCAGGAAAACGAAAGAGAATTCGCAGAATATTGTTCGCAATTAATCTTTGTTCGTCTAGTCATGTCACCCCCTACCTGGAATCGAGAAATGGTTTCGACTGATCACCTCCCTGGAATTATATATATGCATAATAAGTTTCAAGATCTGGGTCTATTGGTTCCGAAGTTATTACGGATACCCATAAATAGCCGAAACAAACCAATTCTCCTAGAAAAATAAGAACTCGGTTAAAATCCAAGAAAACAGGAGCTCTTATTACATATTGTACACCATCAACAAGAATTGGTCTTCAATGTTCATTGTTTTAATTGTACAAATATTTATTCTCTGGCATTCTAGTAAACGTTTTGGGAAAACGTATGATTAACATGTTATGCAATGTTTTCGGAAATTAGGAACTTTGTTGTAATATGTTGTTGTGTAGTTTTAATTAAACTGTAGGACTTTTAATTAGGACTGATCACATGATTCCCTCCCTGGAATCGCGAAATGATCACCTCCCTGGAATCGGGAAATGGTTTCGATTGGTAACATGATCCCCTCCCTGAATCGGGAAATGGTTTTGGCTGGTAACATGATCTCCTCCCTGAATCGGGAAATGGTTTTGGCTGGTAACATGATTCCCTCCCTGGAATCGGGGAATGGTTTCGACTGATCACCTCCCTGGAATCGGGGAATGGTTTCGACTGATCACCTCCCTGGAATCACGGAATGGTTTCGATTGGTCACATTGTCCAGTGTATCTGAAAAGTATGGTGGTACATTCAGTCAATTCTACTGAAATGAGTAGCAATAAGAGAAAGCGAGTTGTTGTTTCTGTAGAAACAAAATTAAAAGCAATCCAAAGAATAGATAATGGTGAATCAATAAAGAAAGTAGCGGAAGATCTCGGTGTCGGAGCTGTTACTGTTGGAGACTGGAATAGGAAGAGAAACGAATTAGAAAAATGGTGTGCAGAAAAGTAAAAGATAAGGTTTAAGTAAAAGAACTCTTTCAATATGAATTGTATGTAGTGTTTCTATATAACTTTTGTATTTGTTAAAATATACATTTAAACCTATACGATTTATGTTATTTACAATTTTCGCTTTAACCGAGTTTTTCGGTTATCCGAGTTAGGCTTGGTCCACATTAACTCGGATAATCGGGGTTCTACTGTTTGTGGTTACTTATCATTATGTGAGGATTGACTATACCAAATTTGATCAAACTCTGAGAACAAGGATGTGAAAATGTCTTTTTAATTTGTTTGAATTAAAGTTGACCAGTTTCGATTTCACTCCGTCTTTATGTTACTTTCAGAAAAAAATCCCAGTAAAGAATCTTATTTTGTTTTGTTTTTTTAGAAAAATAATAAAAATTTTGTAGCTATTTAATTTAGATAAAGCTTTGAAAAAAAAAAAAGTTTCTCTCTAAATCCATTTGAAACTATTGACTTACATTGTATCTGTGGTTTGCTCCTCTCCTAAATAAAAGATAAAAAATTAATCATTAAAACATTAGCATCAAATGTTTATATCGATCCAAGCAAACATTTTAGCTTACGAATCAATAGACACACTACAAAGTGCATCAGTTGGACCTGATCAACCTGATAACTTCTTCCTGGGAGCCATCTTCAACAGCAGATTATAATGAACGTTTCACAAGAATAACTATCTTAATATAAGGCTGGCACCGGAAGGCTTCACCTCACATAAGGTGGGCATGGACCTGAGGACACTGAACGCGCGCTAGTGCAATAATTGACAATTGCAGGCAGGGAAAATGGTACAATTCGGGTTGAAGTTACCGCAACTTGTGTCTGTCATTATTTGTGATGAGTCGAAAGGGAAGACGTTTATTTGATGAGGAATATGGTTTTTCTCCCAAACGTGAAACAATGGCTGCAATCAAGAATAAATTTGAAGACAGTGATTCTGTTGCAACAAAACTTGCCGCGAAAAGGTCACACACCACAATGACTATAGAAGAGAACCAACACATCATCGACGAAGCTCTGGTGAAAGCCCAAAAACGTCTGTACGAATTGACCAGATCAAATGACCTGTACGACCTGTTGCTCCTGTATGAAAAATTGACCCGATCCAACTGATAATAATAACAATAAGAATTTATTATCTATAGAAATATTTATAATAGCAGTATGGTACCGTTTTTGACAGCCCAGTTGTCTTAAGGGGGATCCCGTCGAGAAGACAAAAGGACGTCAATTCAGGCAAACAAGAGATGAAAATAAAACGTAAAGTATTCACCCCGTATTTCAGTTTGTTGTGTTTATAGCAGAAAATTATTACGAAAATTAAACAAGAATTAGCATCTATCTTTTAAATACATTATTGTCTGATCCATCTTATCAGCGTTCATAAAAGAGCTCGATTTGCATGGAATAGCTAATGTAACAATTGATCAACAGTAAAATGGTATTTTATCCAAGTAAGTCACTTGTAATTAAAAGGAAATATTAGTGAAAATATTGACTTACTGTAAAACATCTGAAAACAGAGAAGCAACATAAATAATCCTTCAATACCATAGAAGGAAATAGTTTGGAGATGGAGGAATACAATGATTGATTGCTGCACCTTATTATTATTATTATAGTAAACTTTTAACTGCCCAGAGGTATCACGAAGGGATCGTAATAATCCTAAATGTTTGTACAGAATTTGTTTTGTAGACGATAGGGTTCGTTCTGATGCGATGAAGGTTCTAGATGCAGACAGTAAATATATCAAAGAAAGGACTTACCAGATCCTCAGATCTGAACTCCCATTTCTTGCTTAGAATGTTTTAAGGCAATAAGTAGAACGGCTAAACCCTTTTCAGAGCTATCTATAAGCTGAAAACTGAGGAAGAAAAGGAAATGTCTACAAAAAAAGCTTGAATTATGTGGTCTTGTATTTCTTCTTCTGATTATTTGTTAATCCCGATAAAGACTTATTCTAGGGGCAAAGATAACAAATAACTTAATTGAGGATTAGAAGCCCACATAAATTATTGTATGATTTTTAGTAAATTTCATTAAAATATATTTCTCATCTTCTGCATTGTCCACATCCTATTTTTTGTTCAATTCTTAGTTACTAGTTGATCTTATTATCAGACTGCTAACTGTTTCTTAGCGTAATTTTCGAAGCAATGAAAGCAGGGCCCCACAAGGGGGAAGGGGGTCAGTTAGTCCCTCAGCACCAGGACCCAGTTGTCAAAGAAACACGGGCTGAGGTCTTTACCAAAAAATAAAGTTCTATGAATTAGCCTATCATTTCTAGGCTTTTTTTTATAATTAAGTCTACATTTTATATAAACTATTTTTCTGCTTTAACCGTCTGTGTAGATCTATTCTCATTTACAGTTTGCATAAAGCGCTTTCCGTAGAGCTATTCTGCATTACAATATTTGATCATCAATCGAGACGTTCTACTAAACGTGTTTAACAATGGATATCATGTTCATGGTTATGTACATGACCTCCTTAAGGATCACGTTACACTGGATCTTCCATTGTAACTGAACTTGAGCAGTTTTGGTTAGAGCTGGAAAAAAAAGAATTTACTCCAAAATTAAAGCTAATAACTGTGTGTGGCATGTTTAAAAGGGAGAAGTTATACGAAATCGTGTGGGTTTTTTTTTCACGATTTTGGGGACTAAGAATCTATGATTTTGACTACAAAGTGGGAAGGGTCCGCTACAGTATTTGGTGCCTGAGCCCTGAATTTGATGGGGGGGGGGGGGGGGGCTGAATGAAAGGCAAGTAAAGATCATCACCGTGTCTAAGTGGACGACTGATACGTAGCTATTTCTCTCACTTATGAACCAATGCATTGATACTTGACCTGCAGCCAGAAATTTTTCTTTGGACCTGAATAGATTTTACTTCAATTATGCACCGCTTTTATACGAAATCATGCTTTGACTTTCCATTTGACGAAATTTCCATCTCTAAAGAATTCATAAGGGAATAAAATATAATAAAATGAAGAATGATATAAATATTTAGAACTCACATATCTGTCTTAGGCAGTCCTTTTAAAGAAGTGGGATGTGTCCTAATGGGAATTAAAGAAAGTTCCGTAAATAAAATTACTTATTTACTTTTAACCGGCTGATGAATTTTACTATTTTTTATACCATAATCAAAATAAATAATACATCCTATCACATAAAAACATTTGGTTTATACATAAAATAAAAATATTTGTCCATTCCAATAGCAGGTAAAAAATGAAATTCAGTAAAAATAATATACCTTTAACTATTTGGGTTATATACACTCGTGTCCATAAATTAAGAATCAAAGGAAATTGGGGGGAAACATTGCACGACAGTTATGTGTCCTGTCTGAGTTCAGGTTCTCTCTGGCATACACGTGATAACCGATTTAACCAAGAGAACATCATTGAACGAGATCATTTCGGAGTTGCAGATATCCTGGTGTGGGCTGGCATTATTTTGGGCTCTCATACATTTCTCTATGTCTTTGATAGAGGTACCGTAACTGGCCTGTACACCCCTGAATGTGATTATTCAACAATACATCCGTCTCTTCATGGAACCTGCTTTCCTATACATGGACAGTAATGCACATACCCATAGAGCGGACCTTGTCAACGAGTCTCTGGAAATAAGAGGATATCCGGCGGATAGACTGGCCGGAATTCTGCCCTGATCAAACTCTACTGAATATTCTTGGATTATGCTCGGGAGACGCATTGCAGGACGGAATACTCCTCCTGGTTCCCTTCAAGAGCTGCTAACAGCATTGTTGCAGGAGTGGAACTCTATTCCTCAGGGCCAGCTCCAGAATCTCATCTGCAGAATTCCACATCGTTATACGGCATGCATTTCTGTCAGAGGACATCATATTCCATATTAACATTTCTGTAGAGCATTAAAATTTGCTTTTGTGCTAAGACGTGCCAATAACTGCGTGACTCCAAATTTGCTTTTTTCCATTTTTAACAATTTTTTTCAACCACGAGTGTTGGCTTCTTGTGTTTTATTATGGTTTTCTGTTGTCTAAACATCTCTAAACCAAATGGTTCACATTAAATTGCTACGTGTCTAAATTGCCATGATCCTTAATTTATGGACATGAGTGTATGTACATCAATAATTTTGGCCTTTAATAGTAATAAAACTATTTTTAAATCTTAGAATCATTGAATTATAAATAAAATCAAGTTTTTTGAACAAACAGCATATAGAAGGTTAAATAGGTTTTAGAAGGTTATGGTTTGGCAAGGTTAAAAGAGTAAGTCATTTAGCTATGGAATAAAGATGGCAAACTTTGATATCTTTTAAAAAATTAATCCAAGCTTACCTTCTATCAGTCCAACCAATGTATTCGTTATTTTGTTTATTTGCTTCTCGAAGATATTGATGTAATGGTGCAAAGAATTTGAGCATACTTGAGGCGTCAATTTGTCTTGATCCAGTAAATTCTTGTAAAGTATCTTGCCATGGCCTTGAAATCCCTTGTTTTAACATATTACTGAAATTTAATTAAGTAATAACTTAATTACGATTTATATTAAAGTTCTGTTTTTGCTTTTTGTTTTTTTAAACAGAACATACAAGGGATGTGCGTGACCTCGAACGCTGAGAACCACACGAAAATATGCTTAGAATACAAATCACTCAAAACAGTAGTACGAGTCATTTCCATGAAAAACTCAGCTGTTGTCTGCTAGCGCCATTCGACGGTCATAAAGATCGTACTCTGTTAAATGAAAGTTTTCCGAACAAGGATGTTACGCTCAAGATATTGCCACCAAAGACAACGAAATATTGCCAACCTCTTGATGTGTACTTCTTTAGGCAATATAAGCTCTACATGAGAAGAATCGTGATTTTTGTAAGATTACAATATGAAAAACCACAAGTAAAGTTACACGATCGTAATTTCATCATCAGACTTCATTCTGCGCTACACAATCAAGTTTCTGCACCGAAGCCTATGTTACAATATGCTTGGCAAAA